>CM051458.1:8848675-9212171 GCA_028274465.1 Plantago ovata
TTCGGTGATTTAACAGTCATTTGATAATACATTTTACTATTCCGTATTATTTGCTGTCAAGAACCTTGCCATGAAGTGCAAAACTCTCTACAAAATTTAGGTATCCTCTCGCATATAATTGAGACATTTTCACTTTTTGCCTTTTAAATCCACTAAGAATAAATGTTTGATCACTTGTTTCAGAGCGGAGATAGGGGGTGCAAGAGGGGGGCGACCGCCACCTCCAAAATTTTTTAATTGTGTTATTATATGTATATTGAGTAAGTATATGGTAAGGTAGATCTTCCTACTACCTCAGGAAAGGCATGGTTTTTTGCTCAAAAATCACATAAAAAAACCGGAAACCGGTTTTACCAGCAAAAGTAAAAAACTCGCTAGCTATCTATACCCCAAAATCAGCCCTAAATCTCATAAACAAACCAAAACACATACTAAAGGTGAAACTACATGTTTTTCACCATTTCTCTCAGATCGAATGCAACTCGCCGGATATTCGTCAAGAATCTCGCCGATTGAGCTCGTTTCTTCATCAATGGAACTCAATCAGGTAAAATCAACACCGATCTTATCTTCTCTGAGCTTAATTTCACAAATTACTGTGTGTGTTTATGGATCTACTCTTCTCAAACTGTATTTTCATGATTTTCGTATGTTATACCTTCTGATTTGTTGGTGAAACGTTCTAATTCAGTTTCTGAAACTCATGAAGCAACTTATCGGAAATTTGTGCAGAGGAATGCTTATCTGATGTGGAAATAATCGAAGAAATTCAGCCTGAGCAACAGTTCTGTACATTCCTACCTACTTGTAGGCCTTTTTTGTGTGGTTTAAGTTTCTGTAATTGATGAAACGCTATGTTATTGTGTTAAGAACATATGTTGTGGTTTTTAAGAGGTATTCTTAAGGTTCTAAGCATCATTGAGATCAATTCAGCTTCAGTTGCATGTTGTAGTTTTAAGCGATTTT
Source organism: Plantago ovata (assembly GCA_028274465.1). Classification (NCBI taxonomy): domain Eukaryota; kingdom Viridiplantae; phylum Streptophyta; class Magnoliopsida; order Lamiales; family Plantaginaceae; genus Plantago; species Plantago ovata. Next base: position 8,849,642 of record CM051458.1, read on the forward strand.
GGTGTTGTTTTAAACAATGTTTGTGTGGTTTTACGAATATATAATGCTACGCCCTGTATTTATCCATTCTATGTTTTTGAAAAGACATGGTGTAGTTAAAAATAAATTCGTTGTGCTTTTAAGAACCTATGATGGGTTTGAAATATGAATTTCAGCTTCAGTTTTCATATTGTACTTTTAAGATATTTTGGTGTGCTTATAGTTACTGTTGTTGTGGTTTTAAAAGTAGCATTAAGAAAGCATCCTTTACATCCTTTTTAGCTTGAGTTCATGTTCTAGTTTTAAGTGAATTTGGTGTTGTTTTAATTCCCGTTTAAATATTGTCCTAGGATTGTGCACTGTATGGTTTTGAAATGACGTGGTGTAGTTATAAGTAACTTTGTTGTGGTTTTAATAACCTATGTTGTGGTTTTAAAATATGAATTTTAGCTTCAATTGCATGTTGTACGTTTAAGAGATTTGGTGTACTTTTAATAACTGATGTTGTGGTTTTAAGAATTAGTTTTAAGGTTCTAAGCATCAATCTTTAACTTTGTTGCATGTTGATCTTTGTGTATTGGGTTTGTACAATATATGGTTTAAGTGGATATAGTTTGGTTATAAGTGTATTTGTTGTGCTTTTTAGAAATATCCATGGCATGCTCTTTAGCTTCTATTGCATGCTGTAATTTAAGACATTTGGTGTTGTTTTAAGAGAACCTAGTGTGGTTATAAGACTCTTTAGTGTAGTTTTAAATAATGTTGATGTGGTTTTAAGAAATATATATTGCTACTATGTTGGGGTTGTCCATTGTGTGGTTTAGGAGGACATGGTTTGTTTTAAGAACATATGATGTGCTTATAATATCCTATGTTGTGGTTTTGAAATATAAATGTTAGCTTCTGTTGCATGCAGTAATTTTAAGACATCTTGTTGTTTCTTTAAGGGAACATAGTGTGGTTATAAGTGGCGTTCGTGTGGTTATAAATAATGTTGTTGTGGGTTTGTCCATTGTATGGTTTTAAGGGGGCATGGTGTGGTTTTAAGAACATTTGTTGTGGTTTCTAACAAAAGTTGTTATGCTTATATATGACACGGGTGTTGTTGATGTTGTGGTGATGATACAGCATGATGGTGATGATGATGCTTCACTTTGTCTTTTTGTTTCTTTGAAGGATAATTGAAGATGGCGTCAACAACAAGTCAAAGTTGTACTCTCAATTGGAGGCCCAAAGAAAAGCATTGTAACGCAGAGTGTAGTCGAAGGAACAAGTACCACCACTCAAACAACTGCAAAATCTGAAGCATCAAAGAAGCCTCAACTTCTGTTGGATCCAGTCCATGCAAATAAAAAGAACCAAAGATGACGAACAAGTTTAATCCACGGAAGCCAATTTCAAAGACTCAAATTTAGTTTGCATCACACACACCACCTGAACGACTTTTGTAAATTTATTGTTGTCATAATACTTGTTTTAAAACCATCAAGTGACTGAATGATTCAAAATCATGAAATGAGTGGAGCATTTAATTATAATCTAGTTCATTACATGAGCTAATTTATCCATTAATGTAGTTGTTGTGCTTATAGATAGCCATGTTGTGGTTTTAAGTAGATTTGTTTGTGTTTTACGAATCCGTGTTGGGGTTATAAGAAATGATTTAAAACTTTATTAGTTGTAGTTTTAACAGTTGTAATCCTAAAAAGTACTCCATGGACCGTTAAAATCACACCATGAAGACTTAAAACCGCACCATGGAGACTTAGAACCACACCTCTAACTCTTAAAAATCATATCATACTTCTTAAAAAACCCCAACACCATATCTTAAGTAGACACGTTCTGACTATAAGTAGCCATGTTGTGGTTACAAGTACACAATGTTGTGGTTATAAGTAGCCACTGTTGTGGTTATAAATGCTCAAATCAAAACCACAATGTAAACACTTAAAACCATACCATAAGTCATTAAAACCAACCACTAACTCTTATAAGTAATATAGAATATGATCAAAGAATTTATAAGAGTTACAATTTGATATATACTACTTTGTAACTGTGGTTATAAGTACTTTCGGTATGCTTTTAAGAATGTATGGGGTGGTTTGAAGTAGTTAAGGTTTGATACTACTTCAGAATTAGACAGAAAATTAAACTTCATTTAAATAAAAAAGTAGATAAATTTATACATAACAAAACAAATACCACACAAATTCTAACATCCATAAAAATAAAGTTCAAGAAAAACAGAGACACAAAATAAACATAAAGGCAAAGAACACCCTAGTCTAAAACCAGTTGCTAGAGGTCCTTGTTTTAAGGTGTCTTAGGAGCCAGGATGCATGCCACTTCTCAAACAACAGGGTGGCGCTTGTCGAGAGCAAGCACAAACTTGAACACATGGACCATGTAGTCCTCCGGGTCATGCTCATAAACCTCCATATTCTTAAGTTCCTTGAGAAGAGTCGTTGTCGAGCCAATCATCTCCGAATGTTGATTCATAATAACCTTCAGTTGCGCAGCAATCCAGAAAGCATTATCGATTTCATCAAACAAACTAGACCTGAACAAACACCAAAATCCCTATAAAACCACACCAAATCCTTTAGAAGCACATCAAAATCACTTATAAGCATACAAGCGACACTTAAGTACCAAAGGCACCTTTTCAACTACAAAAACTAAAGTACAATAGCTTTAAACCTATAAGCATACCAGAGGCACTTAAAACCACCAACAAAATCCCTTAAAACCACACCAAAATCTTATATAAGAATACCAGAGACACTTAAAACTACAACAAAAATCGCTTAAACCCCACACTAAAGTCGCTTATAATTAAGCAAACCATAGACACTTGAGTACCAGAGGAACTTAAAACCACACAAAAAATCCCTTAAAACCACACCAACACCCCAATAAGCATAGAAAAGATACTTCAAATCACAACAAAAGTCCCTTAAACCCATACTAAAGTCACTTATACACATACCACAAACACTTGAGTACCAGAGGAAATTTTTCAACTACAAAAGCTAAAGTATAAGAACATTAATCTATAAGCATACCAGAGATACATAAAAACACACCGAAATTCCTTATAAGCATACGAGAGACGCTTAAGTAACATAGAAAATTTACAACTACATAAACTAAAGTACATTAGCATTAAACCTATAAGCATACAAGAGACAAGTAAATCAAATCCCTTCGCTACTCATGCTTTATAAGCATAACAAAGACACTTAAACACACATCGAAGTATAAAACAACAAAACAACACAAAACATCACCATCTAAATACCATAATATCAACAACACAAAATTATAGAACAAAAAAATTGAAGATAAACTTACTGTTAACAGAGGAAGAAGAATTTCGTCGAGATTCCCTGGCCATAGCATTAGAAACATCAGACAAAAACCTTCCTCTTCACCATAGTTAAGATACAAAACCAAAAATTGGAGCAAACCAAAACCCTAACCACCATCAATTCATAGAGATCGGAAATCGAAGAAGACACACTCTCAAACCGAAGACAATCGAAGAAGTACGACACCGTCAGATCGAAGAGGATTGAAAAATTGGAAGACAAAAAGAATCTAGAGAGAAGAAAGAGGAAATTTCAGAGAAACCTAATTTTCACACACTAAACACATTCAACTATGTGTTTCCCATTGCCTATGCGTTATTTATTTAGCACGCAGAACCGGATATTAACAAAAAAACTCGGCCGATCAACCGGTTCAACTTAAACCAGTCAAAACCAGTGAGTTTCTTAGAAAACCATGCCTTTCCATCGTTTTAGGAAATTTCGTCCTCTCCATAGACTTTAGCATGTATATTTATGAAAAAAACTACTTTTATACCCCAATTTATCATTAATGTATTTTGTTAATCTTTAGTTAGTCGAAATTACTTATAAGAACTAAGAACTGTACTGTCTTTAATTTGTGAGGCCCTATGCCAAAACTGGAATTGAACGGTACATCTAACATTTAACTTATGTGAAAAAAATAATATAATCAACTTTAAATATTAATTTCGTGCATATTTCTAATTTGATATCCGTGCTAATTTCTTATCCAAAATTAGGGCAAATTTCTAATTTGATATTCGTATGGTGTTCAACTATTCGTTAATTTATAATATAAAACTCGAGATCCCAAAATTATAAACCCAATATGATTGAACATATCACATAAGCTCATAAGCGAACATGTATACCGCCACCCCTATGTTCAAATCCTGACTTCGCCGCTTTTGTTTGTGTTTGAGAAAATTTGTAGTTTCTGGCCCTTCCCCAATATGCAGTCTCTCATAACATTTTGGTGCGCATTCTCAAGCAGGAAGAGACTTGGAACGTAAAGACAAGTTTGGTGAACTGGAAAGGAGTCAAAACACGCTCCAAGGAAGTGAACTAACAGAAGCAACGAATCTGGAAATACCTAAATTAGAGACCAACTTGGACTGCAATTCTCTGCCTCCAAACAAAGAGATAAATGAGAGAGAAAGAAAGAAGATCTGGACTCTTATGTAGATAAGATTGTACAAGTTTCATGTAAATCTAGTTTGTTGAACGGTGTATAGACTAGTATAATAGGAAGCATTGTACTACGTTTCTTTTCACGCAATAATTCTGAGAAAGGTAATACTAACTTACTTCTTCGTAAATCATCAATCACTCGTCAATGTTTTCTTTACACTTTCTGACATGGTACCAGAGCAGGATCTCACGATCTGAGCCTAACCCTGGTTCTTTTTCAGTCTGTTGTTTGTGAACTTTGGCTGAGCTTTGTTATTTCCTTCTTTTCTTTGTCACTGCAACTTATTTATTTTCCCTCAACTTTTTTGCACGTAAATTTTTCTCTTTTTTCTTCTGATTTATTCATCTTTCAGCTCTTCATTCTATATTTACAGAGCTTATACTTTCATTCTTGAATTATTATTTTTTTACTAAAAGTCACAATCTGATTACTCATTTATTCATTACAGAATCATCGAAATTCTGCAAATCACCATGGTTGATGAAACTGTGAAACTACCAGAGAATGGCAAGTCTCATGACAAGACCAATGACGATGTGCTTGTCATTACTCTGGCCATTACTGATCCTTATCACCCGTACTACCTTCATCCTAGTGATAAATTGAACACTGTTATCATTGATCCACCTTTGAATGGAACTAACTATCATGATTGGAAACGTATGTTCACCTTGCAGCTTACTGGGAAAAACAAAATGGGATTCGTTGATGGATCTTATGAAATCCCAAGCGCTGGAGATGCTTTATATCAACCATGGGTAAGATGCAATAACTTAGTCTTAACCTGGATTCTTTATTCAGTGAGCAAAGAAATTGCATCCACTATTCGATATGTCACCACAGCTCAAGAAGCTTGGGATAAGCTTGCTACTCAATATGCAGACCCAGACATTGTGAGGGTCTTTCAGATTCGAAAGGAACTGAGCAATCTTAATCAAGGCAACGACCCTATTGGAGACTACTATACCCGATTGAAAGGGTTATTGGTGGAACTCACTAATTTTCGTCCAGCTGCAGGTTGCACATGTGGAAAATGTCCTTGCAAACCTATGCATGATTTGGCTAAAAATCCGGAGATCGATCACGTCATTTACTTCTTGATGGGGTTGAGTAACTCTTATGAGCATGTGAGAAGCCAGATTTTGGCGATGGACACAACACCTAATTTGCACAGGGCTTATTCCATTGTGCAACAGGAAGAATGTCGAAAGATTGCTCGAGATCAAGCTGATACTAGTCCTGAAATGTCAGCAATGGCAGTTGGGTTCAAGCGGAAGAACGAAAAGAGTCATTTGTACTGTAATAAATGCCAAAAGACAGGCCATTCAACTTAGAATTGTATGATATGCTCTTTTTGTCATAAACCAGGACATTTGCAACAAACTTGCTACCGCAAACATGGATTCCCAGCTGACTACAAATTCACTAAAAATGAAGCGAAGAATCGCAAGGCATACCAGTCTAGTGCTGCTAACATGATGAGGGACGATGATGAAGCTGATTCACAGATCACTCAGGAGCAACTTAAGGCCATAATGAAGATCATCAAGACTCCACAGATTCATGCCATGGGTGCTTCCTCACTCACACCTTCCCGAAACATGTCCGACAACCAGTTTGCAGGTACATATGTTTATCATACATTCTCTGAAAATTTAAATACTTGGATTATCGATTTTGGAGCATCCGATCATGTAATTTATTCATCATCTCTTTACACTCATAATATTCGCCAACTATCATCTACAGTTCAACTACCAAATCATGAAAAAATTTCAGTTACTCATATTGGTGATATTCGAATTAATAACCATATCTTATTAACTAATGTTTTGTGTGTTCCTAGTTTCAAAGTAAACTTGAAATCCATATGTAAATTCACTAGGGACAATGAAGTTCAAATTACATTTACTAATCATGATTGCCTCTTGCAGATTCACTCTTCATTGATCTAGATTGGAAGGATTCAGCCTAAGCAGGGGCTTTACTATGTTCATTTCAATACCAATAAGGACTCTTCTACACAACATCATGTTCATCAGTGTGCTCAGTTAAATAAAGACATTTGGCACTTTCGTCTCGGTCACATTCCCATAGACAGACTAAAACTCATTCAACAGTTTTCTCCAAATGTAAAATGCATTGAATTTTCTTTTTGTGATGTGTGTAAGAAATCCAAGCATAAGCGTAGTCCATTTCCTGTTACAGAACATCATTTTAATTCATGTATTTTTGATTTGTTACATTGTGATATTTGGGGTCCTTTTTCCAAAACTTCAATTCAAGGACATCGTTATTTTCTTACTATCGTTGATGACTGCTCAAGAATGACTTGGGTGGTGCTACTTAAGTTTAAATCTGATGTCAAACATGTATTACCCAATTTTGTTAAAATGATACACACACAATTTCAAACTTCCGTTAAAACTATTCGAACTGATAATGGAGTTGAATTTTTACTTCCCGATTTCTATCAAACAACTGGGATCATTCACCAACGAACTTGTGTCTATACTCCACAACGAAATGGAGTGGTTGAACGCAAACATCAAACTCTTCTAAATGTTGCTCGTTCGTTGTTATTTCAAGCTCACTTACCCCTCAAGTTTTAGGGGGACGTAGTACTTACTGCCACTTATTTAGTCAATCGAATTCCATATGAAAGATTAACTAACAAGTCACCATATGAAATTCTTTTTGGATCCACACCAACTCTTACTCATATTCGTGTTTTTGGGTGTTTAGCTGGAGCTACAATTAAAGAACACAATCACAAGTTCAGTCCTCGATCTCGCAGATCTATATTTATCGGCTTCCCTGCCAATGTCAAAGGATATAAATTATATGACTTGGACAAACGTGTTGTTTATATTTCTAGAGACGTCTCATTTCAAGAAGACACATTTCCTTACCAACCTGATACATTGCCATGTTCCCAATCTAACTCCGACACTATTCGTATTCCAAATAATTCACCAACTCATGAATTTGCAAATGATGTTATACTTGTTCCAGGGCCAATATCATCCTCCCCTCTACCATCATATTCTTCTTCTTCACAACCTCAACCATTTCATGATCACACTAGAACTACTGATCAAACTATTCCTCTCTCCGAAAACCGTAACACATTACCCATTTCTCCACATCGCGCACCATCACCCTCAAACTTACCTTTGTTCCTCACTCAAGACACCAATCAAGCTAGTCCTTCTTATTTATCATCTCTAGCTGTCTCTGAATTCCAAGAAGAACCAGAACATATTGTCACCACTAGACAGTCTGATCGCACCCACAAATTTCCCTCCAAATATGATGGTTTTCAATGTGATCCCATCAAACGAATCACTAGAGCAAAATATGTCAAGTGTAGTACCGCACATCCACTTTCCAATTATCTCAGTTATGACAGACTTTCTGACTCACAACGTGTTTTCTCTATGAGTCTTTCTGACATCAAAGAACCACGTACATATTGAGAAGCAATGCAACATCCACATTGGCAACTTGCCATTCGGGATGAATTAAATGCACTTCATAATAACAACACTTGGTCTATTGTCTCCTTGTCGGCCAATCACACACCTATCGGATGTCGGTACGTTTTTAAAACCAAACTCAAAGCCGATGGAACTATATATAAATATAAAGAACACTTAGTTGCTCAAGGTTTTACACAAAAATATGGCATCGATTATAGTGAAACTTTCAGTCATGTCGTCAAACTCACCACTGTTCGAGTTTTTCTAGCTCTTGCTGCTCAACATCATTGGACTCTACGCAACTTGATGTCCACAATGCTTTTCTTAATGGAGAACTTGAAGAATAAATATACATGAAACTTCCTCCGGGTTAATCCATTACGGGGGAATCATTAGATAATAAAGTGTGTAAACTACACAAGTCACTATATGGACTCAAACAAGCGTCGAGACAATGGAACTCGAAACTTACACAATTCTTAACCAAAATTGGTTTTCAATAATCTCAACATGACTACTCATTATTCACAAGAAATAGCCAAAATGGCTATATAGCCTTGTTAGTATATGTCGATGATATACTACTAGGAGGAACCGAACAGACAAAAATACATCAAACAAAAGATCAACTCATGAAACAATTCAAAATAAGAGATTTAGGACAACCAAAATATTTCTTAGGAGTTGAAATCTCCAGATCCGAGAAAGGCATTTATTTATGCCAAAGAAAATATGCATTGGAAATAATTGAGGAAAATGGCCTCATTGGATGCAAACCTCACATTCTTCCAATAGAACAAAATCATCATTTGACAAAGGCAAAGGGAATGCTACTAATCCAACTAAGTACCGAAAGATAGTTGGAAAATTGATATACCTGACCTTTACAAGGCCTGATATAAATTATGATGTCAATATTCTGAGTAGACATATGGAGTCACCCACAAAGGAACATTTGCATGCAGCATATAATGTCATCAAGTATTTAAAAGGCAGTCCTGGACAGGGAATTTTGCTTTCATCAAAAATACACATGAATGTCATAGCATACTCAGACTCTAACTATGCACAATGTTTGGACACAAGAAAATCAGAAATCAGTCACTGGATATTGTGTGTTTATAGGAGATTCACTTGTAAGTTGGAAATCAAAGAAGCAATGCAAACTGTGGTAAGTAGATCATCAACAGAATCCGAATATCGGGCAATGACACATACAACATGTGAAGTCATATGGATTAGATACTTGTTGCAAGATTTTGGTTTCAAACAAGACAAACCAGCTGTAATGAGATGTGATAATCAATCAGTACTTCATATCACTAAGAATCCCGTCTTTCATGAAAGGACTAAACATATCGAAGTTGATCAACATTTCATTCGTGAAAAGGTGTTGAATGGAACTATTAAACCAGAATATGTTCATACAACACATCAATTAGCGGATATATTTACGAAAGATCTTCCTTCGGCAACGATAAAGAAATGACATTCAAGATGGGAGTAATTAACATATACTCACATCTTGCGGGGAATCTCAAGCAGGAAGAGACTTGGAACGTAAAGACAAGCTTGGTGAACTGGAAAGGAGTCAAAACACGCTCCAAGGACGTGAACTAACAGAAGCACCGAATCTAGAAATACCTAGATTAGAGACCAACTTGGACTGCAATTCTTTGTCTCCAAAACAGAGAGATAAACGAGAGAGAAAGAAAGAAGATCTGGACTCTTATGTAGATAAGATTGTACGAGTTTCATGTAAATCTAGTTAGTTGAACGGGGTATAGACTAGTATAAATAGGAAGCATTGTACTACGTTTCTTTTCACGCAATAATTCTGAGAAAGGTAATACTAACTTACTTCTTCGTAAATCATCAATCACTCGTCAATGTTTTTCTTTACACTTTCTGACATGCATTTTGGTTAGAGTTGATACTAATAGCTAATAAACGTTTGCACTTAATAAGCTAGCCAGCAGTCTCTGACTTCCTGCTATAAATTCAGTCACTCATTCTTGCTATAAATTCAGTCACTCATTTCATCAATTTCTTACATGCATATATAAAGTCAAAATGATTCGCCAAATTCTTAGTTTTTTTCTCATCTTTCAACTTCTTAATGCTTTTGTCACTCTTCAGCAGCTCGACCAGAATGTTCCCAGTTTGTCGAGAAAGCTATCGGTTTTCCTTAATGAGAACTCTGGATCGACGTCTAGCAAGGGCCATCATCATCATGTCAAAGGCAAAAGATGGGTGTTGTTGTTGCCGGCTCTCGTGGTTATGAGAAAACTACAAGCACTTATTATACATAGGTTTCGTTATCAAACTGACTGTGAATTCATTCGTTTCAAGATGATACCGGAAACCAAACAAGTGTCCACAACTATTTTGCAGTTTTACTTGGTAACAAAAGTGCAGTAACCGGTGGCAGTGGCAAGGTTCTCAATACTGGCCCGGAGGACCATATCTTTATATACTATACTGATCACGAAGGTTCTGGAATCGTACGTTAGTATTTCAAGAACTTGATACTGTATGCTTAAAACTCTGAGCAGGAGTGCAGTAACCTGTAATTGTTTGTATTTCCTTGTACCAGGAATGCCTAATGATGAATATGTTTACGCTCATGAACTCAATATATAAAGCCTTGAAGCAAAAACACAAGAACAAAGGATATAAGAGCATTGTAACCGCATTCTACTCCTGAAATAGCTAGCTTAATGTAAGTGTCACTGTTTCAAGGGTGTTGACATAGAGATTCACCTATAGGTTCACTCAACCCCCAGTTTCGGGAAACAGAGCACTTTGCTGTCTATTTTAGTTTTACCTATTCTAACATTAATTGTTCCACAGCTGTAGTTGTTTTACTTGTGCATGAAGTTTATTAGAACGTGGGAATTGTCAGATTACAAGAAGGAAGAGACTTATTCAAAGAAGAACTCAAAAAGGAAATCAAGTCTTAATAGGAAAAGGAGTTCTTGTAGAAGAAGTTTATTCCTAATAGAAGACTAATTCCAAATTATATCCAGATTCATCAAGACGTGTTTCCTGATTGAAGTCGATCAAGGCTTTCACCTCTATATAAAGCATGGCATCGACAAACAGAACGGCACGACACAGAGAGCAAAGATGGTCGAGTTTTCAGAGTTTTATAGTTTTATTTTTTTAGTTCGTTGTATCTTTTACACTAGTTTATATTCTAGACTTCTCTAACAACGTATTGAAGGTAGAATAGATAGATTGATTTCTATATCATCTTATAGGTGACTGGTGTTGTTTTTCTAGAATAGATATTGAGAGTATACATCGTTGTACGAACAAGATCTTTTCTAGTTGATTTTCTGCCTTGACTGGCATCAAGCAAACTTACAAAAAAGCTGCTTGAAAAGTTTCAAACACAGGTTCTTCTTTATATTCCGTTGTGCTTTAATTTATATATATTATATGTGTTTGTTAATCTGCAGGTTGACGTAGGTGTTCACTGAACCCCGTAGTCAATCGTGGACCATTGGCTGGTAATTTGTATCTAAAGCAAGTTATACTGATCCTACATTCTTTCACTTAATTTATGTATTTGCTGAACAAAAGTGATGACAAGACTGGTACCTTGAATGATATGTATATATAGGTGTTTTACCTCGAAGCTTGTGAGTCAGGGAGCATGTTCGAGGGTCTTCTTCCGAACAATATAAACATGTACGCAACTACAACATCGAATGCAACAGAGGACAATTACGCTGCATATTGCGATGACAAATTGTGGTGCTTAGGTGATGCATATAGTGTTGCTTGGATGGAGGACAGGTATATATATAATATAATATATAGAAGCAAACATTGCAGATTTCATTAATCTGTCATGACTAATTCTGAGATGGATGCCTGGCAGTGAACAGCACGACTCGAGGTCTGAAACTTTAGCCCACCAATTTAAAGTGGTATGATCTTTACTAAGCTGTATAGGTTCATTCAATATACACTTACATTCAATCAATGCAAGTGACAGGTGCTTTTATGAATTTTCAGGTCCAAAACAGGACACTGAAAGATGACAAAACATATTTCTCTCATGTCATGCAATAGGGAACCTAGTGCTTAGCTTCTTAGCAAGGAGTTCCGATCCTCTTATATGGGTACCAGTAAAGAAATCCATAAGAAAACTTCAAGCAGGCACAACATTGATCCATATAGTCTATATAGAGCTAAATCTGTAAGCCAGCGTAATGCAGACCTACACTATTACTCGCAGAAGGTAAATTCTTTGAGCTTATGCTGTTGATTATTCCCTATCCACATCATTTACACATGCATAAGTATAATGAGGCCTAAATCATAGTTCTTCTTCTTCATGGCCAGGTTCAAAGAGCACCAAAGGGCTCAACACCAAAGGGCTCAAAGAAATGGCTTGAAGCTCAGAAGCAGTTACAAAGAGAGATAGACAGCAGGAAGCTTGTAGATGACAAAATAAAGCAAATAAGCAAGATTCTGCCCGGAGATCAAACGGTTGACGCGATGTTTCACAATGCTCGACCAGCAGGACAACCCCTTGTCGATGATTGGATCTGTTTCAAATCATTTGTATGTTAAAACCGGGATACTGTAATTTTCGACATTTTATTTAAAACCGGGATACTGTAATTTTCGACATTTTATTTAAACCAGGATACTGTAATTTTCGACATTTTTGAAACATGTTTCTTAATCTTGGCTTTTCATTAACATGTGCAGGTGAAGACATATCAGAAGACCTGTGGATCCCTGTCAAGTTACGGAAAGAAATATATTCGGGTGTTTGCTAATATGTGTAATGATGGGATTACAGTGGACAACATGATTATGGCGACCGAAGAAAGCTGCAAGTGATTGAATATTATATCTTGATTAAACTCAGAACTCATGTATAAACAGCAATGATGCATATTGTTGGCTTGACCTGAAATGATGCAAACAAATGTTACGAAACACAAAGTGCAAGTCGTGCGAATCGTACTGTCCTAAAGGATTATTCGCCAATGATTGAATATCCTCCCAGGATTAAATGCACTCTTCGGTAATATATCGGGACAAGGAATAAATAGAAAATTATAGCCCAAGTGTTTAGAGGGTTTAGATAGTGAATATATTGCTTGCAAGTTTAGAAAGTTTTGTTGAGGAAATAGAAAATCCGTTCTGCGGCTTCTATCCCAAAACCCCAACCAAATATTTATAGTACTACTCTCCAACATTCATTAACTAATTCAACACCACAATTAACCAATCAACACTATTTTAGCAAAATGTAGACCATTTTTATAAACTAAAAATAGGTTTTGAAAGAATCAAGTAAACAAACGTCTCGTAAATAACTCTTCTTTTGGAGAGTACTAAAAATAGATGGTTGTAACATTAATAATAAAATTGTTTGAAATATTCCAACAATCCCCCACCATTTCAAAAAATTTAAAGAAAACAACTTGGGCTATAACATGGGTGTAAAGCATCGTGTTTGGTGTCTTGTAGACTATGAACCAATACTAGAATGATAAAATATAATGCACAAAGTAATTAGTGAAGCGTGTAGCTTCTATGAACTAAAAACTCTTAATCGCACATCAAAATCTTATCAATCACAATACCCCACAAATTCTACTGTTCAACGCGGTTTTACGCATTAAGGCCGTGCGCGTGCCTGGTATTTCATGAATGCTCTAGAGATATGCCACTATCTCATAGGAGCGGCCCCACTCCACATTCATATAGGTGATTTCATCAAGTGTATAGTGCAGTTTATACACCACTCATACGACCTATGAAATTTATTATCACCACTCCGTTCTGCACCTAGCACTACACCCACACCATACAATAGGACAAAATTTATTGTGCTAGCATGATTAACAATGACTTTGTTATTACCCGTATGAACCTTATTCATGGGATCTCCAATCAAAAAGGTCGGGTTCCCATCATTATTAATTTCCAGTTGGCTCAAGTCCCATTCCCTTCGATGTTTCAAATATAAATTTCTTTCCCAAAGGTTTTGTCAGAGGATCTGCCAAATTCACTTCTGACTTTACATAATCAATTGATATTACTCCATTTTTCAACAGCTGTTTCACAATATTATGTCTCAAACGAATGTATACATTCTTCCCATTGTAGGATTTATTCTTTGCAATTGCTATTGCAGCTTGGTTATCACAATGCATATAAAGTGATGGTGTAGGTTTTAAACCCAAAGGAATATCTATAAGAAAATTCCTCAACCATTCAGCTTCACTACCAGCCAGTTCTAGAGCCACAAACTCTGACTCCATAGTAGACTTAGTAAGAATACTTTGTTGTGCAGATTTCCAAGAAATTGCACCTCCACCAAGAGTGAACACATAACCACTAGTGGATTTTGAATCTACTGATTTTGAAATCCAATTCGCATCACTGTAACCTTCTAGTACAACGGGAAATCCACTATAGAAAATTCCATAGGTCATGGTCCCCCTCAAGTATTTCATAAGTCTTACTATTGCACACCAATGATCACGATTGGGGCTATGTGTGTATTTCGCTAACCTAGACACAGCATAAGCTATGTCGGGTCTAGAAAAACACATCAAATGCATCAAGCTCCCAATTATTCGTGCATACTCGGTTTGAGAAACCGAATCACCACAATATTTCTTCAAGTATGTATTAGCATCATAAGGGGTATCCACTGGAGTGACATCAAAATGTCCAAACTTTCTAAGAAGTTTTTCCACATAATGCTCTTGTGATAGCATTATCCCACCATTCTTCCTTATGATCTTAACACCAAGAATAACATTTGCTTCTCCCATATCTTTCATATCAAATTTTGAAGCAAGAAACTTTTTTGTTTGTAATACCACATCAAGACAAGTACCAAAGATAAGCATGTCATCCACATACAAACAAATAATTATGCATTCACGATCAATCACTTTAGTATATACACATTTATCAACTTGGTTGAATGTAAAGCCATCAGAAAGCAAAACTTGATCAAATATTTCATGCCATTGCTTCGGAGCTTGCTTTAAACCATATAGAGACTTAACTAATTTGCAAAATTTATTTTCTTGACCAGAAACAACACAACCTTCCGGTTGTTCCATATAAATTTCCTCTTCTAAGTCTCCATTCAAAAAAGCAGTTTTGACATCCATTTGATGAATAACAAGTTGATAAACAGATGCTAAAGCAATTAACATGCGAATGGAAGCAATTCTAGCAACTGGTGCAAAAGTATCAAAATAGTCAAAATCGGATTTTTGAGTAAAACCTTTTGCAACCAATCTAGCTTTAAACTTGTCAATGGAACCATCTGGGTTATATTTTCTTTTTGAAAATCCATTTACATCCAATAGGTTTATCACCTGGAGGTAAATTTACAAGTACCCAAGTTCCATTTTTTCTAAGTGAATCAAGTTCCATTTTAATTGCTTCTCTCCCAAAAAAGGCTTCAGAACAAGAAGTAGCTTCAGAAAAAGTAACAGGTTCATCATTAATAAGATAAGTATAAAAATCATCTCCAAAATAAGTTTCCTTTCTTTGCCTTTTACTACGCCTCAATTCCTCTGTAGGTTTTCCAAAATTGTTTTGAATTGAAGGAGTAGAAGGAATTTTTTCTGCTTTTAAAGGAAAAATATGCTCAAAAAACTCTGCATTTTTTGTCTCAACAATAGTATTGCAATCAAGCACATCACTTTTTAGCACAAGAAATCTATATGCAGCACTTTGTTCAGCATACCCAATGAACATGCATCAGAAGTTTTAGAGCCTATTTTCCTTTTCTTTGGATCAGGCAACATAACTTTGGCAAGACAACCCCATACTTTAACATACTTCAAATTAGGTGGGTAACCTTTCCACAATTCATAAGGTGTCTTACCAGTTTTCTTATAAGGAATTCTATTTTGCAAATGACAAGCAGATAAAATAGCTTCACCCCACAAATTATCAGATGCAGAAGAACTAATAAGCATAGCATTCATCATTTCTTTCAAAGTTCTATTTTTTCTTTCCGCTACTCCATTAGACTGAGGGGAATAGGAGGGGGGGTAACTTCATGAATAATGCCTTCTTTTTCACAAAAAACATCAAACAAAACATACTCACTACCTCTATCAGATCTAACTCTTTTTATCTTTCTGTCTAATTGATTTTCAACTTCAGCTTTGAAAGCTAAAAACATATTAAAGGCCTCATCTTTACTTCGAAGCAAATAAACTCTAGCATATCTAAAAAAATCATCAATAAAGGTCACATAATACTTTTTACCACCTCTAGTCATAGTTTGTTTCAAATCACCAAGATCAGTATGAATTAAACTTAATAACTCAGATTCTCTTTGCACAGTAACACATGAACTTTTTGATGCTTTAGCCTCAACACATATTTCACATTTATTCATGCATGTATTACTAATTCCGGAAATTAAACCAAGAGACTGCATTTTGTGAATATAAGGAATACTAACATGTCCTAATCTAGCATGCCATATATCCATAGAATCAATCAAATAGGCTGAATTAATATTTCTACTAATCACATTAGCAACGTTAAGCACAAAAAGTCCATGCATGCAAATACCTTCTCCAATAACACAATTATCTTTAGACATAGAAATCATATTAGATTCAAAAGAGACTTTAACTCCACGTTTACTCAATAAATCCACAGAAATTAAATTTACTCTAATATTAGGCACATGCGGTACATCATTTAAAGCCAAAGTTTTACCAGACTTGAGTTTAAGGAGTACTTTACCTTTCCCAGTAATACTGGCGGTTTGATAATCTGCAAGATAAATGTACCTTTCAGCTTCTCCAATTTGAGTGTATGAGATGAATGCATTCTTGTCTCCACAAATATGCCTTGTAGCCCCTGAGTCCACCACCCAATTTTTAGCACCATCCACAAGGTAGGTTTGAGAGACTATTCCAGCAAAATTTCCACGAGCAACCACTTTTTTCTTGTATACATTTGCATCCTCAACATATCCAAAAATATGTGCAAGATAGTGAAATGATTTTTGGACAAGTGTATTAAAGAATGTGAGGATAGCTAATGCCATGAGAGAAAACTTGATAATTAGCATACATTTGTTTGCATCAATGAAATACATGGAGAACTAATCCTTTAGATTGTTGGCTTGACCTGAAATGATGCAAACAAATGTTACGAAACACAAAGTGCAAGTCGTGCGAATCACACTGTCCTAAAGGATTATTCGCCAATGATTGAATATCCTCCCAGGATTAAATGCTCTTCGGTAATATACCGGGACAAGGAATCAATAGAAAATTATAGCCCAAGTGTTTAGAGGGTTTAGATAGTGAATTTTTTTTTTTTTTGAAACGGCAAAACTTTTATTAAAACAGCGAGCATAAGAAATGCTCAGAAACAAAACTACAACTGAAATGCACGGAGACACACCTCCGGAACACCAACCAATCCGAAATTGAAACAAGCCACAACCAATAACCTCAACCACTTACAATCTATCACCAGCTAACCCAATCCAAAACATAACATCTCAACCCCTACTCAAACCAAAAAATTAGCCACTAAGGAATCACAAAGCTTTAATCAACCGCTCAACAAAAGCCACAATCTCATCAAAATAATGCCAAAAACACGTGCCAAATGTCACAATCATCACACCACATCGCATGTACCTGTGAACAATTCAAATACCAAAACAGCCCACAATGCTAAACTTAACCCACTTTTTAGAATGAAAACCGTACTAACTTGGGTCCTACACCCGTACAGACACACCGTGACCGAGAGCAACCAACCCCTTAGAATGAAGAAGCAGCGGACAAGGTAATTAGCCCCATCGTACCAAATCACCGTGATTGGAAATTAACCAAAAGGACTCTCAATCCCTTAGAATGTGTCGTATGAAGCAAGGAATTTAAACCACAAGCCACGTTTTCACACTAAACAATAAGAAGCTCAACAAAAGATCCACAACATCCACCTTCACTAATAATCCTCAAAGCCACTGTAAAGAAACCTCCCAACCAAGCCAAGATCATATAGAAACTATTCGAAGAAAACTACACAACCACAACCAACCGAAATACAAAAACAAGAAATCCAAGATAAGCTACCCAACTTGAGATGCTACCCATACAAACAACACACAAGCACCCCAACAATATATTGCTTGCAAGTTTAGAAAGCTTTGTTGAGGAAATAGAAAATCCGTTCTGCAACTTCTATCCCAAAACCCCAACCAAATATTTATAGTACTACTCTCCAACATTCATTAACTAATTCAACACCACAATTAACCAATCAACACTATTGTAGCAAAATTTAGACCACTTTTATAAACTAAAAATAGGTTTTGAAAGAATCAAGTAAACAAACGTCTGGTAAATAACTCTTCTTTTGGAGAGTACTAAAAATAGATGGTTGTAACATTAATAATAAAATTGTTTGAAATATTCCAACACATATATATGGCAATAAAAGTTTTGTACATTATTAACCACTTCTCTGTTCCTAATCTTCAAAAACCTTTAAACATGAGGAAAGACAAGTTTATTGCATCCTTTTGGTAAATGTTATTTGCATTTTATAGTCTTAAATTGACAACATATATAATAACATATATTATTGGAAGTTCAATGACTGCAGAATGTAAATAGTCTATTTCATAAAAGGGAAGAGTGTAAGAGCAAGAATCTTGAAGCTGGATTTTAGTGAATGGTTTATGCTATATGGAGGACCAGGAATTTGAGATTTAACAGCAGCAGCCTTTTGGCCCCCATATAAGTGCAGAAGTGAAGCATATTATTATACGATGTTCGGTGAAGGAAGATCATATCTAGCACAGAAATGTTGAGACCTGTTCTTATGGTGATTAATTAGTCTGGTGTATAAGTCTGATTAGTCTTGTTAAGTATAAGTGGCTAGAGTTTAGCCCCGTCTGGATCCTTGTGATCGGCGTTTGTATTCTTTGGATTTTGGAAGAAAACAACTAAGAAGGTTCAGTTCCAAAAACCAAAAAAGTATAATACTAATTAGTTGTATAATAACTATGTACTGTATGTGATATGTGCCCATTTTGACTAGAGCATGGTTTTTCTCAAAGATTGCTGTAATGCAACTAGAACAGTTCCTGTAAATGCTTTTATGTAGTTGTAATATGTATATCTACTTGCCTTTACTTTTTCTTCATTTTTTACAAGAAAAAGTAAAATTAGTAAAATAATAAATTTGAATTACATATACATTATTTAATATTCTAAAAATATATGGTCATTTGGAAGTTGTTGGGGCATATATATGCTAAGAATTAAGGAATTTTGAACTGCCTGGTGCCTTTTATCACTTTCTTGATTTTGAGAAAACTTGATGCTGATAGCTAACAGACTTTGGCACTTATATATGCTATCAGTCTAAGTTACTCATTTCATCAATTTCTTACAGTCGAAATGATTCGCCACATTCTTTGTGTTGTTCTCATCTTTAAACTGCTTAATCCTTTTGTCGCTCCTCAGCAGCTTGACCAGAATGTTCCTGGTATGTCAAGAAAGTTATCAGGGTTCCTTAACTCTGGAACGACTGGTGAAGGCCATCATCCAGTCAAGGGCAAAAGATGGGCATTGCTGGTTGCAGGCTCTAGTGGTTATGAAAACTACAGGCACCAGGTACGTACTCACGGTTCCAATTTTTTTATGTTTGGCTTGCAGCATATATATATATATATATATATATATATATATATATATATATATATATATATATATATATATATATATATATATATATATATGCATGCTCGTGTACTTATCTAGTTATCGCTGTGAAAACTTCAGGCCGATGTATGCCATGCCTATCAGATACTCAAGAAAGGTGGTCTGGATGATGAGAACATTATAGTTTTCATGTATGATGACATAGCTTTAAATAAAGAAAATCATAAACAAGGTGTTATTATAAATAGACCAGGCGGTCCTGATGTCTATAAAGGAGTTCCAAAGGTGTGTTCCATATATATATGCAGAAATATGCTCAAACTCGTACAAGTCATTATGAAACTGACTCTGGCTTCATTTGTTTCAGGATTATACAGGAAACCAAACAAGTGTCCACAACTTTTTTGCAGTTTTACTTGGTAACAAACGTGCAGTTACCGGTGGCAGTGGAAAGGTTCTCAATACTGGTCCGGAGGACCACATCTTTATATACTATACTGATCACGGGGCTCCTGGAATCATATGTTAGTGTCTCAAGAACTTGACACTGTATGCTTAATTAATTACTCTGAGTAGGACATATTTGTGTTGATTGATTGTTTGATTGACTGATTGTACTGTATCAGCAATGGCCAATGGTGAATTGGTTCACGCTGATGATCTCAATAACGCCTTGAAGAAAAAGCACGAGAACAAAGGATATAAGAGCATGGTAATTCTACTCCTCGAAATAGCTAGCTTTTTATGTTTGCTGAACAAAAGTGATAACAAGAACATACGGTACCTTGGATATGTATATCTAGGTGTTTTACCTTGAAGCTTGTGAGTCAGGGAGTATGTTCGAGGGTCTTCTTCCTGACAATATAAACATATACGCAACTACAGCAGCGAATGCAACTGAGAACAGTTACCCTACCTATTGCGATGCTGATGGAGTGTTGTGCTTAGGTGATACATATAGTGTTGCTTGGATGGAGGACAGGTATATAATACATTAACTATCTATCTATCTCCATTGTTTCGTCTATATATAGAAGCGTTCGCGTTGCAGATTTCAGTAACGTTTTATGACTTGTCTGGCAGTGAACAACACAATTCTAGGTCTGAAACTCTGGCCCAACAATATAAAGTGGTAATGATCTTTAACAGTATGTATAAGTTCATTCATATACTTACAACTAGTAAATTTGACAAGTGCTTTTATTGTTCAGGTTCGACACAGGACACTGAAAGATGATAAACAATATTTCTCTCATGTTATGCAATATGGGGACTTGGCGCTTAGCAAAGAGTTTCTATCTTCTTATATTGGTACAACTCAAGCAAGTCATAATAAAGCTTCGAGCAAGCACGTTGCTCCTCACAGAGTTAACTATGTAAGCCAACGTGACGCAGACCTCCACTATTACTCACAGAAGGTTAATGCTTTCAGCTTATGTTGTTAATTATTCCTTATCCGGGTCATGTAGACATCCATAAGTACATTGAGGTCTAAATCGTACAACTTGTTTTTCGTTGGCCAGGTTCAAAGAACGCCAAGGGGCTCAAAGAAATGGCTTGAAGCTCAGAAGCAGTTACAAAGAGAGATAGACAGCAGGAAGCTTGTAGATGATAACATAAAGCAAATAAGTGAGATTCTGCTCGGAGATCAAACTGTCGATGCAATGATGCACAGTGCTAGACCGGCAGGACAACCACTTGTTGATGATTGGAGCTGTTTTAAGGCATTTGTATGTTAAAACCGGATACTTTTCATTTTTTTGACATTTTTACAACTGATTTATACATTTCTTGATCACGCCGCCTTTTCACTAACGCGTGCAGGTGAAGACATATGAGAAGAAATGTGGAACCCTGTCAAGTTACGGAATGAAATATACCCGGGTATTTGCAAATATGTGTAATGCTGGGGTTACTGTGGAAAACATGATAATGGCCATGGAAGCAACCTGTAAGTGATGGGTGTTAGGAGTTTGATTAAACTCAGAACTGATTGTCAAAGGCAATGAGTCTGAAAATCTTGTCACAACAAGCATAAGGCAATAAATGTTGAGCACAAAATTGCATACATTATGATACACTTCTCTGTTTCTAATGTTCTAAAACTGCAAAACTTTGGTAAGTGTTGTTTGCATTTACTAGTCCTAAATTGATACTACTCCTAGTAACATATTAAGACCCTTGCAAATACAATAACTTCATGGGTTATTCTTGAATGATACATGATCCACATACAATTTGGATCAGATTGATGGACTTTAACTTGAACCGATATTTACTAAATTCAATCCATAAAATTGTTAAATTGATCACATGGATCAAAATCCATGTGATCCATATCGGACCACACAGGTTCCAAACCTAAATTTTTCTTGCAAATCTAAAGTTGTTTCGATTGATCCCGGATCCGTAGACAATATAAGAGGTCTGCCATTGATCAGATCCGTCAGGGATCATTACATAATAGACCAAATTGACTCATTTTTCAGGCCTAATTTGCCATTTTCGACTTCAGCTCTGTTTTTTCACCTTAAATTCAATTACATTCAATTTATTATATAGTTCAGTTCAATTTAGACTTTTTTTTAACCGAATCGAACAAATTCACTCCAATAAATGTTGAATTGTTGATCATTGACTTGATTTTCTAGGGGTCTATGTGTAACTCTTTTATCAGGTTTGGGTGGACATGTAATCTAAGATATACTCAGGGGCTATTTCATAAATTTGCATAGCTTTGCAATTGGCAGAAGGTAAAGTAAGCGTGAATTGCGATCGTCAGTTCGTCAATCTCATTACTCTCTTCTCTTCTGACTCTGAACTCTGAAGAATGGTGATTTCATGGCGTTTTGTGATCCTCGTAGTCCTGTCATTGACTCTTCCCCAGGTCAGGAATCAATGGCAATTCAAGTACTGTTTCAATTTTGCATTGACACTGAAAACCTAATTATATTTATTTTTTTGTTTACAGGCCTTGGCTCAACAACGCTCAACTCCCTTCTCCATTGCACTCGATAACCTCCAAACCCATATCAAGTAAGTAAACTCCATATCTCATCTATTTTACATGGTATTATTGTCTCACTTTTCCTTTAACTACTATTGATAAATAAATGATAAACCTAACCCTAGTAGTAGTAGTAGTTAATTTTCATAAATATATTAGCAGATACTCGGTCCGTGAATTGTTTACGTTTGATTTTGGATCGGTTTTTTAGAAGGTTTGTACGAATCGTGTGTGTTTGATTTTGCATCGGTTTTTTAGAAGGTTTGTACAGTATTTTCGTACGTTCGATGGTAAATGGAGTTTAATACTGATTTTTTGATCATTTGTGTTAGTTACACGTTTAAAAATGTCGGGTTGTTGCGTCGTGCAATGACGCATGCCTCCTTCTCGGAGGAGAACAACAAGGCGTTGAGCATTCTGGGTGAGAGTATGATAAAGACTTCGGTTGGGGTATGGTTGCTGACGGATGATGTGGATATTTCGTCCAGAGACTTAAACCGTCAAATGACTCAAGTGTCTAATGTGGAAGCGTCGTGCTCTGTGGATGGGAACCGGCTGGGGCTGCAGAAGATTGTCAGGGTTTCTCCCAAGACGAATGTCACGGCTCCTTCTGTGGTTTGTGGTGCTTTTAGGGCGATTTTCGGGGCTGTTGCAGTTGATGCTGGGAGTTCAGATGGTGCTGCCAAGGTGTATGGGGTGGTTCATGGAGGAAGAACGACGGGAAGAGCTATGGCGATGTAGCTAGGACGGTGAAGTTTAGGTAAATATGTTTTGTTAGCAAACTTTGGTGTTTATTTGAGCTAACAAGTGACATTTCTAGGCAGTTTCCATGATTAACTACTGTACCTAAATGGAAACAACTTCTAAGTGGATGGTTTGGTTTTAGTCTTATTCCTGCATTTTCACTTTAGCTCCTGTTTCCATCTTTCTGAGAGAGAAATTATAGGCAGCCATAAGAAATCACAAATAAGGACTCAACATGTCAATGCAATGTTGCACAATGTTCGGCCAGTAGGATGGCCTTGAGGCTTAATGTCTAGCTATTTCATTTATCGCTCTCAGGTAAAGACTCATGAGGGGGCGTTGTGTATCCTTGACTGAATGCACTTGAGCACTCATAAATAAGTCTAAATCGCAATGCTAGTAGCACAGTTGTTGCATCGACAAGAAGCTGCAACTGATTTGAAACACAGAATCAATATGTATCAACTGTCACACTCACACCCTGTTTCCTTGCAAATAAAATATGAAAAGAATATTTCTTTGTGAATTAACATCAAGCTTCATTCATATATTACAGAATTGCTTAGTAGCATAACCAACACAACAGACAAGCAAACACACACTTTCAACAACTAAAAGAACAAGAACCTATTTTGACAGGTTGAATGACATGATATGACAAACGTACTCTATTCAAAATCTGCAAGCCAGCGCGAGGCAGACCTTTATTCTGAACGGAAAGCTGTAACAATCAAACAGGGCTTAGAAAGGACATGGCAAATGGATTTATCAGTTGCCAAGAGAATTTTGTATACATGCTTGGGCTATTTGACTTGCTCCACCTTCAAGCAGTCCTTCAATTATATTCTGCACAATATTTTCAACTGTGCTGTTTCGGGCTGGCCCTGGCGTGAAGCCTACCGTTGGATAGACCGGTGTAGTATATCCCAAGTCTTGTAGTGTATAGACTGGTGTATGCACTAAGCATTGTGTTGGAGTTGGATAGAGCGGTGCAGGGTGATAACCGTAGTTGGCGTGATGATACAGTCTCGAGTGGCTGTTGACGAACTATATGTACTCTATTTTGGACGCTTTTAGACTTAACAACTTGATCATTAGCCTGTTGGAGTTTGTGAATAGTTGGAGTGGATTGCGGTTGTTGATTTTTCTGGATCTTGGATTCAAGCTGTTGAAGAACTATAGGCCTTTTCGCGCACTTGAGGTCAGCATTGAATCCACAAGGGTCACACCGGTAAACCCAGTGGTTCGACCCTCATCCTCCGCACACACTACAAATGAACGTGTTGTCCACATAAGGCAGCTCAAAACAAAGCTTGAGTGGATGCTCATGAGCTGGCCCCTTAACTGATGAACGCATGAATGCACAGACGGTGTGCAAGTCAAGCTGGCAATCCTGGCAGTGGTAGCAGAACCCTCTTCCAACAACACCACATGCGTTGCACTGGAACGAGCCATCCGTGTAGGAAGGTGCAGAACGGCGGACTAACTTGTGTTTTTGTCAGCTTCGTGAGTTAAGGTTTGTGGCATGTTGGCACAAGGCTTGTGGAGACCGTAATTGCACGACTCACAGATGTACATAAGCCCCGAGGCCTGTTTTCTGCACGCGGAGCATGTTATTTTGTTTGTTGGTGAAGATTGGAATGAGATTAATTTCAGGGGATGATGGTGGCTGAAATGATCGATGTTTGATTCAGCTTCGATCTTTCCCATTATGTTCTGGTTCAGAACTTCAGAATATGTCAATTCTTTCACAGTTTCACTATATGAACTGTAAGTTAGAATGTGAATGTAATCTGCATTTCATGGTGATTCTTCTTTTTTATAGATTTGTTTCATTTTCACTTGATGATACAGTTTCGTACTACTACATGTTAAGAATAGACTTTGATGTGGATATTGATACAATGTGACAACATATGATCCAAACCATAGGGATTATCTGTAAACTAGAGACAAAACAAGGCTGTCATCTGGTTTTAATCTCTCATTCACGCGGTTTTGCACATGTAACGTTGTGTATAACGTTAACGTAGAGGACTTGAGATGAAGCCAAGGTTATGTTTATCCGGATCAAGAAAATGTTCTGAAATCGAATCGTTAAGTTTTCACACTTTATTGTAGCATCTGAGAGTTTCTCATGAAACATACTTTTTTATCTGTTCATAAACTTGGTTATTCTGTCAAGAACTTAAAATTCTCTCTAGCTAGTACTATTGCAACAAAAGATGATAGAAACAGATTGGCATTTCTCATAAGCAAAATGAACTTTTTAAGTCCTACACATATACCTGTTCTTAAAAATAATGAAACACACAATAACATGAGAGAACTAGTAACTTGATTATTCAGGAAAATGTGTTCAATAAAAAGGCCTATATATTCTCTTCAATGATTCTCCTAAGCAGACTAATGCTGCTGAGTAGCCTTTGCACATTTCATGTGAACATCGAACTCACACGATTCACAACGATACAGCCAGTGATTCGCACCAGATTCCCCACAAACATCACACTTAAACACCGCCACAAACATCACACTTAAACACCGCATTGTCATACGGGAGTTCATAGCAAATTTGCGGTGTTTGCTATCTCATATTTACACACCTCATGAGACCCCGACTTAATGGAAATTTGCATAAATGCACAGACGCCGTGTAAGTCAATCTGACACTCATCACAGTGGTAGCAAAATCCCGAACCAAGCGCCCCACATGCGTTGCATAAGAACTCTCCTCCTTCATACTTAGGCGAAGAAAGTAGAGTTAAGGCGTGGTTTTTATCGACCTTGTGGATTAGTTTTTCGGGCATTTTCGCACAAGCTTTGTGAAGACAGTAGTCACAAGGTTCACAGATGTAGGTAAGTACTGATCCTGTGGCCTTGCCTGTGCATGCAGAACATGAGAGTGTGTTTGTGTTGGGAGGTTGGAGGGTTAAAGGATGTTGGTGGCTGAAATGTTTGATTGATGTTTCAGACATGTCTTATGGATTAGCTAGAGGATGATGATGATGATCAAGAAAATGAAGAAATGTTATATACTTATATTAGATGTATGAATAAACATAAGAAGTGAAAAGAATATGAAACATTTGAAAATGATCATCTCATTGTAGACATGAACGTTACATTTTGTTTAATCCTTCTTGACAGTTTGTGTAAATGTAATCGATCGGCAGGCAACAACAGCCTAATGGACCATTTGTTGGGCCGGACATAGGAGTTCGATTACAGTCCACTTTTTAATCTAATTTTGGAAAAAAAAAGTCTGCCCTATTTTTTTATTATAGTACAATACTTCATTTGTTTTTTTACAAATTTTATCTATGGTCAACTGTATATATGTTTTACCTGTATTTTACATCTAAATTAAATTAATTGATAAGTCTTTTGTAAAAAGATATTAAAAATACTACTAACTTATAAACTTTAATTATATGTTTTTTAAAAAATTTACATTTGTATAATTTAGAAGTAGCATGCGGTCAAACATGAATATTGTTGACCGAAGAAGAAGTTATTAATAAAATAGAGGAAGTATTATGGTTTTATTGAGATTGTGAAAGTAGCCTCCGCCGCACCACCATAGTTTAATACAATACAATTAAGTCGAGATCACTTGGCTCATTTCACCAACTTCCATGTCAAGTCGAAGGCTCAGGATAACCTATCTAATATGCCTAATTCCACGATAATCTTCTCATTCTCAAGTGTAACTACAATTTGCAAACATAAAATAAATGCAAGTTGCATATATACAAGTCTTTAAACTGTTTGATTTATGTAAAATTATTGAGTAATGACTAATGCGTGTGTTGGACAGATCGAAACAAAATCTCAACTGTTAAATTTCTTGAATGGTGTATGTCATGAGTTAACAGAGCAACCAAATCTCATTTAAACCATTTTAGTTTCATGACAAGGGACAGTAAAATCTAAAATCTAAGAGAACATACATAGACCATAGTAATATAGTATGATCCGAGATTGATTCTAACTTATACTACATGTCAACTTACTCCATTTCTCTTGAAAATCCAGTCGCAAATTCGCTTTGACTGTTTCTTCATCTGATGATTCGGATCTGAAACAACTTACATTTCATTTTATTTTATTTATTTACTAGTAAAACAATTTACTACTACTAACATGTTAAAATGTCAGGGATCTAGTGTAATCTTTAATCGATCTTCTGCTTTAATTATAAGCTTGTAAATTGTATTGAAGATTGAAAGAAATAAAAATCATATCGGATAATTTGTAGTACTATTTTGTTTTCATTTGAAAAATGTTCAGTCCAATTCAAATTAACATAAATAAGTTCAGTTTAGTTCAAATTCATTAGTAGCTTTTAACTTTTTATATTACAAAAATAATTTTATTTCATTTCAATTTAAATTTTTGGACAAATAAAACAAAAAAATTAAGTGGGATTGGATAAATCGAACGATAACCTCTAAAGTCATAACATCTCAACCTAAATAAGTAGGCTAGAACTAGATTTAGATTGAGGAGTAATAAGTGACAATAAAACAAAAAGGGAAATTTGATGGAAACTTTTGTATAAATAAAAGCCGAAACAGGCGCCAATTTCGCAATAACACCTGCCAAAATGAGCGTATGTTACGTCACGCAAATTAATACCAATCATTTTCAATTTGAAAGTATAATAACATCAACAAGGTCATGTTCTTTCTTTTTTTGGCCAATCATCAAGTCACATTGACTTCGTCATGGCGCAGCTAATTTCAAGTTACATTATAGGGAGGAGAAGTATTGCCGGGAGTTCGGTTTGTGTTATAGACCAACAATTGCTATATCAAAAACGATGAGTAAACAAGTACAGAGACACTAATCACTATATTTAAATTACGTGTATAAATTTGTATAAACTGAAACAAGAGTACAAGATCACTCAACTGCTCCAAGAGCTTTGGCTAGAACACGTGTAGGGGCATAGGGCTTTAGTGAACAGAATTGAACCGAGGTTTGGCTCTATCAACAACTAATCATTTGAATTTTATATTGTGATCGTCTTGTAATCGACGATCATTATAAAATTGAGCTCGGGTTCGGCTCATCAAACACCTAATATAAATTCATGCATAAATAACCGTACATTTCAAGTTTATAACATTAGCACAGATCACATGATGCTGAAATTAAGCATTTCTAGAATTAATTTTAATTACGAACTGCCCAAAAATTGGAATCCAAAGCTGAATAATTGGCTTAAACTAATCATAGAAGTATAAATTAACTAAATGAGTATTAAGGCATGTGATTAGTACTTTGAATCCGTAATTAGTACGTACATTCCAATGTGCCTCTAGCGATGAAATTGCCGCTTTATCGGTAAAACCCAATTCCATGTTCCTAATTCTTTTACTCACATGGCTCCAACTAATATGTACGGAACATAATATGAGATTTACCCTTATATGTACGGAATTTAGTCGCAATTTGTCGTCTAAATGTATTTTTTTTTAAATAAAACTTGTAGCATCATTGTTCTCTAGCATTATCGATCACTAGCTAGTGCCAATCAGTTCTAGAGTGAAAATTAGTGAATAATATATATGAGGTTTTGAGCGGTGGTGAGCTATTTAATTAGGGATAACAACACGGTATTGAGATTTGAGAAAAAGGGTCAAAATTGTGGAATGAGATTTTGTAGAAAAAATTGCAAACTGTTTTATTTGTTGTTCTACTCAAGTTAGGCATGTTTCTTGAACGTGTAAGGGTGTGGCTATTTTGAAGTGTTGCCGTGGGAGTTGTTATGGGTTCATCTGTGTCCGACTCAACATCTATATTCTGGAAATAAAGCACACTTAATTTTATTGTTTTATCATTTCTAACAGTGTCTTGTGCAAGAATTAATTACTACAAAGAATTGTCATTACAAGGAAAGACTTGAAGTAAAAGGAGGAAAACTTATACAAGGAAGAACTCAAGAGGGAATACAACTTAAAAATGGAAAATATTAATTGAAAAGGTCGATTTCTGCCAGGAGTTCAATTCCATGTACAGTTTACAAGAGAAAACAAACATTGATGGTATTCGACCAAGATACTACTACACTATAAAATATATCATGACTTGGCCACATAGAAGTTACACCAATTCAAAGAGTTTTACGATTGAAAGCATTGTTCTTTAGTTTTAGTTGTTTTGCATCGTGTCTTTACACGAGTTTATCACTACAAGAAAACAGTCAATAGTGACAGAAAGTAGTGAGGGATAAGTTATGTCACTAATTATTGACGGATCAGTGACGGCTTAGCGACGGACTAGGTCATACACGAATACGGTGACGGTATCAGTGACGGACTAGTGACGGATTTCCAATGAGGGAATAAACCGTCACTAATCCGTCACTGACTAGTTCAAGGGTGATTTAGTGACGGACCAGTGACGAAATCTTAGTGACGGATACAATTCTGTCACTATGCTCATTATGATGTAAAAGACAATCTTTCTTCTTTATTTTTTTTCCAATCGTGATGGAATATTCCGTCAGTAAAACAGTGACGGAATAGTCCTTCACTGAGACCGGTTTGAATATTAGTTAAAAACATTTAGTGACGGAAATTACTCAACACTGCAAATTACTCAACTATGCATCATCTTAATGAATTTGACTTCAGCCGCAACATTGGCGCAACCAACTATTGCGCATTTCTATGAAGCTTCACATTGCAACACTTTTCTATGCAAAATATGTCATTATCATACCAAAATACCCATTATAATGTTCTCCGGTGTCATTACTTTCTGTCATTATGTAGGGAAAGAGAAATGTCGTCGTGCTCCTTCAGACCAAAATATGTTTGGATATAATGTCATTGGAAGCATCTTATCTCGCTCTGGGTTTGAAAATCTCACAGGGTTTGCAAAACTTGAGAAGTTGGCCCTTGTTTGGTGCTCAAGTATAACGGATTTGGGTCTAAAATATTTAACTGAGAAATGCAAATCGCTTAAGTCACTTGATTTACATGTTATCTCTTGTATTCTGATACACTGGGGATCAAGGTTTAGATGCTATAGGAGAATGTTGCAAGCAGTTTCAAGATCTGAATCTCTGGTATTGTGAAGGATTGAGTGACGTGGGACTAGTTCAGTTGGTCCCTGGATGTGGAAGGACTCTGAAATCCCTTGGGGCTGGTGCTTGCGCCAGGGTCACTGATACCTCACTAAACGTTGTGTGGTCCAATTGCAAAGCTCTTCATACATTGTTACTGGACTTAGATGCCATCGATGATGAAGGTTTTCTTGTTGTGGCCAATGGATGCAAACAGCTGAAAGTTCTGAAACTACTATGTTTTAGAATTACAGATCCAACCTTGGCTTCTATTGGCCAATTTTGCTTTTATTGGAGATATTGGCTTTGTACAACTTCTATAAATTCAGATGATCATTGGAGGTTGCGCAACATGCGTTTGAGGTATCGCAATATGCGTATTGCGCAAATCTATGATAACAAGTTCGCATGTGAGTATTAATTTAACTGATTCTAGCTAAACTACACAATCAATTTAACAATTTAGTACAACTAAAAAAAACTCAATTAAGTCAAAAAAAAAATTAAAAAAAAACAAAAATTAGGGTTAGGGTTCTAACCTTATTTGGGAAGAGAGTCAAGAGAAGAGGAGCAGCTGAAAGTTTCTGGTGGTTGTGGTGGTGGTGTCGTCACGGCGGAACAGTGGGTGGCTGCATAGGGGATTCAACCAAGAGGGGAAGAAATTAAGAAATGCAAATAAAAAAATAGATTAGCTAGCAAGAGAATGAGAGAGAGGAGACCGAATACTCACTGGTCGGCGTGGTGGCTCCGGCATTGTGGTGGTAGCTCTGGCATGGTGGTGGTGGATCTTAGAGGAGAAAGGGTTTTGGGGAAGAAAGGATTAGGGTTTTGGAGGAAAGGAGTCTGGGGAGAGACTCACTCGCATATATATAGTCAGTTTAGCCACGGATATAATCTATTAGTGGCTAACCTTTTTCTTTTTTTCTAAAAAAAACGGTCAATAAATTTAGCCACGAATACATTATATCATATGTGGCTGAAATGGGTACAAATATAATATATTAGTGGCTAAACCCCACGAAATCGGGCCTAGACAACCACAAGTTGAGCGTCCAGTCTCAGTTCGTGCCTATCCGTGGCTAAAACAACGATTTGTGGCTAGTTTAGTCACGGATACTAACCGTGGCTAGCTAAAGACGGTATTTCAGAATTGTTTTGTCACTACAATAAATTTGGTTTTTAGCCACGGATCTATCCGTGGCTAAAATGACCGATCCGTGGCTAAAAGGTGATAGCCACCACTACAAGGATCAGGCCATTTAGCGACGGATAAATGATGCCGATCGGTCGCTAATAATCGCTAGCGACCGATCGGTGTTTTTAGCGACGGATAAAATCATCGTCGCTAAACCGTTAGTCGCTAGCGAATTAGCGACCGATGAATTTTTCATCGCGAATTAGCGACGGATTAACGACGGATAAGGAGGTAGACTTTTAGCAACCGATGACTTATCCGTCGCAAAAGGCCCCGGAGATCCAGCGACGGATTACTCATCCGTCTCTAGATCTGGATCTCTGGAGATCTTAGCGACGGATAAGTTATCCGTCGCTGGAGCTCTGGAGCTCCTAGCGACGGATAAATTCATCGGTTGCTATATTTTATTTTATTTTAATTTTTTAGATATAATAATGAGAACCAAAATCAAATGCAACCTGTTCAATTAAGCAACATGTTACAGAAATTCTTATAGACCAAATAAACCAAAAAATAATCCAAAAAAATCATAATAAATGTACTAAAACCCTCCATACATATAATAATAATCATACGTACACAATACTAATCCAAAATAATATCATAGTGTACACAGTATTCATGTAGAAAATAGTAAATAGAGTCGAAAAGGATAGGGGATCATGGAGAGGTAGGTGGGTCCATCCCCAGCTTCGCATACAGCTCAGCAAACATAGTACCATATTTAACCTGCTGCGCAGCTAGCCTCTTCACCTCCTCATCCCTCTCCTGCAACTGAAGTAAGAGGGCCTGCTCTCGAGCGGAAGCTGCTACTGAAGATGATGAAGATGTACTGGCACGGGAACGACGAGTCGGCCTCGAGTCCAATTCAGGGATGGCTGCTGCACTACCCAGTCCCAAGCGACGGCCCTTCTCGTCTGGAGGATTCACCTCGAGGAAAATGGCATTCATTTCCTCAACAGTGAGATCCTGATCACGAATCCTGGCCTCGTAGGCCGTCTGAAATTATAAATCAAGAGTATAAGGTGTTAGTTATGTTGTTAATTAGTTATGAAATCATCAGTATTTAATAAACACATGTATTGTTGAACTTACCGCAATTGCTGTGGCCTCGTCACACAACCACTGTCCGTCCTTGGCCTTCTGAGATCTCGAGAACAAGGTGAATAGGAGACTCTCCTTATCCTTCAACTGAATGACACATGAAAGCATCATATACTTAGTTTGAAAGTTCGAAATGCAAGTAAATAACAAGTATAAGAATGATGAATGCACAAAGTTAATACACTTACCTTCTGCCTCACATGTGTTGTAGCGATCGACTCAGAGCCAAAATGGTGTGTCACCAGGGTACGGCTCCCATCATTCGGCTGCTTCTTCCTGTTCTCAGTGTTCTGGTCAGCCTGCGCCTGGACTCTCTCGTTAGCCCAATACACCTTCCACGCCTCCCAAATTTCATCTCCGGGCCAATCACCGGTACGTGGACGGTTATGTGTCCACAGTTTCATCATGTTATGAACCATGCACTTGTAAAGGGCACTACCGTGAGAGTTGAAGCTCCACCAGAGATCCATCAGCAATGCTTTCGGAAGGAAGAATTCTTTCTACACAATTACAAATAAACATCGAAACACATACGTTGGTGAATACTTAAAAACATTCAAGTATAACAAGGGGAGCTAACATGTATCAAATATATAACAAAGGGAAACAACATCTATTCAAGTATATCGGTGACTAACATATCACCCAAGTTCAGTGGCTAACATACCACTCAAATATAGTGGCTACCATACCACTCACATTGTCCTATATTTCACTAAAACAATGGTGACTAACATATCACCCAAGTACAGTGGCTAACATACCACTCACACAAAGTGGCTAACATACCACTCACAACACAAACAATTAGGTAATTAATGTACGATTATTAACTCACCCTCAGCTCCTCGAACAGCTCTCCCTTAATTTGGTCCGGGATGCAATGCCACTGGCTGCCACCCTCTTGCGGTGGGATCATCCTGTTCTGTATTATCCCACTGAGTACTTTAGCAGCACGCTCCCCATACAACCTGTGAAGAACAGGTAAGTCAATGGTGAGAAGGTTAGTTCGGTATATATATATTAAAGGTTCGTAAATCAGTTAATGCCTAATACTTACTTCTCTCCATTGGGGTAAAGGACAGGGCGACCATTCCACATAAGACCATCTTCCGACCTTTGAAAGGGACAACCGTCATCTGGAACGTGGGCCCACGGGTCGTGGAGGGAGGAATGAGGAGTCGATCCCCTACTCGACCCAGGTGGAGTCCCAAAAATAGTAGGGGAGCCCTGCTGTGAGCCCTGCCCGGTGTCCTCTCCGTCAGTATCTGACCTCTGGGACTGCGGGGTCATGTATCGTGGCCTCCTGGGTCGTGGCATCTGCAATAAAAAGATCCGTGTTAGTACATACACAATTGAATATAAAACATGTAAAGTCATTAAGAGATAAAGTAAGGAAGGACGCTGGACATTTGGGTGGTCACGCCAGTAGGCCTGCCAATACTCATGAAGGGGAGCTGGCATCCATTCCGAAGGCGGAACTCCCAACAGCCAGTTGGCTTTCCAAGCCTCAAGTAGCATATCCCCCAACGTAGGAACTGACATCTAATAATAATCAACCTATTATATAAGATGTAAAATCAGAGATATAGTAAAGAATATTTTTTTATTATATGCCTAATAGATAAGTCTAAGCTAAGTCTAATCTAACTACCGAGTACTAATTCACGTACCCTCTATAATCTACTCTGGTTGTAAGTCAATGAAAACATCATCATGCAGCTGAATAACTTCTACTGTAGCCTGTACAGGTTTTCTAGCCTGACCATCGACATCTTCTTCTTGGTACGAGTTGTTAATTGACTCGTCCTTCTCCACATACTCAACTTTGGATCGAGCATTTATAGGTACAGCAGCTAACCAATCGCCCTTATCTTTTTTCAAGGTAGGAAACTGAAGAAATACAGCTTGAAGTGCTTGACTTGCCAAGATAAAGGGTTCGTACACTTTGTACTTCTTCTTATAGTTTATCTCCACCATATCATACTCCTCAAGCCTTCTGGTGCCTACATCAGTGGGATCATACCAATCAACATCAAACAACATTGTTCTTTTCAAAGGTACTCCGGGATATTCAAGGCGATCAATACGCCTATACTTCCCATAGTAATCGTAGACATCATCACCTATGTCTTTCCCCAAGACACGAACCCCACCATTAACTGTAGCATCTGTCGATCCACACTCACTAATGTTGAACCTAAGTCCATTTACAATGTAAGATGGGAAGGAGGAGTATCTTCTCCCAGGTCCACTTGCTAGTGCTCTTAAGTAAGGACATGTTATTTTGTTGGTCGGGTTCTGTACATGCTCTTTGAACCATGTTGGAAATTCGGAGACTAGGGCCTCCCTAAGCATGTCCTCAATTGTGTCATCCGCCACTATAGGATTTTGCTCTACACAACGGGCGCTGAAGAAACTGCACATGATGTGTGGTTTAATACTACCATTTTCTCTAAAATAATATTTTAATTCAATCGTAAAACGTAAGAAGGCAACTAACCTAGTAAACTTGACATGGAATGGCTTGAGCTCAGCACAATTCTGAAGGACATACGAATGTGCAGCATTGTACTCCTTATCCGTCAGATATGCCACTTTTTCTACACCATACGCCCTCCTCGAAACCTTAAAGATTGATAGTGAAACGTTATGGTCCTCTTGCACTTGAAATGTGTCGGCATTTCTAGCCGGCCTAGATGTCTTCGAAGGGACCCCAGTGTCAAAGAAATAGGAGCAAAAAGTTGCAGTCTCTGCTCGAATGTATGCATTGCAATCGAACCCTCAGGCTGAGCTTTGTTCTTCACATAATGCTTCAGCTTGCCTAAGTATCTGTTATAATATGTCTGTCATAATTAGATATACTATACAATTATGTGTCATATATGTTTGTAAATATGATACTAAAATATTTACCTCTCAATGGGATACATCCAACGATACTGAACAGGTCCGGCTAGCAACGCCTCATCTGGTAGGTGAATGGGCAAGTGTTCCATGGAATCAACGAAGCTAGGTGGAAAGATACGCTCGAGCTTGCACAGAATCACCGGTATGTTAGCCTTCATCGTCTTCAACACTTCAACCTCAACAACCCGTGTGCATAGATTCTTGAAGAACAAGCTCAACTCGGTCAAGGCACTTCATACCGATCTATCTAAGAGCTGGCGAAATGCAATCGGGATGAGCCTCTCCATGAACACATGACAATCGTGGCTCTTCATCCCATACATCTTTGTCTTACTCGTGTCCACACACCGAGCAAATTTAGAAGCATAATTGTCGGGGAACTTCAACAACCTCACCCAATCAAAAAGTTCCGCTCTAGCCTCTTTGGACAAAGTGTATTTAGCCTTCGGCCACTTGCCATCAGCATTCTTGTTTGACAGTCCGGGCCTCCTGCATAGAATATCCAACTCTTCCCTGGACCTAACCGTGTCCTTTATTTTGTTGAGAATTTCACAAATGGTGTTGAAGCAGTTCTCAAATACGTTCTTCTCAATATGCATAGATCCAAGATATGACGTATGCGAAGACTACTCCAATAAGGCAAATCCCATAGGATGCATCTCTTTTTCCATCCATACTCACTTTTCATATTCTCGTTATGCTGTTCCCACCCAACCTCAGTTACTTTCTTGTACCCCAAGCGTTTTATAATAGCAAATTGTTGTGCACTTGTTAGTTCTTTAGGGGCCTTCTTCACCACCACTTTGTTCTTAAGAAACTGAGTCTTGTTCTTTTTGAACGGGTGTTCATCGTCTAGAAACCTGCGATGACAATCAAACCAAGATTCCTTTCGACTCTTCGGCAGATAGTGTGAATCAACATCATCCAGACAATGTGGACATGCCTTGTATCCGGATGTTTTCCTTCCAGACAACATGGAGTACGCAGGGAAATCACTGATGGTCCAGAGTAGTGCTGCTCTCAAGGTAAAGTTCGTCTTTGTTGAGACATCGTATGCCGGGATACCATCCTCCCACAACTCTATAAGATCCTTGATTAGTGGTTGCAAGAAGACATCTATCTTCTATCCTGGATCATCCGGCCCTGGCACCAGCACGGTCAAGAACATGAATGGTTCTTTCAAACAGTCACCCGGAGGCAAGTTGTAAGGTGTAAGCATCACTGGCCAACACGAATATTTCCGTTCACTCCCAAACGGGTTGAAACCATCAGTACTAAGTCCCAATATTACATTTCTAGACTGGGCTGCAAACTGTGGATATTTCACATCAAACTCTTTCCATGCCGGCGAGTCTGGTGAGTGACCCATCTTACCCTCTTGGTCATCCGCGACTACTCTCTCCTTGTGCCAACGCATCTTATCTGCACATGCATCTGATGCATACAACCTCTTCAGACGAGGACCTATAGGGAAGTACAACATTTTCTTGTGGGAGAGATTCTTCTTCTGTCGTTTCATTGCAGCGCCCTCCTTGTAACGACTATACCGGTCCTTCCCACAATGTTTACATTTCAACAAACCTTCATCCTCCCCCCAATAGATCATACACATACCCGGGCAGCAATCTATTTTCTCCATAGGCAATCCCATCGGCTTCATCTTCTTCTGCGCTTGGTAATAGTTTGTTGGAACTAGGCTTCCTTCAGGCGCAATATCCGTGATCAAACTCAACCAATCGTTGCAGCTGTTTTCTGAATTCCCACCACCCTCCTTGTTGCTCATAATTCTAGACAAGCAGGACAATTCATTCATCCTGCACCCCGGGTAGAGTGGCATCTTGGATGCTTCCAACAAGTCAAAGAACTGTTGTGACTCAGCATTCGGAGGCTCCTCATTAACAACACCCTCCGTGAATTCTTGACCCGCAGCGTTATGGACCATCTCTTCCATCCGATCCCCTGTGGCATCATCATGAGTACAGGCACCTGGTGTAGCACTACTCTCCTGCCTTTTCCTACGCTTCCCCGACAACATGGAATAATCCCCCAACAAACGAACTTCCTCACCATGATGATTCCACACCTCATATTTAGGGACAAAACCATTACGCTTCAAATGGTCTACAACCACCGTAGAGGGTAAGTACTTACGGTTCCTACATTTCTTATGGTTGCAAGGACACTTCATCATCCTAGTACTCAAACACTCGGGTTTTGACAATGCAAATTCGACAAATGCATTGACCCCTTGTACAAACGTAGGCAAAAGTATTCCATCTGCAATCCTACTGTACATCCAAGTACGATCGGGATTCATAATTGAATGCTAAACCTGACCAATAGAAGTTTAGTACATTGCGGCGGCTAACGTATCTTTTCATCGATTATTCATTTTAATTATCAGTTTTTTACATTGCATTATATATACTCCCAATATTTTCTAATTTAAATTTACCTATGATCGAGTTATTTCCTTCATACTTACGTTTTTTAAAACAATAATTACTTATATTTATATATATTTTATACAATTTTCATTATAATAACTACTTACAATATACTATAATTACATATATTTATCTATACTTCCATTATAATTATACAATTTCCATTATTATAACTACTTACAATACACAATAATTTACTCATATTTCCATTATACTTATACAATTTCCAAATCTAATTAGTAATTAGTATATCCGAAACAAAACTACACTAATTGAACAAAACTAACTACGTAATCCAACTCAATTCCAATATCAAACATAATCGAACTCAACTATAAAATACCCAATTCATCCCAAATCTATCAATTCACCAACTAAAACTTATGCATCCCCCTAATTTGAGCTACAACATAATAGATACTAGAAGAATGCATACAATTCAATGAATTGAAAAAAAAATGAAGAATACTAAAATTTAGACAAGTTAGGGTTCGAAATATATACCTTTGATTGCGGAAGAAATGGGGAAATAATCACGCAATTGAATAGCTACACTTGTTCCTTGATGGAAGAGCTTCGAAATGACTATAAGATTGATTGAAATGGTGAAGAAATGAAGAAAAGAGGGGAGGAGAGATTGGAGCCGCGAGAGAGAAATGTTGGTGGGTGTGTGTGTTCTGTTCGTCACTGCCGGTGAAGACGATGAAGTTAGTAACAGTTAGCGACGGATGGCGAATCCGTCGCTAAATAGCGATCGGTCGCTATTTAGCGACCGATTAGCTCATCCGTCGCAACATTTTTTTTTTTTAAATATAGCATAGCGACCGATGGAACCATCGGTCGCTAAGCATGTTGACCAGCAAAATAATAAAAGAAAAATAAATTAAAAGGTCGCGACGGATAAGATCATCAGTCGCAAATTTTGCGACGGATGGACCCATCCGTCGCTAAATAGCGACCGATGGTTAATCCTTGTTAATCCGTTGCTAAACCCCGTACGCTCTAAGGGTTTACGGTCGCGCTCTCCCACGATTTTTATTATCCGGCGCTAAAGGCCTTTTATCCGTCGCTAAAAGACCGATCGGTCGCTAATTTTAGCAACCGATCGATCCGTCGCTAAAAGTGGTTGCTAAAACCAGTATTTCTTGTAGTGCACGGATAGGTCCGTTGCTATTAAGCTCGTCGCCAATTTTGGCGTAGCAGCTTTGTAGCCACGGATAATATTCATGGCTAGAAATGGCAACGGATCGATTTGGCGACTGTTTGTGACGGTTAATGGTTTGACCGGGTTGGATCCAGGCTACGGCCTCTTTGACGGATAACAGTTATTTGTGGCTGTGTGTAACGACGGATATAATTTATCCGTTTGTAAGGGCATTGTTTGAAAAGGAAACTTCAAGTAACGCATAGATTTTATCCGTTGATGTTTATTGCAACGGATAACATGTATCCGTTGCTGAGTTGATTGATTTAAATTTTTTAATTTTTGTTTTTTTTGTGTATTTTTCTTTTTGTAATTTGTACGGTATTTGTAGAATTAATATAATTATACAAAAATAATACGAACTAAAATATAGAAAAATCTTCGAATATAAATATCAATTAAAACATAATCAAAGTGTTTTATATTAAATAAAGAAACTAAAAAAAATGTACGTAGAAACTACAATGTACGATGATAAACATATATAAGTCTAGACTACATGCTAGGTAAGGGTGTGGGTTCACCACGGCAACCCCATAGTGATGGGTAAAGTTTGTTGTTGCCGCCGCCGACTCGTTCCAATACGCATCCCATAAATTGTAATGCTCGAGGGCGATGTAGTCAACCCAAGCATGGGACACGTGCTCGACACGCAAATGTCTCAGCTTGTGGATTTTGCATGCCTCATTGTTGAAGACCCTCCATAAAAATTGTTCAGCCACACTGGGGACCCAATAGTGCTTCTGCAAGACATTAATGTAACTCAGTTACTTTCAGATAAGGCAAACAAATAAGGCAGTGGGCGCTGCCTACCCATATTGAATGCGGACGTTCTATCAAGAAAATATTAGTGGGCGCCGCCTACTCATTTTGAATGCGGACGTAATATAAACTACAACGGTTGTAAGTAAAATACCTTCAGCTCCTCGAAATAGCCCCGCCTCACATACAAGGGAATCGCACCCCACCTATGGCCGCCATTCGGACGTCCTGGAGCCGGCAACGAATGGTTGTGCATTATCGTGCTTAGCATGTCTCTAGCAGACGCTGGTACGA
The DNA here is from genome assembly GCA_028274465.1 of Plantago ovata. NCBI lineage: Eukaryota > Viridiplantae > Streptophyta > Magnoliopsida > Lamiales > Plantaginaceae > Plantago > Plantago ovata. Next base: position 8,890,113 of record CM051458.1, read on the forward strand.
ACCTGTCATACACAGTTTCAGTTTCAAAAGTTAAACCACTATATATAAGTATATATATAAGCACACGAAAACTATACCAATATAAAAGAACTTACTTTGTGCCATAAAAATGCAACACCTCCAGGTCGTTGTGTGTTTGGCCCGGAAACCAAGGCGGGAGTGCCACGTCGTCCTGGTGACCGTTGTTCATTAGATCTATATATAAAAAATGTAGGTTGAAAACAATAATAATTCGTAAGGAATAAATCAAGTCTAAATTATCAATTTCCTTCTGAAGACCGATTTACGTGATTACCGAAGTACAAGCACACTGTCCATCTGACACACCGACACTAGCTAGTAATGGAAGTGATGGCGTATCCGAAGGGCAGTGTGTTTGTATTTTTTATGCATGTACATGACCACACCTATATATATATAGGATAGAGAATGATTGAAATAGGCAGATACAGTGACAGTGGCATTTATAACATATGTTGCTGTCACGGTATCAGCCTACTACCATCATTCACAACACAAGGCCTTGTTACTCTAATATTGTCAAGGAGTTTATTGAAAATATAATTAAATTGAAGAAAGTCTTTATCAATATACTAGGAACCGCGTCACACGCTACGCGTGTGAAGCGTAATCTTGTAAAACATTATTATTTATTAAATAATATATTGAAATAAATGGAGTGAATATATAATCTTCACATAATGACTTCAAACGTAATAAAAAATAACTAATTGAGTAATTAAACTTAATATAAATGGTGTGCTATAAATGTATATAGTTTTTGTAGTTATGCAATTAATAGTTTTGAATTGAACTATATTAGACATACGAAAAGTATTCTTCGATGAGTTAAGAACCATCAGATACATCTCTAGACTTTGGAAACATTCAACTTCAAAATCTGCAATGCATCTTTTTCGCATGTTAATTGGTATTCTTCATCAGTTGAATATATTGTCAAGTGCTTCATATGAACATTCTAGTTTCATAATATGATGTTTTGAATTATTTTTATCGTATGATTTAAGAATAATTTAAGGTCAAAATGACCATCGAAAAGTCAACAAATCAAGTGTTACATTTATTATTGGACGGAGGAAGTATGTTTTTTTTATAAGAACATATCATGGTTATTTTTAAAATTAAATATAATACACCATACAACTTTATGTTAAAAAATAAAAATTTAAGAAGAGAATAAATAAAAAAGAAAAAAATTACGTCAATAAGATTCGAACCCAACACCTTCAACTAAAATAATAATACAAATAATAGAGAAAAATCACGCCAACAAGATTCGAACCAAACACATTCAATAAAAATAATAATAAAAATAATGGAGAAAAATCACGCTAACAGGATTCGAACCCTATATATTTTAATTAACTAATGACACATGTACGCACCAGATTGAAATTGGATAAGCAAGATCAACAGATTAAAATTGATTGGTAGGTCAATCAATTGAGTAAATCAATCGGCTTATTATATTACTTTAATATATAAGTCCTATTATGTGTTCAGTGTACGTACATACAGTTCGATTAAATGAAATGTCAATGAGACTTATCAATGGGTGAAAACCAATAAAACGCTTACTAATCGACATTAAACGAATACTATTAGTTCTCACCCAAAGAAATCCTAAACCAACACATCAAAACTGATATATGTATAGCATCCTCACACTAAAATATCTTATTGTATGTTCAGACAAAGACAACAAGTTTGATTAAATTTCGGAGAGACTTTTCTATGGGGACTAACCAATGTAACGCTTACTGATCGATAGTAAACATATACTATTAGTTAGTACCCAAGAAAAGTCTTACCAACTGGTCGAAACCAATCATCATTTTATCATCATCACACTTTACTAACCAAAATAGTAAATTAAGTTTGAATTAATAGAAATTAACCAAAAATAAACTAAAATTAACAAAATTTAACAAAATTAAACTATGACTTTAAAAATACTTTAAATGTTTCTTATACATAAATTTGGTGTTCAGTCGGCACTCAAATTACATATTTTGTGAATGTCACGTGTTCATTGAACCGAGCTTTTATTACGATGCCTTTAGCTCTGTCATCATATAATAAATGCTCGGAACCACGAACATGAGGAGATGTTTATAATTTGAGTTTGTCATCATAACACCTATTCGTTCATTAATTAAGAAATCTAAATAAATAATAGTTAAATTAACTAAATAATAAACAAAATTAAATAAATAATTTATATTCTAAATAACATATAATTAACATAATATAGTTCTATTAATTAACAAAATATCCATACATTAATTTAAATAAATTGGAAATTAACTAAAAGTAATAAGAAACAATACTTTAAATCAACATAAATTAACTAAAATTTAGTTCTAGGTTGTAAATTACTTAAACTAAATTATGATAAATTTATCTAAGTTAATTGAATTTTCATAATTCAGAATTGACAAGCTTATTCAAAACTAAACAGAATATCTAAAAATTATGAAAAATTACTAAACTATAATTAACAGAAATTTAATCTAAGTCCATAACTTAAAATTTATCATACATTGTTTTTAACTAAACTGGAAATTAACTAAATTAAAAAGAAAAATTAATTTTAATCAACATAAATTAACTAAAAATTAAGTTCCAGATTTTAAAGTACTTAAACTGAATTATGATAAATCTATCTAAACAAAACTGAAAATTATTAAAAAACAAAAACTAGGGTTTAGAAAATTACTCACCAACTAGGGAGAAAGAGCGGTGGTGGCAGAGAGATGTGGTGGCGCGGTGGTTGCGCTACGTACGAAGACAAGAATCAAAATTAAAAAATGAAAAGTGGAAAAGAAGAGAATGAGGGATTAGAAGAATGACTTACCAATTTGAATCATAGTGGTGGTGGTGGCTCCGGTCCGGCATGGTGTCGGGATCTTGAGGAGGAGAGGTTCAAATGGGATCTAGGGTTTGGGTTTTAATGGTTTGGGGGAAATGGAGGCTGTGTGGAGAAGTCGGGTCTCTTATACTTCAACGTAGCCACGGATACATCCTATCCGTGGCTACAATTTTATTTTAATTTGTATTTTTTTAATTTTTTCAAACGGTCAACTTATTAAACACGAATATTTTATCCGTGACAAATATTGTAGACACGGATAAAATCTATCCGTAGCTACAGTTCGCGAACTCGAGCCTGAAAAGGCACGAACTGAGCGTCTAGGCTCAGTTCGATCCTATCCGTGGCTATTCTAGCCACGGATAGTAACCGTTGCTACGGCTGGTGGCTATTTCATGGATTTCTTGTAGTGTGTAGTGTGTATACGTTCCATACAATTGCATATAATAGAAATATCAACTTCAACATTGTGACACACCTATTGCGCATTTCTAAGCTTCACATTGCACATCTAAATGAATTTGACTTCAGATGCAACATTAGCGCAACACGACTATTGCGCATTTCTATGAAGCTTCACATTGCGACACTTTTCTATGCAAAATATGTCCCCTATATCATTATCATACCAAAATACACACTATAACGTTCTCCAGTGTCATTAGTTTTTGTCATTATGTAGGGTAAGAAACGCCGTCGTGCTCCTTCGGACCAAAATACGTCTGGATATAATGTCACTGGAAGCAGCTTATCTGGCTCTGGGCTTGAAAATCTCACAGGTTTGCAAAACTTTAGAAGTTGACCCTTGTTTGGTGCTCAAGTATAACGGATTTCGGTCTAAAATATTTCGCTGAGAAATGCAAATCGCTTAAATCGCTGGATTTACATGTGATCTCTCGTATTCTACTACACTAAGGATCAGGGTTTAGCTGCTATACGAGAATGCTGCAAGCAGTTTCAAGATCTGAATCTCCAGTATTGTGAAGGGTTGAGTGACGTGGGACTAGTTCAACTGGTCGCTGGATGTGGAAGGACTCTGAAATCCCTTGGGACTGGTGCTTGCGCCAGGGTCACTGATGTCTCACTAAAAGCTGTGGGGTCCAATTGCAAAGCTCTTCATACATTGTTACTGGACTCGGATGCCATCAATAATGAAAATTTTCTTGTCGTGACCAATGTATGCAAACAGCTGAAATTTCTGAAACTACTATGTTTTAGAATTACATATCCAGCTTTGGCTTCTATTGGCCAATTTTGCTTATTATTGGAGATATTGGTTGTGTACAACTTCCATAAATTCCGTTGATCATTGGAGGTAGCGCAACATGCGTTTGAGGTATCGCAACATGCATTTTGAGCAGATCTATGATAATTAAGTTCGCATGTGTGAGTGTGTGTATACTATATATTCTAGATCTCTAGCAGCGTATTGAGTCATAGAATAGGTAGATTGCAACTCTATCAAGAGGTGACTTATGTTGTTTTCCTCTAGAGAGAGAGAATGACGGACATATTTCTTTCTAGTGATCTAGCTTTTCGTCTAGGACGCCGTCAAGCAAGCTCAACAAAGTTGTTTGAATATTTTGCAACACACATGTTTTGATGCAATACGAGTTACAGGAGTCGAAGCAATAAAAAATCCATAGACGGACCAGTTTTAATATTTTAGGTTCTTTTTGCAATTTTTAATAGTTGTTAGACTTTTTTTCGTATTTGGTTTCTTTACCTTTTCCAACAAGTTAGGTTTTAGTATTAGACTTTGTTTAGTATTTGATTTCTTTTCCTTTCCAGCAAGTTATGTTCCAGTATTTAGTTGTCACTCGTTGTTTTCATTGAGTTTTTGGTTATTGAATTAAATAAAGTTGAGTTTTTTCTCAAATTTGTCAATTCTTTATGGTGTGCGGAATTAATGAAGAATTGATTATTACTTTTTCCTTGTCCACGCACACTGCATCACATTCTTATTACTTTTCGATGTGCTTTAACTTTAGTATATATTATTTGTGTTTGTTGAACTAATATACATGTTAGCCAGGACACTGTTGCAGCGTTGACCAATGTGTTTACTCAACACCGTGGTCAACTTCATCTCACAGGCATGAACTTGTATCTGTTTACAAGTCATTATCCATTTGTACTCGTATCTGAAAGCAAGTTATATCGATCAAATATTCTTTCAAGTTGGTATCTATCATGTATTGTACCTTCTTTTCAAAACCGATCGAAACATTTTTTAGACGTCTCATAAATTTGAAAATCAAAAGGAACTCGCAATCAAGATTTTAATCTACTAACATGGCCTACACAGTGCAACAAAGGTGGTGCAGATGAATATTCAAACAAATCTTGGTACAAGTAAATGCAAAACAAAAGGGGGGGGGGGACTTCCATAGTAATATGTATATATGATGATGAAGGATTGTTAATTTATATAGATCAACTGATGATACAATCATACAAGAGATACCTATCTAATGTTGCCTTCAAGTGGATGAAGAAACTCTTTATTGGAAAAACGAGAAGCAATTTATTCAAACTTTCTAGTTGTTGCTCACATTCTCAAATCTCAAGTCTCTCCAATATTACATGCCTTGCCTTCAGAAAAAATCAAACCAAAGTGCAAACTAGTTGCCAAAAGGCTCAAATTAAATAATAATAGTAGCCCATACAAACAATGATTGTGCACAAAAATGTAGATTGACATTAATTAATATTCATCGGCACATCTGAGGGTGGTGAGCTAGAGATGGGCTACCCAACCCACTCTGATCCGGCGAGTACCCGCGGGTCCCACACGTTACACCGAACTCCTTGTGAACATCGTCGTGCAATGCCAGCAGCTCTGCAGCTGAAGAAGCAGATGAAGTCGATAGCCTCTTCGTCTCCATCATCTTCAAAATCCTCTCGAACAAGTCCACTTCACACGGGAACTTGAGCACCCCTTCTTGTTGGAACCCAAACTCCTCTTCAGCCTCCCTCAGTAGAACACCGAACGCCTGATGGCCTAGGTATTCTGTAGGGATCACGAACCTCTTCAACTCTTGGCCTACGCACACGGCCATGTAACCTTTAGGCACCACATTGGTAGGGGGTGACGTTGAGGAAGTTTCCGAGAAGCTTAAAGTTTTCTTTAGGAACTTAATGCTCTTGCTCCCACTAACCGAAGCTGAGCGGGCCAAGCTAGGCGTAGTGGTAGTGGTAGTGGTAGTAGTAGTAGCAGCAGTAGCGGTGTTGGTGGGGGTGACGGAGGCGGTTGAATTATTGTGTGCAGCTTTCTTCCACTTCTTAAGAAGTTGTTGAAGCCTCACTATATCCCTAATCTTGTTGGATTTTCTTGATGCATCCATATTTCTTTGTACTTGTTTGAGTAATTTGATGGATTCAATCAAAAGTTGAAAGAAACTTGTTTAGTAATGTAGGTTGTTGGTTGCAATATGAGAGGTAGTGGCTTAGTCATGGACAATGTTGCATGTATATATAGGGATCTTTTTAGTCAAATTGGAATAAATTTTTTTATTTTTTACGTACAATATTGATGGATAATTAATCACCAATCAGGGTCGGTTGTATTGGGTTGTGTTGCTGGCAGTTGACCACCACAAAATAATTAAAGTTTTAATGGTATTTTGAGATTATCAATTGATAGATCTGTCATTAATCATTAATTGTTTGGTTAATTAATTAAGTTAGGAAATTTAAGTTGTTAAAGGTATCTGGCGGTGGGGCATATTAGCAGCACCAGTCGAATCATTAGTGTACTTGAATTATCCTAAACAATTGTGAGATACTAGTAATCTCTTACGTTAGCAAGCTAACTTCTTGTGCTACTACTCTATATATCAAAATACTACATTTAAGTATAAAATGTAATCAAGATTTGTTAATTTTAATTAATCGATGATTAGCTGTAGGTTTGACAAGTAGTGAAAATTTGAGGTACGAATTAGGTGATGTTTAGAGACTGATTGAGGTCACATAAGAGAGAATGTTTGGATAATTTGGTATAAATATTGAATTGATCATAAAAGGACAAGGTTTAGATCCTTGATAGGTGCAGATTAGAGATTGAAAAATTCTTACCTACTAACGATATGTGCCAATCATTTTCTCTTACATATAGAGTATTTTCTTACATGCATACATTTGTTGTCCTACTACTATTTAGATAGAATCATAGACTATGTATAAATATTTGATTGGGAACTTTCTACTAATTTAACATATGGAATTTCGAACGAACCATTTATGCTTTAGAACCGTATTAGAATTGGATAATCGTTATATTAAAATTTTCTGTCGGGGTGAAGTTTATCCAACTCATAGGCCGATTTCAGGATATTCTCTAAAGCAATGTGGGATATCATAAATTCATAACCCATCCCTTTACTAACTGTTGGCTGGTTTTGAAGCCTGCACGTGAATTTTTTTTTCTTATGATCGAAAGTTGTTCATTTTCAATCATTAATTTATATGAATAAACATACGGTATGTTTGGAGCTCATTTAGCAAACTCTTTTGGGCACTCTTAATTGAGTTCATGTTTGGAACTCAATTCTAAAATAGACCCATTACTATTCCTCCCAAAACTCTACTTGAGGTTTTTTTTTCTTTTTTTTTCCAGATGTTGACTTTTTTTTTATATACTTTTACTATTATTTTACATCCACAAATAAAACCTCCACCACATATTCTCCTCAAATTTCGTACTTGGTACAAAACAAAAAAACATTCCTTCTTAAACCTAATTATTATCCTACTCTATATATCTATGTTTCCCTAAATTTAACTCCAAACACAATTTCAACCCATTTCCTTAATTGAGTTTAGTATTCCTCCTTAGAGGAGATTTGCTTAAAATAGTTTGGTTAAATGAGCTCCAAACAGCCCGATAGTTCTTTTCATGTCACTTGTACAGTAATTCAATGGACTCCCCAACATCAATATGTGAGGAAGATGACATCACCGCTAGAGTGTTCTTTGTTAAAATGTCGTATTAATCCGCATTAATGTGCGGCCTAATTAAAGTTAGGGCTGGTTCAGGAAAGGGATGTAGCAAATCAAATTCACAGAAGTATAAAATTTTAATATTGGATCCATTGATATTTTATACCCTCTTAGCGTCCCTAATTAACGAAATGAACTACCTTAGTTTATCAATTACATTTTAGTCCAAAGTCAACAAAAAAATCACTATTCCAAAATTGAATTTTGATGAAACCAAACAAACCTTAGTGTTTTCAAATAAAAAAGATAAAAAAAAAAAAAAACTAAGTAAAATACTAAAATAATAAAATAAATTTTAAAGAAAAAAATCTTAACTAAAATAAAAATAAAACAATTATCTTCATTATCCCCAAAGCTTCGGTACCGTAATTTTTTCCGGTATCGAAGCTCCAGTGCTGAAAACGCTCCATCATTGCTCCACCGTTACCGGCACCGAAGTTCCGATACCGGAATTATCCAGTACCGAAGCTTTAGCGAAGAAGAAGATGCATAGATTTTGTTAAATATTTAATTTTTATTTTATTTTATAATTCTATTTAGATTTTTAAATCTTTGAATTAATTTTTTGATTGAAAATATTTATTTTTCTTAAGTCATGTTTGGTTGGAAGGTGTTTAAATTGTTGGTCAACTCAAATGGACTAAAATGTAATTGAGTTTGGACTAAAATGTAATTGATAACACAATAGGGTCCTTTATGAGAAAGTTTTTCATAGTGAGCCCTTATAATCAATTTTCTATTTTAATATAAGAATTTGTACAAATGAGAGCACAATAATAACTCTCATGATCACATAAAAGTTTAGGGATAGTTCAATGAGGTCTACTTGACTCTAGGTTTGGGAGTCTAATGTGATCCCTCTCTCACTATAGGTCTAGTGCGACCCTTTCTCACTATATCTATAATGAGAGATCGGTCGCATTAGACCCTATTAGGGTCGAAGTCTCTATTCAATATTTACCTCCATCACTGGCCACAGTGCTAGGCTAGAGACCCCATTCATTAACTGAGGAAAACAAAAACTTGAAACAGACTTGATCATCGTTTTGAGGAAAAGGTAGCAAGTAAAACAAGTTGTTAGTGACCCGAGCTTGTGATTGGTTAAAGCTCATGTTCACGTTCATTTATTGCTTGCCATCAACTAAATTCACGGTATCTGAGTATAATGTATTCTATTAAGTAGTTCGCTCAGTATACACTTTTAGCTTATATAGAAGATCGTGCAAGAGATGCTACTCAAACTCAACTAGTAGTATTGCATGTGGTCATAAATTTATAATTTGTATCTTTCCCTAACCTTCTTCACATTTAAATGATACTTGGCCGCAACTTGGCCTTGTGACTGACCATTAATCATTTCACCTTGCTACTTGCTTACTCTTCTTTCATTTTGCTACGGAGTACTTCATTTTGGCTATACTCACTAGTGTATACATAATTGACTCATACAAGGATTCAGAATTTGATAGAATTTAAGGTTTAAGGGTGAATGGGAGATGGGAGGAGGATGTGGATATGGTTAAAGAAGGCGTTAGAAATCATTTTATGGGTCGTTTTTGTAATATCCCAGACCAATTGTTACTGCTGGACAGTCCCCGTTTGAGTGCTAGGGACAGTGAAGATTTGGAAGTAGCTTTTGGAGAAGATGAAATTAAGAAGGCGGTGTGGAGTTGTGGTTTAGATAAGAGCCCGGGACCGGATGGATTTACTTTCCATTTTTTTCTCTTCTTTTGGGACGTTGTGAAAGATGATGTGGTGAGATTTGTGAATGAATTCCATAAAAATGCTAGGTTGGTTCGAGGTCTCAATAGCTCTTTTATTACTCTTATCCCGAAAAAGAGTAATCCGGTGGCGGTGGAGGATTTTAGACCTATCTCTTTGATTGGCAGTGCGTATAAGATTTTGGCAAAGATCCTAGCTAATCGGCTTAGCAAAAAATTGGAAGGGCTAATACCGTTGAACCAATCGGCGTTTGTGGTGGAGGAAGGTGGCTTGGGTTAATTGGGATGTGGTTTGTCTACCTAAGGAGTCGGGGGGGTTGGGTGTAAAGGATCTTAGGATTTTTAATCTTTCGCTTCTAGGTAAGTGGGTTTGGGGTTTGTTACAAGAGTCTAATGCTTTATGGGTCAAGGTAGTGGAGTCTAAGTATGGGAGTTTATGGGATTGTGTCTTAAGAATTAGAAGTGGTAAAAAGCCGGGCGTGGGGTGGTCGGTTTGGTGGAAAAACTTGGTAGGGAAAGTGGCTTTGAGCCCTTGGTTTTTTGGGAATCTAATAAAAGTGTCGGGTGGTAGTACTAAGTTTTGGTTGAGTCGTGGGTTGACAAGGGTGTCTTGCTTTGTGAGTTATTTCATAGACTTTTTACTTTGGATAGAAAAGATTGTTCGGTTATGGATCGTGTAGGTCTTGGTTTCAAGTGGGAGTGGTTTAGATCTTTATCGTTTTGGGAAAACCAATCTGTTAATGATTTAGAATTGCTTTGTTCAAGTGTCTTGGTCTCAAACAGGTACGATGATGGACTGATCTGGAAATTTGATGGAGCTGGAGTGTACACGACTAAAAAGGGCTACATGTTTGCTGCCAATTTCAGTAGTGGTGCGGTCTTAGCTGCTAGAGGCCCTATTGTCAATTGGAAATTAAATGTTTGGGAGTCTCTGGCGCCTCTCAAAGTCAACGGGTTGCTGTGGAGATTGTGTTGGAATAGATTGCCGACGTTGGATAATTTAAAGAAAAGGAATATTTTGCATCGAGATATTGTGTCAAAATGCAGATTTTGTTGGGATGAAGAGGAGAAAGCTGAGCATATTTTTAAATCCTGTTGGTTTGCTAATAAGGTGTGGATGGAAATTGCTAGTTGGTGCGGTTTTACGATCTTACCTTGTGCTTCAGTCATAGTGTATATCAATGGCGAATCGTTGTTTTCCAGGTTTACTGATGGTCGGTTGAAAACGGTGATCAGTCAAGCGGTGATTTGGTGGTTGTGGAAGGCCAAAAATTCTATGTTTTCCAGGTTTACTGATGGTCGGTTGAAAACGGTGATCAGTCAAGCGGTGATTTGGTGGTTGTGGAAGGCCCGAAATTCTATCTTTTTTAAGAGTGAGGTTTGGAGTTTCGACCAAGTGAATGACAAGATTAAATTATCCTAGTGGAATTGGTTGAAAAGTAAGGGTAGGATTTCAAGAGGTTATGGGTTGAATGATTGGTTGCAACATCCGCATCTGTGTTGGGAAAGTTAGTTTTTACTGTTTCTCACGTCCTGTTGCCTCTAGGTTCATGTTGTCTTTGCGCTTAAGCTACTGATGGACTGCATTATTGTTGCTAACGACCTGCTGCTCTATGTTTTGCGCTTTTGCTGCTGCTGGCCTGCGTTTTTTGTCTCTGGGTGCTATAATTGATGCGGTTGTTGTTGGTTTGAAGGCGTATGGGTGTGGAGTTGGAGTGTTTTTGTTTTTTCTTTTTTGCTTGAGCTTGTTGCTTGGTGGGGATATCATGTGCCTTCCTTCCTTTTGTGAGTGTTTCGTACACCATTGGAGTACATCATCTTTCGTCCGTGCTAAGTCACCTAGACTTGTAATGAAAGATATTCGACTCCATTGGACTTGGCTAGGTTTGGGCTATCAAATCGTCACCCTCTTACTCTTGACTTCTTGCTAGTAAGATGACATACTAGACGAGGAGGGTGGTCGAGTGTTGGTACGGACATAACAGGAGAAGGATCGGACATGCTTTTATACTCACTTTGTATCAAGTTTAAGCCGGTTGTTTTGTGCATTGCTTATGCGCCTCCATTGTATCCTGTTCTTTTTTCTTTTATTTCAATAAAAAATTTTGCTGCTTAAAAAAAGAATTTTATAGAATTTAAAAGAGTTACAAACGGTATTTCATACTAATACTAATAATGTGTGCATTTCTTTTCGAGGGTCCATGATATGTGTTCATATATATTATGGTGTCAGACACTATGAGGATCATGTTCCATTAGCACATGATCCTCTAATCTTGCATACTTGCAATTATTCAAACATGATGAATATAGCGAAATGCAATACAATGGTTTTGTGATTATTGCATATAGTACTTGCATGCTTGATAAAAACATTCACTTTAATCAATTTATATCATGGTTAATGATTAGATATATTAATCATGCCTACTAATTTGGTTTATGATTATTGACCCTTAATCTATATAAAAAGTTATTAAAATGGTTTGACACTTGTACTACCATTTTTAATTAATTATAATTTATAATAGTATAGTTTTTTTTAATTAATTTATTTAACTTATTGATATACGATGAATTTATAATTAAGTACTTCATTTTGGGGTGTTTGCAATAGTTTCAACTTAAAATAAGTAATTTAATTTAAGAAGAAGTTGGTAAAGTTGGCTTATTAGAGAATTTGATGGGTGTTTGCAAAAAACTAATTAAAAGTTAGATAAGTTGTAGGAGTAGTGTTTGCAAACCTAACTTTTTTAATAAGAAGATGCTGAAGGAGGTACAACCCAGCTTCTCCAACTTCAACTTATCCAGCTTAATTTAAGAGAATTAAGCAGCTTATAAGTTGTTGCAAACACTCAAAAAGCTGCTTCTGTTTAAAATAAGTGATAAGTTGGATAAGTTAAGCAATAGATTCAACTTAAACTAAGTGGCTTAATTTAAGGAGAAGTTGGTAAAGTTGGTTTATTAGAGAATTTGATGGGTGTTTGCAAAAAACTACTTAAAAGTTAGATAAGTTGTAGAAGTAGTGTTTGCAAACGTAACTTTTTGGACAAAAACAACTAAAATTCAGCTTAATTTAAGGAGAAGCTGCTGAAGGAGATACAACCCAGCTTCTTCAACTTCAACTTATCCAGCTTAATTTAAGATAATTAAGCAGTTTATAAGCTGTTGCGCAAACACTCAAAAAGCTGCTTCTACTTAAAATAAGTGATAAGTTGGATAAGTTAAGTTGTTGCAAACACCCACTTTATCCCTTCTCATTGAACATCCTAAGTGTCCGTTTGGTTCAAAATGACAAATTCTGAGATTTTGGGAGAGGTATTTGAGCCCAGTGACTTATTTGGGCTGGAAGAGGGATTTGAGTATGTCAAATCCCTCCGAATGTTGTTTGGTTGATTTTCCACAAACAGAGACTTCGAAGGATTTGAAATTAAATACCTCGTTTGGTTGATGAGGAATTTGGGACGTATTTCGAATTATGTGCGAGAGATTTCGAAACATGTGCAATGGTAGTTATAACTACCATTTTGTATTTACCTTTGTACCCTTCTATCTAAATTATTTTGTTCTTCCTCAAGGGGGCAGTTTGGTCAATTAACATGAATTTTCCTCCATTATTGTGTGTGATAGATTAGTCTTCACGTTTAATGATTATATAACTTGGAATTAATTTTAACACGAATAAGACAATACAATCCAAATCGATGTAATACGTACATGTAAGCCATATTGTGTATGGAATGGTGAAGTTTTACTTGAATCGTAATCGGTTATAGTTGTTTAATTCGTATTTGCTTATGACATTCTAAGGCATTAAGACCAATTTCGTGATAGAATGTTACGCTTGTTCATTGAAATGGACGTTATGTTAGATAAGTTTTGAATGTACTTATATTATAAAATTCTAACAATATTAAGAGTTTTTTTTTATCGTGTCTTATAAGTTTATAATGTAATTATTACGTAAAATAGGTCGTGACATGCAACGTTTTAGTAGTCGATAACGTCTTGTTCCAAATTTACTTTAATACTATTCAGATTGTTGTTTAACTCGTCATTGCTTAAAACATACAAACATATTAAGCAGTTTTTGTTTGATACATTAGTTCTAGAGATTATATAAAGCATAATGTATTAGAAGTAGCATATGATTAGTACATATCCACATGATACCGAAGCTAAAGCATAAACTTATTACAACTAGTAGCATGATTAGTACTTATCCAAGTGAAACATAACCACCAGATTATAAAATATATTTAGATTTTTTTAAAGTTTAATTAACAGAGAATTAGGAGTCGGATATGGAGTGCTCCAAACATAGCCAAGAGTGGCCTCTATTTATATATCTCAAAAAATAAAGTTGTTGGTGATTTTTTTATTTTTTTTTGCATTTTGATTTTTTAAGTTATGACCGTTTTAAAATAAAGAGTGTCGTCGCTTTCCGGTGGGGTTCATCCGTTCAGTTGTTGCTTGTCTGTTTGTGGTATTCTCGTTATTAGCTTTTAATCACAGGGGCAGGAGGTCATTTAACTTTTTGACTGAAATCTCCAAATGAGTCATTTGTGAAATACCACCCCCTAGGTATTTCAAGTGAGCAAAGGACAAAGGCCCGGGGGGAGGGATTTCAACATTCCCTGGCCCGGAGGGCCGAGTGCACTTGTACCAAACGAGGTATTTGGAGGGATTTGGTGCAAAAACGCACCAAATCCCTCCCAAATACCTCGTACCAAACGTGCACTAACTTCTTTTCTTTTATTTTAGCTAAAATTTTCAAATGGACCTCAAAATATTCAACCATTATGTCATTGTCACAAATTACAATTCTACAACTCGTCTGGTGGGTCGGGCCAACGATACCCCTATAACTTTTTCCCAATAGTTAATGGAAGTATTGTTTATGAAAAAAGAAGAAAAAAAACTTGTTTTATCTTTATATTAGCAAGATTTATGTTACTACGTACATTACATTCAACATGTTTGACTTTCATCTCGACAGGTCTCTAAGCCTCTATATTTTAGTGTGTACGTGGTTTTGGCTCTCAATTGGTGGGACCCTGGGATGGGAGAAAGAAGGTCAATTGGAAGTCCTCTCAACTCATAATTTTACTCATAATATTCTTCCTACATTCTCCCAACATAATTACGACATCTATTTATAACTATACCCACCGCCTACTACCTTTTACTAACTCAACCCAAGTCTAATTTATCAAACCCCTCTACTATTCGCACCTCACAACTCCTCTTGGGGACCCTCTCATGAACACAAACCCAGATACTCTGATTATATTTGAAATGATGTACAACTATTAGAAATTATTCTTTTCGTCTGAACAAAACATAACTGGTCGAAACTGAATGAAATTGAACTGAACTGACTTGAATTTATTTGTAGTATATAAAATACAGCTAAGCAAATGAATAAATATGAACATAAATTAATAAACTGGACTGAATGAATTTAAACAGAACTTAACTCATATAGAAATGAAACTAATGAGCTTTCAGATGGATCAAATGAAGAAGATAACAACGTATTACTTGTTTTGGGTAACAGTTCGGTGAGATTTATGTTCTTAAAAAGTATTTGCTACATATATAGTTGAAGCTTATGAACTTTTTTAAACTTTATATTTCGATTATTCATGCAAGTTGCACTATTGAATTTCTCTATACTTTTGATTTCTACTGCATTTTCTTTATTATTGGGTCGCTTTACGTATCTTATCGCTACTTTATATAGTTTACGACGCTTGAATATTCTTGTTGTTTGCTTTCTCTCCATTTAATTTGGATATCACAATGTTCTAAGGCATCTAGCCATCTAGTGACAGTTTTTTTATGAAGTAGTTTTTATTCCTACTTAGAGGCTGTACAATGTTTGGTCGAGGGCCGAACCCACAAGTCGGGTGGTCTCCCCAGATATGTCCGATACAAAGCTAGTTTTCAACCAAACAGGCAAAATATCCCAAGTCCAGGACATAACAGGATGAGACAACGTGCTAGACTGGGTAGACACTACTTCATGCCGAAATCTACTACTAGCAACCTTAGACAGAAGATATGCAGAAGCATTCCCCTCTCTATAGATGCCCTGGATGTAGATGTCCCCAAAATTTGTAGCGAGCTACTGGATATCACGCACTAGAGGTCTGGCCGGACGAGGAGGTTCCAGTTTCCTACATAAGATAGAAATAGCATATTGTGAGTCAGTTCTTATTAAAAGAGAAGAAATATGCAACCTTATAGCAGCAAGTAATCCAGTCTTAATTGCCCAAAGTTCAGCAGTATGATTATCACATTTGCCTAAAAACTGTGCCATGCATTGCTTAAAGGTGCCCTGAGAATCTATTATCATGCATCCCAAACCCGCATCTCCACTATCAAGAACTGAACCATCAGTAAATAAGCAATACATTCCAGGTGGAGGCCTAATAAACTTGCAAGTAACCACAAACTTGTCCACTGGCAACTCAGGTGCACAATTCAAAAGAGATTTTCGAGCACAGTGCAGCAAAGACTGTTGTGTGAAGTGCTCTTGTGTGAACAAGGCTATATTTCTAAATTTCCATATTGTCCAGCATCCCACTACTACTGCAATTTGTGAGTGTGCATTGTGAGGAAATAGAAACAAAGCTTGTCCAAAACCTGCCAAATTATCAACTGGTAAAGGTGGCATAAAAGCTTGCCGAAACCATTGAAACACAGGGCAACAGAAGAAAAGATGATAAGCAGTTTCAGTAGTATTTTGACAAAAAACACAGACATCATCCTCTAAAATTTTGTGTTTAAAAAGCATGTATCTTGTAGGCAACCTGTCATGCAAAGCAAGCCATGTGAAATTTTTTTGTCTAGGCAACACCTTCAATTTCCAAATCCTATTCCAAGGCCAGGCAGGCCTAACCAAGTTCTGACTAATGAGGCACATGTAAGCACTTTTAACTGAAAAAACTCCATTACCACTGCCTCCCCAAACTATTGTATCAGTGTGGGCAGTAGATGGTAAAGGAGTGCCATGTATGGCTTCCAGTAGCTCTTGTGGCACTAACTCTGCTAAAATATCAAAATCCCAAGCACAATTTGATAGCATAACATCTTTGGCCTGAAAATTAACTGTATGAGCAGGTATATTGCTAACTAACTGAGCTAAAGGACTCTGACCACACCAAACATCAAACCAGAAAGAAACATCATCACCTGAGCCTATGTTCCAAGCAATATGCATTTTAAAAGACTCCCTAAGCTTCAACATTTCCTTCCAAAACCAACTAGTTGAAGTTCTATGTCTAGCATGCCAGAAATCAGAACTATAAAAATACTTAGCCTTGTAAACAGTAGCCCAAAGGGATGAAGAGTCTTTCAGAAGTCTCCAAATGAGTTTGAAAGCGAAGGCTTTATTCAACATGTAAAGATTCCTGACACCTAACCCCTTATTAGCTTTGGGAGTGCAAACTAAAGACCAACTTACTTTGGGCTTAGCCTTCCTATTTTTGGTAGGACTCCAAAGAAAATTTCTATTTATACTATTAATCCTCTCAATAACAGAAGCAGGAAGAGTTAGGACAGACATATGATAGCGAGAAAGGGCTCCAAATTGACCTCCAATTGGAGATTTTGACCCAAAGTTGAAAGGGGGTACATTGAGCCATTGGTATCTCCGGATGGCGTTCCCGCTCCCGAATTGAGTGCTTGTCTGCGCTCTGGACTCGCGGCTGGTGCGTTGGTGGATTCGTTGAGCTTGACCCCTCATGAATCGTAGGTGTCACGTATCCGAACTTGACAGATGTTGGAGTTTGAATTATTAGTGGCCTCTGATAGGGCGGGCTTTCTGGACTTGGAGAGTTTGGAGGTACCAACATCTATACCGACGGAGCCGGAGGTGAGCGGCCTACACCACTGAGGGAGTCGCCGACCCTTGCCATGTTGAGTACCCGCAGAGCTTGGCTCTGTCGTTGCTGCATTTGGCGGTGCATCCTCCTTGACCAAGAGCTTGGGGACGGATACGGAAACAGAGGCCTCCGACGCAATGATGCCCTGATCGGAGCAACACGCTGACTTAAACTCAGTCGATTCTCCTGTGGTTGGGTTAGAACTAGAGGTGGTGCATTTGGCTGTGGTGGATCTTGGTTGAACATATCTTGTAGGGTTTGGTGGGGTGTCACGTTTAGGTTTTGACTTTCGGGATTTGACTGTGGTTCCTGGTTTGGTGGTGGATCTGTCTGCATCTGTTGAGGTATTGGTAGATCCTCCATTGTAAGCTCGATCACCTCCTGCTGCGGATTTGGAAAAATGCTGGGTGGATAATTCTCCATGGGTGATGTGAGTATCGGTAGTTGAAATGGCCAAGTGAAGCGGTGGTTTTAAGGAAGAAGAAGATAGTGGAGGAAGTGGTTGGACAGTAGGAGTGTCATTAATGACTGCAGTAGAAGTATACGGTATCTGTGAGTCTTTTGCTTGGATATCACAATCTACCAAACATGCAATATTTTTGCTATTAATATTAATGTTCTCTGGAGAATGTGGAACAAATATTCCACTACCAATTGTTTGGTTCATTAAAGACATATCATCCGATCCTATAGTTTCCAAAGTTGTCCTATCTTCCAAAAGAGTATCTTTTGACTTCTTTTGCTCCTTATCCATATTTTCCTTAAATATAATGTCGCCTTGATGCTGAGCAACAACACCGCTTGATAAGTGCTCTTGCTGATAAGCTTTTATTGTTGCTATCTCTATTTCTTCTTCAAAATCTGATAATGCGTGGAAAACATTAAAAATCTGAACCGCCTGTTGTGTCTCTTTTGTTTTATCCTTTGAGTTGAGAGGCAGTGAATTACTATTTTGCCCTTTTCTCCCTTCCTTTTGACTTTCATGCCCTTTTGAGGTAGATGTACCATTATGCCCTTACTGCTTTTGCCGATGCTGACCTTGCTGACTGGGTCTCGTGTCTTTTTTATTATTCCCTCCATCAACTTTCTGCTGCCTGACTGTGCTACCTCTGTTTTGTGACCGTCTCCGACCGATTTTAGCCGCTTGTACCTTCCATGGGGACTCATTCTGCTGCACCGTGAGCTCTTGTCTTCCCTCAGTTGGACCTGCTCCTGTGCTTATAGCCGTAGCAGCGTCCACAATTTCCGTATTTTGTTGACATGCTGCACTAAAATGACCAAGACGACTAGAGTTGAAGCAAAATTCAGTTGCGATTTCATAAGTAACCTCTTGCAGCCTATCGCCGATTTGTATTGTATGCACCAAAGGCTTTGAAGAGTCAACTTCCACACAAAAGCGAGCATATCTGCCCCTTGAAACATTAACTGTATGAACATCAGCCTTAATAGGCTTCCCTATAAGCTTCGCAATAAGAGCCATCTAGTGACAGTTATTATACCAAAAATAATAACCCAAAAAGAGTTCTCTTTTCGTTAGTCTTAAACCTCAAATGTCATTATAGAATTCAAATAAAAACACTAGCTAGTATTATCTATCTAAGTTGTCTTGAATTACAAGTAATTCTTTTGTTATCCTATAGAAAGTTTAAAAACATTTTATTAGTACATGGTAATGTATTTTTGTGTTGAATTTAAAATTTGTATAGTTCAACCATGTTTCACCGTTTGAAGCCCGCTCAAAGCGGGGCAAATCCCACAGTGATATTTTTGGAAGCTTCAAACCATACTTTTCATCAGTGAAGCATGTTTAACCGGTCCAATGGAATTTGATTTTTGAAATATAGGCTAGCAGCCATCTTATCAGTTTGTTTTACTAATGCATATATTTCATAGGGAATCTTCTGATGAAGACCTGGGCTCGCCCGGTCCGTCAACGCTCTAAGACCAAGTCGTGTATAAATCTAGATTAGATTTACTTGGTCACTAAGAGTCCAATTACTAGAATATCTACTAATTAATAGAAGATATCTTATTAAGATTGGTAATTATCTCTTAGCATTAGTTAAGGTATCTCTGATAAGGCAAGATCTAGAATATTCTCTTCTATCTTGATCATCTAGTATCTTTTTACTTCCTTGTCCCCGTCTAGCTATTTTTATAAATAGACACTGTTGTACTTCACGTGAATTTCTGTCATTAATAGATGCCGATGGACTTATTTTCTGTCATAAATTCCGTCGTAAAGTTTTTGACGGACTAGTTTTCTGTCATTGTTGATTTACGACGAGCGATTTCTTGACGAACCCAATTCCGTCATAAATTTTGTCGTTTACTGCAAATCCATCATAAATTTCATCGCAATTTCCGTCGATATGCAGCAGAATCTTGTAGTGCACTACGTTATGAATATACCGAATTAGAGTCATAGCTCTTGCAAAGGTTCCCACAGGGTCAATTTCTCCTTGAATGGAGCTACCAAGACCGTTTGGTGCCGCCCGGATCGGCCATATCCGAGGACCTCCATCCGTAGAGCTATCTACGAAGCTAGATGCCGCACGATCCGGCTTAGATCGTACAAGTTCTCATCATCTTCAGATTTTTTTAGTTTATAATGATGTTCTTTTGGTACACATATAGTTGATGTACATGTTTGTTAAAAGGGTCATTTGCATATGGTACACCGTTACTGATTTTAATTACATCTCTTAGTCCGAAGTTTGCATCCATTACCCTTGTTAGATAATATTAATTACATCTGGATCCACGAACTTGACTTTTCGCGAACTTATTCATTGAAAGTACTTTTTTACCCTTGGTCAATTATCGAATTTTTTGGTTGACCAAACAATTTGAACTTTTGGTTATTACACTTTTAACCCAAATATTTTCATTTTTACAAAATTAACACTATTTATTTAAAAACGAACCCACATAATTTTACAATATTTCAAAATGGTCAAAAAAATTATTTAAAAACAAACCCTACAAAAATTATATGTCAACATAAGTCCTAAATTATTAAAAACTTAAAAAAATTAAAAAATATAAAAAAGCAAAAGATTTGGAGCTGCTACAACTCCAAATCGGAGCTGCAAACAACCTCGATCTGGAGCTGTTACAGCTTCGATTTGGGGTTGTTACAGCTCCGATCTGGGGCTGTAAAGCTCCAGAATCGGAGTTGTAGTCGGAGTCCGGTACCGGAATAATTCCGATGCCGGAGGTGAAGAAGAAGATGAGGTGAAAAAAAAAAAGAAATAGAAAAATGAAAAGAGAAGAAAAAGAGTTAAAGCCATGTTTGGTTGCCCATAAATGAATAGTGTCTTATTTCTTAGTCAACAAAAAATGGACTCGCGAACCTGAATATAATTCTGGGACCAAGGGGTTTGTAGATGCAAAGTGATGTTTCAAGAGGGATACCATCTGATACTTACCCTAGTTAAAATGATAATAAAGCTAACGTATATATTTGAGTCATTTCTCAAATCAATTATTTCATCATCAACTTTAACAAAAAAAAAACTTTAATTATTACTCCATATAATTTGATATTCAACATAAAATACATAGTAACCCTTGACTCGGAACAAATATGGGGTACAAAGACCAAAGTTGTTCGATCACTAGCTCGTTACAAAATTCATCAACTAATCAAGGCACTCGTTCCATAGAAACTACTCATAAACACACACAGTTAATTAGTAAGTTAAAGATATTCAAATTAACTTATTTTTATGGAAGAATAAGCAGCTGACTAGCTAAATGCACTTATCATCAAAATCGAATTTTATCAACGTAGCACTAATAAGCCACTCATGTAGTTTTCCCAGCGATACTGTAGTTGCTGGTGAAGAAGTAAAGTTTACATAAAGTTTTGTTTACAAATAGGACCATCTTATTCTTACCTAACCTTTACGTAGGGAAAAAATAATTTTGGGTAATTTACAATGGTAGGTGCCACTTTGGGTACTCCATAATAATGTTGTCCAATTTGGATACTGTACAAATATACCATGTTCAATTTTGGTCATTAGATCAATTTCCCGTTAATTATGCCTACGTGGCTGCCAGAATACGATGGCGTGTTGATTTTGACTGTTGATTGACATTTGACCTTTAAACAAAATAAGTATAACTACTTAGTTAATCTTGCAATTTTTTGTTTTAAATAAAATTGAGTTTTTATTTTAATTTAAAAAAAATATATAATTCAGAAACATATTGTTCAATTATAAAAACTAATAAAAAAATAATTTGAAAAAAAAAGTTGTAAATTGTGTTTCTTAATTGAATAAAAATATTTAAAATTAATTTTTTTTAAATTGAAAAATAAGAAAAATGTAACGGAAAATTGATCGGATGACCAAAATTGAACATGGTATATTTGTAGAGTACCCAAATTGAACAATACCATTTTGGAGTACCTAAAGTGACACCCTACCGTCGTAAAAAGTACCAGAAAATGATTTTTTTTCCCTTTACATAACTACTTGGATGATTAGATTAGTATAATCATTTCTCACCTTACCTCCATTTATAAATCGTCAAAGTCAAAAGCTACAAAATAGATCATGTTCGTACACATCGATTGATGCAGCAGTTACAAGATCCAATTGAGTTTAATATAATGGAGATTAATCAGATCATTATTCATATATCTGAGCTAACATTTTTTAAAGTCTTACTAATATGATTTGTTAATTAATTCATCTACTACACTTCTTTGCGTATATTTGTGTGTCCACCTATTATTAAATAATGTATCGTTTGTTTAAATAGATATAAAACTTATATTATGAAAGTTAATAAAGTGTACTACTCACACGATATAATTTCATTACGTTTTCAATACAGTTTAGCAGTATAATCGTCAAAGTCAACATAAAAAAAAAAAAGAACATACACATATTAGCGAGACGGGTTGAACCAATCAGGGTGATATGCAGATTCTAGAAGAACACAAGTGATAAATGATTGGTGGATTATTAGAATGGAATCGGTTAGCTAGCTAGCTACCTAGCGATCTATAATTCGTTACTAGCTAGAAACATAACTACTCGATCATTGGTTGGTTTATAAGATTCATTCAGCCCACCAATCATTAAACAATTGGGTTTGGGCTAGCAGCTGCAGGCTGCAGCAACTACTACTGTATCATGCAAGTTGTACCTTTTGCATTCATACTCATAAAGTTCAAATTGTTTCTTTCGGAGTTCGAATATTATTGGTCTGACTAACCCTCTTTAAAAATAGAATACCAACATGTGTTGGTCTTGGTCTCTTGGAGATTTAACGGTTATACAAACGCAAATTAATACTCCCTCGGTCCCGCTACAAATTACCTATTTTCACTTTTTTTCGTCAACAACTTTCAACTTTGACTCCCGATTATTCTTAAACTATGATGATAAAATATTTAACAAAACTATATTATGAAACTTTAAGTTCTATATTTTCATAATATAATTTTGTTAAATATTTTACCATTATAGTTTAAGAGTAATTGGGAGTCAAAGTTGAAAGTTGTTGACCGAAAAAAGTCAAACTGGGTAAATTGTAGTGGGACAGAGGGAGTATATGTTTGATATATATGTAGGTTGTGGTATATTTTACGTAATTCTACTACTCCTGGATAGCTCTCTGGGGTGATATGCTAGTCCCACAAACCAACACGTGTTCTAATTCGCGCACTTTGTCTTCATTCGTGCGAACACTGAAAACTTCCCAGTAGGTCACCCATCCTAGAATTGCTCCAAAGCAAACACACTTAATTCTGAAGTTCTTCTATGTGGATTCCCAAAAATAAAGGTGCACCTTGTTGGTATGAGTAACGTTCTTAATTCCTTTAAACTCTCTGAAATTTGGAACGTTACATCTACTTATTAGAGTTGTTAAACCGTTCAATAGCTAGACAAATGTGAAATTAGGACATAACATTTTAGTATTAAAGTTTTTTTTTTCGAAAATCGACAGTTCATTAATATTAAGATGAAATAGTTTCAGTTACACTCCTAATATAAGTAGCAGATATGTCTGATGATAAAATATTACAGAGCCAAGATGGGGACATATCCCAAACAAAAGTATTGGAGACATTCTCCAAAGATGTTGATCTTCCGAAAGTCTTTTTTCTTCCTTCATTGGCAAGTAAATCAGCTGCTCCATTGCATTCTCTAAACAAAAACTCCATCTTGGTCTCTTCTAGTTGTCTCATCTCCCTAAAGGCGTCCTGAAGTAGTGCGTTTTGATGCACTCCGGCTGCCTTCCCCCTGTCAAAACATTTAAGTAGAGTTTGAGAATCAGTCTGGATTATAATTTTTTTACAATCAATTTTTGAACACAATGACAGCCCCAGTTTTAGGGCATAAAATTCTGCCATTATAGCAGAAGTTTTTCCAAGAAATTGCGCCGCTGCTAATAGGCACGTTCCCTGGCTATTACGTATCAGTGCACCGGCTCCTGCTAACCTCGTTGTAGGATCAGATGAGCCATCTATGTTCAGACAATAAAATCCAGTTGGTGGTGGATTCCAGCGGCAAGTTATTGGTTTGGTTATGGTGGCCTTATTTTCTGTAAAAGTGCTTTCTTGGTCTCTTAGAAGGTTGCAAAATCTAAGTTTTGCTTTGTAGAGATCAAATTTCATATTCTGGAAAAATTTTTCATTTCTAATCCTCCAGATTACCCAAGCTAGCATGATGAAATGTAGTGCTTCTTTTTGGTCATGATTTTGGAAGATGTAGGTTATTAGTGTTAAGTAAAGAGCTGCTAATAAATTGATCTATTAGAGGTTTTAGAGTTGTACATGTAATTAAGTATATTGCAATAGTGTGTGTGTGTGTGTGTGTGTGTGTGTGTGTGTGTGTGTGTGTATATATATATATATATATATATATATATATATATATATATATATATATATATATATATATATATTTTGCCATAGTTTTAAGAGGTTACCATGAGAGCTGAAATTTAGACACACATGTCGTGGTGGAAACGCTTGCGTGGATCATTTGGTGAAATTGGAGATTCCATGTAAGTTCAATATGCAATGGGAGCCGTGCCTATGCTAGCGAGAAAGATGTGAACCATCGTATCGATGGAACCCTTCAATAGTTTAATGCGCCATCTATTTTTCAAAGCTTGTGTAAGGGTTACATTTAACTTCTACATTTGAATTTCCTAATATCATTCCTTATGATTTGGGCCTTAAATTGGGCTACAAACATAGAAGCCCAAAAGAAATCTCTTCCAAATTGAAGACTCCAATGGTTTGGGGCTTAATTGGAGCTTCTTTGTGGACCTCATGTACTATATTGCTACTCCATTAATCAACCATATAAATAATAAATCATAAAATATTAATATTGAGGGCTTCTTTGAGGGATACTATTTAGTAGCCCTTTTCCAAGGGCTATTATTTAGTAGCCTCAAAGAAGCCTCCATTAGAGGTGTTTTTAGGCTTATTTGGGGCTTAAATACAAATTAAGCCCCAAAGAAGCCTCAAATAAGCCTCCATAAGGAGTTATCTAATTCATTGTGTGCTCCTAGTCCTAGCCCAAAGTTCTTAACCCATATACGAACTTACTAGAAAGAAATTTAAGACCTTCACGAGATGCAGACGCCTCATAATGACCCCCGGTTCCACCCCGTGGCTAGATTCATCTTATTTCACTTATTGTGACCTGCAGGCTCGTGACATTTACAGACGGAGATAGAGAGAATCTTGAAGATAAGTCATGGAGATGAGGAAAATCAGACAGATCTTCGTTTCTGCAATCATTTACATGAGATTTGAGTAATACTGCTGATACTACCAAACAAAAATACTGAACATAAACAACTGGGATATTTGATGATTCGATATTACCATTAACTTTGCCAATGATTTCATACGTGTATAGCTACTCCTAACCAGATTGGATACTTTTATGGGGCCCTATGGCTCGGTGCTCAAAAGATTGGAGTCCATAGATATGAATCATATGATTGATGATGGAGGATATGTTTTACCTAGTTTCGTGTCTAATATAGTTGTAGTTGTATAAAAATAATTATAATTAGGAAATACGTTTATGCAAGTATGTAACCACCCCCAAATTTAAACGAGTTTAGAAAGACAAAAAATGATACTACACACGGTCAAGGTAACTTGGAAATTGGAATTGATTCATAAATTTGGGCCTAATTAGATTTTGACATAATTCGGTCCAATTTTTTTCAATTGATTGATTTGAATAGAAATGGATCTAGCACCAAAAACTAATTTTTTTTTTAGAATTTTCAATATATTTTTTCGGATACAACCTGGATCCAACCCAAAACATGGAATGGATTCAATCCAATGGTGAAACTGTCCAATACGGATGAATTGCCAGACCACCAATAATGTATACAATAGTTACTTTTCTTTCTCCGGAGATACTTCATAAAAAAATTAAAAAATCCAAAGTGAAGCATGTTTAGGTTCTGTTCATTTCACGTCAATTTCAGTTAAAATAAGTTCAATTTAGATTTATTAAGTTCAGTTCAGTGCAGATAAATTCAGCTCAGTTCAGGTTTACTTAGTTCAAATAAGTTCAGTTCAGTTCAAATTAATTAAGTTCAGTTCAATTCAGTTCAAAAATTTCCAGGCGAATCAAACAGAGCCTTACTCCGTATCAATCTTCTCCTTCTTTTTTCCTTGAAACGGCAAATCTACCTATTCTACTCCTACTCCTAAAGCTACTACTTTACCACCTTATAACTCCAAATACACCTATACCAACCTTATGTATCCGTTGGGATTCGAACCCACGATCTCTCATTGCTCCTCAAGCACCCTTGCCCCGAGACAAACGTTTGATACTCCATATCAAAATGGCCAACGAGAAAGTCTTTTTCATGTGCATAAATAATTTACAATCATCCACATGTCAAATTTAAGCATATCCTAACTAACCACATAGTGTTTTGACCGACAAGTATCATATATTCATATCACCAATTGCCACGAAGCACCACCAGAATTTCGTAAGTAACAGGTAAAAAAAACATCTCACATGCATCAGTGGATTCTGGATCCAACATTCAAATGGAGAAAATGATAAAATTTGCTGAAAATATTAATATTAGAATTAATAGCATCACCAATTTATAAGAACATCTTCACTAAATTGTACTACTTTTTTTTACAATATCAATATTACATACATCATCAACTAACTACAAAGCTAGCAACAAACTAGATAAAATCACACACTTAACTGAGATCGAACCAAAGACCTCCAGGCTCATGACACCTCAACCTAACCAATTGGGCTAGGACTTATTGACAATTGTAGAAAATTATTCACGTTACACTAGTTTGATAGAAAAAATTTAAAAAAGGACCATATTATAATTATTGTTTTATTATATTGGAATCTTCTACTAAAATTTTAAAGTGTGTCAAAGCTCCGGAATTACTAGAATTCACGTTTCTTTTTCTAGAAAAAATAAATAAATAAAGTATTTGCACCTAAGCTCAGTAAATTTTTTGAGTTTGCAAAATAACATACAGTATTAGGTAATTATGCAACCGTGTATTACGGTAAGTAGGTAACGTGCTTCGACAATATCATATTATAAGTCACTTAAACCTGCATATGATATAAAACCGTGAACTATATAGTGTGTTTTCTTTAACTCATCATACGCAAGTTTAATCGTGAACACGAACCATAAAACCGCAAATATCCCGTGACCCGGTCAATAAGTCAACATGACCAGACTTGATGAACTTTTTTTATGAGTGCGCGCAAGTAGCAGAACAAAGACGGAAGCGACGGAAAGGGCTCTATACTTTTTAGCATTTTCAAGAGTGAAAGAAAGAAACCCTAGGAATGAGTGTGAAATGCCAATTTTGTCCCTCCCCTCTACCTTTGCAGCTTCCACAACGTAAAAACAACAGTCCAAGCTGCTGCTGCTGCTTCTCATCAATCTCTTTGAAGCAATTCATCAAACACCTACAAGACAAGAATCCTTTCCCTATCTTCCTCTCGCTCTTCGCTTTCTCCGTGGGTGTTTTGGCCTCGATCATCTGTCCTGCTCTCGTATGACCGGAAACTCCCTGGCCAATCCCCACAATCAGGTACCTGTCTCCATTCTCTTAGATTTTATATTTGTTAGTTTTGTTAATCTTGAATTTCATTCTTTTCAATTGCAGGAGAAGAAGAGCTGTTGCGGGATGGAAGACGCTTACGGTGTGATGGTGGTGCCTAAGGAGAAACTGCAACTCCAGCTCAAAGTGAACCATCAGAAGCCATCGCAATTCAATCCTCACTTTCGTGTTCCTGATGTTGGCAAAGCTTTGCAGGTCTGCCCTTTTTGCTTTTGTTCAAGTTATTCTTTTAGATTCTGGCAATTGTTAATTTATTAATCTTTTTTATTGCTTTAATTGTCCATGTAAAATGTACTAGTGCTAGTATATTCTTGAAATTAAATTACTTTTAATTCTGCCTTTTGGTTGCTTTGAATTGCAAAATGTGTTTTGATTTTGGTGGATTGTGGTACTTTTTTATTCACTTTGTTATCACCTGTGCCAGGCATGTAAAGAGAATCAGAGGATAAAGTTTAATGTTTTACGTCGTAGGAATGAGATTGATTGTTATACTTGCTGTATTGGTGAAAGCAGGGGAATTTGTTGAGGCTATGTTTAGTTTAGACTCAGGAGTTGGTAATTTGATATTCGATGTTTCTCCTTTCGCAATTTGGAATGCAGTATATTATCGAACTGAAGCGCCTGGGAAATTGACTTATTCACTGTTCACTGTGTAATAGGTTCTTTAAGTAAGAAATTTAAACATGTGTTTTAGAAATGAGTTCAATTTTTCAACTTTTATACAGGATGTGCTGAAAACAAGGGAGTTTGGTGAGTTCCTTAGTGGTGCTTTGGCCGGGGCTATGACCAAAGCCATTCTTGCTCCCCTTGAGACCATCAGGTTGGTTACAACTAGGAATTTATTATTTCTTTCCGTTTTGTTTCCCACATGAGTTAGCATTCAACACATGCCAAACCGATAATTGTTTGATATATTAAATCTTTCATGGCTGACATATGTTTGCTTCCCTCGCTTCTCTAGAGCTTATGGAAAAGATTACATGTCATCTTATTTACAGTGTAGAGATAGCTTTGTTGTTTTCCTTCAGGAGGAGATTTATTGTTGTTTTGGGGTCTGGGAATTCATGTATATTTGGTAACACTTGGTGTTTTCCTTGCATTTTTTGTGTTGGTACTAAATACATCTTTTTTTTTATTACAATAAGAGCCAGTTCCTCACACATTAATGTTCGTTCTGCTCTCCGTATCTTTTACAGAACACGTGTTTCATTTCATTCGTTTTATCTATTGGTGTAGATTAAGTTAACGTTTCACTGTCATTTAGGCTTAGAATCCGCATACGTCACTCATATGAAATGTAATATGCTACAGTTTATACCATGTAGCATTAAACCTTTATTGCCTCAAATTTCAATATATTTGGTCTAAAACAATGATTTGTAAACTGCAGAACAAGAATGGTGGTTGGTGTCGGGTCAAAGAACATATATGGTAGTTTTGTTCAGGTTGTTGAACAGGGTGGTTGGCAAGGACTCTGGGCTGGAAATGCCATAAACATGCTGCGGATTGTTCCAACGCAGGCAATTGAGCTTGCAACTTTTGAATATGTTAAACGTGCAATGATATCAGCTAAAGAAAAAGAAGAATCAAATAAAACTGAAAGCTCCAAGTTACAAATTGGTCCTCTCAATTTTAGTTTTAATTTGTCCTGGCTCTCTCCTGTTGCTGTGGCTGGTGCAGCAGCTGGAATTGCTGGCACACTTGCATGCCATCCTCTTGAAGTTATAAAGGTTTGTGTGAGCTTTTGCTACTCGAGAGATTTTGGTAAAGGAAAGAATAAAAAAGACTTCTGGTTCCTTTCTACTTCATCTGATTGATTTGTTATTATTATTATTTATACAGGACAGATTGACTGTGAGTCCTGATATATATCCCAGTCTAAGCATCGCAGTCCGTAAAATCTACAACGATGGTGGAATTCGTGCCATCTACTCCGGGCTTTCACCCACATTAATTGGCATGCTACCCTACAGCACGTGTTACTATTTCATGTATGAGACAATGAAGAAATCATACTGCTTGGCTAAGAAAAAGGACACTTTAACTCGTGGAGAGATGATCTTAGTTGGGGCTCTTTCAGGTACAATCTCTGCTTCACCTTTGTCAATTCATTTAAGATGTCAATTTTTCAGGGTTATTCTCAATTCAACAGTGATAAACGAACGTCTGTTTCTTGTTCTTTCTTTCCAAGAAATTTTTCAGCATGTTTTTTTTCTTTTCCTCTCACTGTAGTGCTTAAAATGGTGCTTTGTTGAATTGCTTGATCTACTGCATTGAGCCAATTGCAGCATGTGTGTCAATGTGTGACTCAATGAATTTACACCGTGTAATTGAAATCTCTCCTATTGCTTCTCCTATTTCAGGCTTGACAGCCAGCACAATCAGTTATCCTCTAGAAGTTGCTCGAAAACGGCTGATGGTAGGAGCCCTCCGAGGTAAATGTCCACCTAATATGGCCGCCGCTCTCTCAGAAGTCATCAGAGACGAAGGTTTGATAGGTCTCTACCGAGGCTGGGGTGCCAGCTGTCTAAAAGTCATGCCTTCATCCGGTATCACCTGGATGTTCTATGAAGCCTGGAAAGATATATTGCTTGCTGAAAGGCGACGCTCTTGACAACATTTTTTCCTCCAACCAAGAGCTAGAAACAGCAAAACCTCCAAAGTCTCTACTGTTTTAAAGTGAAATAGTTAGTTATATCTTCTTATTTAAGATATATCCAGAAGAGAGAGGGAGGGTGTTGCTTCGTTTGTGGAAAGGACTGTTTTAGCCTTCACTGCGATAAGTCCCGTGTATGTTGATAATCTGTTGGTTCTAGTCCCAACAGAAGTTTTGTAGGTGAGCGAAAACAAATGTAACCATGAGTTGATTTTTCAATCATGTCAGTCTAACCTTATGTCTTCCTGGAGACTTGGATTTTCGAGTTTTGACCTACTCGTTGTAATAGCTTCCTGAAAGGAACGAATTACAGTTTACAGAGTGATGTTGAATTTGCTCACCTCATGATGCAGTAGCCTACGGATAACTCCGTACTATCTTGGCTGTCTAGTTACGTTTAAGGTAGCCAACTGTAGTGTGTTGTTCACATTTTCACAACTCCATTTCAAGCGATAGCTATTGCAAACACACACCAAAAGCAATTCCTAACACACTAGCCAGAGGGTACCTTAAGAGTTACTACGATTTCTCAAGTTACCTTAGAGTTACGCCCCATCGTTCATACCAACCCCAAGATGCCGAAAGTGTGCAAGCCCAGCAAAAGATCTACTATTCCCAAGAGTTTGGGTTGCAAGACGAAATACTAACAATACTGTACTATTACTACTTTAATAAACACACAAGATCCTTTATATATATTACACCACACATATCCATAACACTGCTGCATGTTTTTATTAATTACTCTCATATATTACTACTACTACTTATATCATCAACCTGACTTCTAAAAGTAGCATCCATGAGTTCCAAATGACTGGAACACATCATCTGCTATCCAAGAACCGGCTTCACTTCGGAATCCAATAATATAGAATCTCCACCATCCCGAATAAGTTGGATTGTTTGACAAGGAATCCTAAGAATCGGACGTTCCACTGCCTGCAGATTAAATCAAACAATATACAACTCAGATTCTTATTAAAACGAAGCTACAATTGCAGAGGAAAACCTAACACACTATGCTATGCTGTTCCAACAGATGATCAAGAAAATGAACAGCTAAACAGAAACACCAACAATCCTTTACACTTGAAACAAGATCAATCCAGGTGTTGAGTGCTTTGATTTCATTTAGAATGACAAGGAATTTCCGTGGTGAGTGCTTTGAGATATAAGAGGATTATATGCAATATAAAGAACTGCATTTGCTCCATAGAATCTGGAGATGCATATAACATGAGTATCTAGTCATTTATACATACAGAACGTGAAGAGAAACTGAAAAGACAATGAAGCATACCTTCACCAGTCAACTGTTCAAACCTAGTAACTATATGCTTCCCATATGTGTATTTTTTCAAGGCATCGAGATGAATCTGGATTCGACTAAGTAATATTTCCCGCTGCCTGTTGCAGCTAATATCAAGAATCTTTTGGACAACATAATTTGCGAACTGGTCCTTCATCATTACCTACAACAGCAAAGATTATCAACAGTAGCAAACAAACCGCAAGCCATTTACATCTCGATATGAGCAACACTTGTATTGGCTGGTCAACGGAACAAGGTTTTATATTATAAAGGTTTCACCTTAAATGAAGTACAAGTGTTATAAACATTTTAAAACCTATACACATTTAAGGTGAAGCCTTACTTCTTTAAAATGACAACTTCACTATCTAATTTTAGACCATCTAATGAAAGATCTTGTGACAATTACCAGTCATTTTTCATTTCTTTTAATTTCAAGTCTTATGTAAATATGGATGTGCTTCAACTCTGAGATAACTAACCAGTAAACTGTCATTATTCTCAGACTGCTCAAGAATCTCCCCGATCAAGACTTCCCTTTCGGCAGCATCACCATGCCCCAAGCATTTCTCCACGACATTGGATGCATATTTATGCTGGCTCATCGGTACAACTTTCCCAGATAACTTGCTGATTATTTTACTCCTTTCAAATGGTCTGCCTCTCTCCAGCACATGCTGCAATTGTAGGTTTTAGTTTTGAACTGTTAAATTAGAGCCACAAAATACAAACAACTAAACTCAATTATCAATGGTCCACAATTTTGCTCCATGACATCATAATGAATCAATGAAGTTCACATGGGCTGATTGGGTGGAAGCATCTCATACAAGTATTCCAAATATAATGCATATCACGATACTAACGCCTTGTTCATTCTATCAACGAAGATTTCTTAACGATAATTAGATTATCTTCAATATCAAGTTGGACTATGCTTGATCACCACTGTGAGTTGACCAACAAGTGTTGCAGTATAAATATTCTAAAGATAAATGCTAGTAAAGGTACGGAGTTTACATATACAGTAGCAACATTCAACGGGCTACATTTTACAACATCACAGACCTCACTCACAACAGAGTACATACCTGAATGACATAGTTGCCATATTGATCCTGAGCCAGTTCATATGCGGATTCTAGTATCTCATCCACAATTGATCGACATTGTGCATCATCTGAGCAATGCTCCAAAACTCTCTGCAATTAGAAAAGTATAGATCATATAGTTATAAACTGTTCTGAAATCATTGTTCTTCCCATCCTGAATCCACTGCACTGAAACAGCACTAAGCTGATAGACTTTTCGTTGTGCATTTTCACGCAGTGAGTATACAGGGAGAAAATTATTGGCAGCGAACAAAATATGGTATGGATTATAGTAAACTAGTTACCTGAATTACTCGGCAACCATACGGATGGGTGGATAGCGTAGCTACATGGCCTTCAAAAGAGTTGATGATAAATTCGATCCTCTCGGCAGGTAAGCGTTCAATGCACTTTTGTATAACATGATTGCCGTTTTGATCTCGGACACATCTCATAACATGACCATCAAGCTCGCGCACAAGTTCAGTCTTTTGGTCAAGTTCGATAACCTCTAATGCCTGACAAGCAGAGATATCCCATGTAATTGTCAGACATTTTTACTAGTTCAAAATGTCAAATCAGAGTATGAATTACAAGAGATCACCAATATGGAACCCTCAAATGTCCTGATCTTAGGACACCTTGAAATTAATTAAAAAAACAGATTCTTGTCTTTGGTTATAAAGTCATTAAGCATTCGGTTTCACACAAATCACAATCAATCATTATATAGATTCTGGTAACATAATTCACACACAAACCGAAAAACTGTATGGCAAAGGAAGGAAAATATAGAACTGTATAAAATGAGAAGTCCAACAGACTGATTGAGAGAGCAAAAGCTGGATGGATCATCAGTCTTAGTCAAACGAAAGAACAACATCCATGAAGGGGGAGTATCCAAAATGTCAAAATACTGATATCCTAGTAGAGCAAATGAACAACTGTTGATCTTATGTGACATTAGAATGCCAGAGATGAAGACACGCTATTGGAACACAGGACAATCAAGGGAAGTTAGGAGAAGCTTTCATACCTTCTGTATGACACGACAACCATACATTTGCAAACTCAAAGGTATCATATTCCCAGAGAGTTGACTTGCAAGTTCCTTCCTTTGCTGATAAGTTCCATGTTCAAAGAACTGCAAAACAAACACACATGAATCAAATACATGTGAACCTAATAACAACACAGAATGAAATACTGCAATATGCCCCCAATATATTGACATAATCTAATAAGCATACCTTTTGAATAACATAATTACCAAAAACATCAGTTATCAATCTTGAGGCATGTGGAAGAATTTCATTAAAAACTGATTCCTTTTCTTCAACACTACAACATTCCAACTTCTGTTGTATAAATCTGCTTCCGTGCTGATCAATGCTGAAGTTACGGACACAAATGAAAACATCAGTCATTGTTGGAAATGATTATTAGAAAGAAGAAATACAAACAAACCAGCTTAAAGGTTACCTGAACTCAACAATGCGACCTACAACATCCGAGAGATCAATTCTTTGTGCATTTCCCTTCAGTTCCTCAAGATAAGTATGTTTCCTATGGTCACTTATACTATCTGTACCTCTTTGTCCTTGCCATCTAGAATAACCACTGACATTTCTTGGCGAGCTTTGTGAAAATCCAGCATCATATCTTCTACCAGTGCCTGCAATAGGAGACCCTGGAAGCACAGGACTACCAAGAGGGGATTGTGGCACAAATCCAAGACCTGTAGGGCTGCTGAGATAATTACTACTGGGTAATCCAATATTCCTAGGACTTGGAATGCTCAAATTTCCACCCAAGGGTTGTTGAAATTTCTGGTCACCCGTGTATGCAGTAGCACTCGGATCATTGCGTAAAGAAAAAGAATCAACTTGGCTTCCAGTCATACCAGGCGGTACAAACCGGCTGAACGGCGCTTGGAGACTGTATGGATCTTGCAACATCTGCTGAAAATACTGCATTGGAAGAGGATCCGGTAGCGTGGGGTGCATTGGCACCCCATGATGGCTATAAAATCTCTCAGGATTTTGCATCAGAGGCCCCTTTGAGATGCTATCCCCTGTTGGACTACCGCCAGCACTTTGATAACCACTATAACTTTGACCTGAATTGGGATTAAACTGGAAACCATATCCAGTATGTGGTTGATACCCAGTTAGATATGGAGGAATATATGAAGACCCCAGCGCATATCCGTTGTACTGTGGAGGATATATACCCGAGCTGCTGAAGTTGGGGTAGAATGAATTTCCTGGAGCCATATAAGATGCAGGTGTTGCATACAAAGGAGGTGCTACACCAGGAGATTGCATAAGGGGTTGCACATGCCCACGGGGTAGGTTATCCGCGCTATTCATGTTTGCTGCTTGATTAGATCCTTGCATTTGGTATCCTGAAGCATGGAAATTCTGTGGATGTAGTGCACTCCGCTCATAAATTCCTGGCTGCTTATCTTGACCATCTCCCACTTCGCGAAGTTTTTTCGAAGAATCTGCGCCAATTGTACCATCACTAACAAGAACACGAAGAGAACTATGCTCACTAGTTAGTTCATCTTTCTGAGGGTCATGAATTGTATCAGCAGAGGTTTCAGTTGTATCAGCAGCACCTGTCATCGACTTTGGATCGGAAGACTTCGAATCTTTCAGTGTAAGCGAATCCAGCGACAATTTCTCTTCCATACGGCCCGATGAAAGTGTTTGGCTAAATATCGGCGATGGAGTCTGAGGAAAATCTTCCTGCAAGATAAAGAACCAGAATAAGAAAATGCTACTTTCCTTTATTTTACAAAACTATAGCACATTAATTGTTTTTCTCCAAAATAAGCATAGCACAACCAACAATTATTAGATGTGAACATCGCTATTCACATGAAAATCGCTAGTGCAACAAAATGAAGCTCTAAATTAAGGATTACAACTTATGTATAGCTAAACCACAGCAATTTAAAGCTCTAGATTTAAGGATCACAACAAATATGCTTATAATCATCACTGTCTCCTGAATCCAAAGTCTATACTGAAGAAACGTTGGGATTAACAGTCCCCCATCATTAGAATAAAGGTTGTTGAGCGAGAAAAACTTTTGCTTGTGGCATCCATAACTACCCATCAAACGTACTCACATAGTCACCATGGATTCTTGATATAGCTACATAACCATTGATCCAATATCTTAAGGATGACAAGCATGTCTAGATTTTCTTTTAACACCGGACAAATGATGAAAGTTCCAAGTACAATAATTATAAGCAAAATTGTAGATATGCCACCAATGACAGCTTCTTTGCACATAAGGACTATAAATTAAACAAGTCTATGCTTTATTAAAGCCCCGTGCAGATAAGGTAGTGAAGTGCATATAAGCTGACAGCATGAGCAGGTTTTTGTAATTTAACTGGTGGCTTATAGTTTCACAAATTATTCAATACTTCAAAGTGTATATTCTCTACTTGGTACAACCACTACCTGTATCAAATCAACCAAACTTTTGTGATGGCCAGCAGAGGACAATGCCCTCTGTGGCACACTGGTTTCCGCTATATCATCTGAAGCTTCCTTGGATGTGCTATCATCCTCAGGCTCCTCCTCATGCGTTGTAAGAGCAACTCTCGGCAAGTACACAGATCCACTACCACGACCATCCAAGGATGTCAATCTCCAATTATTGCCTGAAATCCCACCAAACTGAATGCTTTCCCTCGAGATATTTGGTGGAGAGAATCTTGGGTTGTAATTAACATTTGAAGGGTAGAGTGCTGAATATGAAGCGTCAGCTATCATTTGATCTGCATATAGAATTGTTTTTCTAAAAATTGCCAGAAGTTTAACTGGAGAAACACTGTTGATTAATAATATTACCAAAAGCTGCAGCGGAACCCTCCATGCTTGGAGGAGCACTGCCACTACGGTTCGGAGCAATGTTACTTTGATTGTTATGAATGGTATGCCCTCTAAGCAGCAATCCTAATTCGTCATTCACAACGACACTGCTTCCTGGTGAAC
Source organism: Plantago ovata (assembly GCA_028274465.1). NCBI lineage: Eukaryota > Viridiplantae > Streptophyta > Magnoliopsida > Lamiales > Plantaginaceae > Plantago > Plantago ovata. The sequence continues at coordinate 8,926,842 of CM051458.1, forward strand.
CAAAAGATGCAGGACCCCTGGATGATGCCCATTTTCCGCCTCTATTGCTATCCATGATTCTCATAGGGTTTTCAGTAGCCATGGTTGACTAAACAATCAATTTGAGGGACAACGACTATTTTCACATTTTCCAGCCACAAGGTGCTCTATAAGGACCCACCAGATCCTGACAAGAAGAAACATCAACAAAAACATTACTCAACCAAATTATGAACTGCTGAAAACAAGTACGGAGCACCATTAGGAAACAAATTGGACACAAACTCAAGGATCACACAAGTTCGTCAATGCAGCTGACTTAGATAACCAGGTGCCACACTTCAGCTCTGATTCATGGCTAACTGACCGATCAAACTTCAAACATAGGAGCATACATGAAGTTACTCTTTTTTTTTATTTAGAAACATGACATAATTGTTTCTGAAACAAACCTAAACAACAAGAACTGATACATTCGAGCAACTAGCATACATGCCTATTGCCTTATCCACTTCAACTACAGTCCATAACACTCTCATAAAAACAGATACTACGTATTATTACAACTGATAAACGACAACTCTATGGTCGAAAACAAGCCCATTAGTGTGACCAGAACAAAAGAAAGCTTTCCTATTCGTAAGCTTACAGGCACATTTCACTATGAAAGAGAAGCAAATTCATGTATACACCACAGAAAGCAACACTACTAAAGGCTCTGAAAAATCATCAAGAAGTCTCCTCAAACACAAAGTGGAACTTCAATCCATTCTAGCAACTTGCACACGTCCCTTCTACACTTCAATACAGTTTTTAACAAGCTAACACACAAACACAGAAACGTAAAAAAAATAAAAAAATATATATAAGAAAAAAAAAATTGAGACAATTGTTTTGGCAACCTAACTACAAACATAACCATATTTGTCTCCAAATCCAAGATTCAGAAGAAGTAGCCAAGAATTAGACTACATCCTCTGATCAACACCTATTACACAGATAGCGAAACGAAAGCCTTGAAGTAGTCACCCTCTAGACAGAATCCACAATCATAATCGTTTCGGCAACCTAGCTACAAACATAACCATATTTGTCTCCAATCACACATAATTCGAGATTCGCCGAGAATTACACTAACATGCTCTGGTCAAACACTAATACTCAAATAGCAAAATGAAAGCCTTCAACTAGTCAGTCACCTACTAGACAGCATCCACAATTCTCCTACTTTCTGATCCTACTAAAACAGGTAACAACATCACTGCACCATAAACAGCTGACGCTCCATTAGTACACTCAAGAACTCAAATTTCTCACACAAAAACACACCTTCACCTGTTTCTCGTACAGGAATAATGAAAAAAATGAAAACCTAAACCGGCAAAAACGCAATTATTGACAAGAAACCAAGAAAAACAGAGACTTCACTCCAAAAACAAAACAACAAAAGCACAGAAGTTTGATCAATAAAAAAAAGTCAAAGAGATTACCCAGTTGAAGCACAACACGCAATCGAAACTCCCGTGAAGGAAAAAACTGAAAATTCAAACCCACAAAAGACCCAGAAAAACAGAAAAATGAAGAGTCAGTCAGGAAAGAGAACGTAGGTTTTCTTTCTTTCTTTCTTTCTTTCCTTTTTGTTTTGGTCTCTCTCTCTCTCTTCTGTTTCTCTCTCTTCTTCTACTTCTTCGGTCACTGTGTTCAAAAATACAAATGTCGCTTACTAAACCCACCACGGTGTCAACCAGCTCTCCAGCATTTTTCCTTCTTTTTCTTGGTTTGTTTTTAGCATCATAACAGTGACACTATTTACCAAACCGCCGTAAAAAGTGAATGTTATTTTGAGGTAACCTTAACACCGATCCTAGTATGTACTAGTAGTACTAGTAGATGGCATATATCTATTCCTTTGATTTGGTCAAACAGTCAATCTGTTATCCATTAACCAAGTCCTTTATTTTTATGCAATTTGTGCTTTTTTTCTTTTTTATTTTAAGTCGAATATTTATGCAATTTGTTAGAAATGTACAATTGCATCCAATTCCAAGTATTTGTGGTTTATTAGCCAAAAAATGGTATTTGTGGTTTATTAGCCAACATGGTACACTCCATGTGACAACGTGATTTATTTAATTTGTAAAATATAAAAAATAATTTGATGGTGTTGCGGGTAATGTATTAGTCAAGATTGTGCACTAGATGTATCAGACTTACGTGATTTATCTGATCTGGAAAATACAAAGAAAATTTTGAGGGTGTAAATATTCCAATTTGTATGCCTTCTTTAATGAAAAAAGAAAAACTAAATAGTTTGATTTTCTATTATACCATTAGATTGTGAGCCATTTTGCTTAATTGAGTTGGTTTTCATCTTTTGTTGAGAAAAGGACGAAAAGGTACATAACCATAAATATGAATTAGAATGACACATGCATTGTGTTAGAGTACATGACATTATTAGAATAAAATTGATATCATAAATTTATATCTTTGAAGCATTTTAATCCGATTTGTTAGAAAAATACAGACTTTTACCAAATGTGACCACAATTAACCATTTCTATCAAATATTGAAAAAGTGATTCCGCCATTTTTCAATATTTGTCAATATAGTATAGTAGTGTCTTGGTACCAACATGCAATAACCTTTAGAAGTACTCCATAACATTATATGAAAATTTTATCCAATCGAGTAAAAACCATCTTTTATTTTATTTGAAAAATAGTATGAAATAAACTAAATTTAATAAATTTAAACTAAATATATTTATTGATGGTATATAAATAAAACTAATTAAGTAATTCTAAAATAAATTGAATTGAATTTAACTTAAATAGAGGCGATTGTGGATGAAACTTTGTCCTTATTGAGATCTTTCTGAAAACAAAATTCTTCCCATCCATTTTTCTTGGAAACAAGATGAAGTGCATGTGTTGTGTTGTAGGTTTGTATGTAAGTATGTAACAAGACAGATTTTCAGCACCCAAAAGATGGTTTTCTCCTTTACCTAATCATGTCTCGTCACCCATGACTATGATTATGATGTTTGCCAAGACAATTAACATTTCAAGAAAAGCTAATGGCGCAGTCTAACCTTTCCTACTCTATATTTCAAAAACATCTGAAAACTAAACATGTTGAATACAATTCAATTTTTGTAATTTAAAAATCAATATAAATTTAAAATACTACCTTGTGTAATTTTTTGTGTAATTTTGTGTATGGTATGGAATGCGGTGAGAATTAATAAGATTATGTTGAAGACAATATGAGTAACTAAGTAACTTTATATAAAATTTTAAAAAAAATCCAAATTGAATTACTTCAAAACCTTGCTTGGTCTCATAACAATTAACAAGTGACAATCAAAATCTAACTAAATGTACAAGTGCAGAAGTGCTACAGGTTGGTAAGAAATTCACCTAACTGCATGGTCATCAAGATGTTGCCATCATGACTCGTGTTTATACCAAGAATTGTCTTTGGCGTCTGGACAACAATGCATGAGACCATCAATTTATAATATTACCATTCAGCTTTGATTCTTAAAATTCTCCATACTAAAAAGTATTAAAAGGTTTACAGACCAGATTTAAACCTTCGAGACGAAATTACATACAGTATATAGGATCATTTACAAAGTTCGGGGCAAATTTTAAAAAATCGACAATATAGTACTTATAAATTCCAATCAAAACCAGTGAACAACAAACATTTCCTTTTGACCAAGTCCAAGTCCAATAAATTCATTCCTCATAAACCATATTTACATATTGATATACATTTGCAGCAAGTGAAACTTGAGAACTGAATTTCCAATGATACAATTGCAACTACCTGAATTTTTATTGGCGGATATTCAGAACGCGAAGCTAGTAACCCAGCCAAGTGGCTGGTATAGGCTGAAACTTCTGTTTCGCACAAGCCATCAAATCATAGTAGTCTGCTTGAGGGAAACAGTCGCGAAAGTCTGTAAACAGCCTCTCAAATATCCTCCACTGAACTTTGTACGATCTTGAATATGGATATGGCAGATATACCTGCACAAAAGCGTGACATCCATTAATAGAAACGCCTTTCATGCCCTTGGTGAGTACTCTGCCCTTTGTCCTTACTGTACAGTCTACACCTAACTAGAAGGATACCAAATATAAGTTGACACTAAATAATAGCATATGCCTAATAACAACGACACAGTCAATTTGGTGAGCATTTGCAAAAACAAGTGTTTACAAGTGCAGGTTGTAGAAGTAATACATTTTACAATAATCAACTCAAGCACACAGGTTCGAATAGCAGCTTTTCTGTATATTACTGTCAGATAAGCAGAGTTGATATCAAATTTTCAACAAGTACGCACAAATTACACTCACAACAAAGGATTGATAAATAATTGTATATAAAGGACAACTTGTAAAGATGAGCAGATGACATTCTGTTATAACTTACATCTCCATCGAATGCCAAGCGTTTTAGTAAGAGAAATGTTTGGTGATTGTCCTCCAAGTTATCAATAACTGCTGACCAAATCAACGAAGCAAGCTCATTGGCCTCGTCTCTTGATTTTCCGCAGGCTATAAACTGATCTGCAAGAATGAAAACAGGAAACAAGATGCAGCTGATACTGAAACGGGATCTTTATCAGTATAATAGAATGAAATACAGGTAGTTTTCTCGTGCCTGAAACCTAATGAACAGAAATTGACCATGTAGGAAAAACAGTCTTTAGAATAAATATTTTTGCAAGGAATGAGCGATGGTTGATAGCAATACACTTGAATGATTTGAGGAACTGGTCCACGAGAATCTTAACAAAAGACTGTAGCACATGTTACCTACCCTTGAATGTTCTAGAAAAACTCAACTGCAGCAATTAGTACACCATATAGTCATGAAACCTTGATTTTCTTTGCCATCTTAGTATCAAACTTTATCATCTACAAATTTAAAGATCAAGTCTCTTAGGAGGTAATGATGGGGAATGGCAACAGCAGACGATCATGTGCAACGACATTCAGAATTGTTCCCTACTTCTAATCTGCAATCGTCCTGTTCTACACAAGATACACACACCCATTGCACAACTATCTCACCCTTGAAACTTCAATGTGGCACCATATTGACCAAAGACAGTTCTTTCTTATACTAATTCTCAAAAAACTAGTCCGAACATATCTATCTCATAGCCTCATAGGTAATGGAAATAGGTACAAAGATATCAGCAGAAGCAATTCTTGATTTGTTGAAAGAACACAATTTTCAATAAGTGGGGGTCACCGAAGCATACACTTTTTACTTTCTTTTATTTTTTCCTGGATGAAACTGATATTGAACAATCTTGCTAATTATGTTTCAAGAATAAAAGCAAGCTTGTCATATTAACATGCTGCTGAGTTTACCATCAAATCTTCTATCAGGAAACATGATTGTCTAACTAAGATGTGAGACACGCTTGTTGCAAGTACATTCCTAGAAATCTAAAGGACTGAATCCTCTAAAGCTCCACTAGTGTATCGTGCCACGGTGTTAGTTTTTGGAGACGTTTTTAGATGCCTAAATGATATAAAGAAATCCTCCACTAACAAAATCTTAAGCTGTATCAGATATTCTTTTTGATGTCAGCATGATAATAGAGAATATTTATGCAATTACAGACTGAAGCACAAAGAACAGAACATTTAAGAGATACATATCACAAGTTGAAACGGCACCTATAATAGTTCCATGTAGTATCCCAGATGAGGGAGGCATAGTTGAAATTTCAAGCTGCTCTTTCAGAAACAAGTATGAGTGCCCTACAATCTCACTCAACTCATCAGTTACTTCAAAGATGCACTTACTCGCATGCAATGCAGCAAATCTCCTAAAAAATAAGTAGTGATATACGAAGTGTTAAAATTCAGAAATGATCCACTAATAGTAGAGAGATAATCATACATAAAAGCAGAGAGCAGAACAGTCTGAACTGGCAATGTCAAATTGATGGAATATGCAAGAGAATAACAGTTCTTGACCGCACTTTCCTTTTTATTTTTTCGGGACAGGAAAAAGAAACAGACTCATACACTAGGGTGTTTGCAATAACTTCAGCTTATCTTAAGGAACTCAGGTAAGACTCTAAGCAGAAGTTGGTAAACTGGCTTTGATGTAGAATTTGGTTGCTATTTGCAAAATCTACTTCAAATTTCAAAAAGTTGCGAGAAGAATTTTTGCAAATTAAACTCGGTTTTTTCTTGTCTTTTTGTAATAAAGCACAACTTAAAAGTTGTTTAAGGAGGTAAAAAAAAACAACTTCTTTCATTCCAGCTTAATTTAGAAGTATCAGCCTCCTTTTTTTGTTTGCAAACACTCAAATCAGCTTTTCCTTAAAATCAAGTAAGATCTTCCTTCAATTAGATTATTGCAACTTATAAGGTGTTAAATCACCAACTTAAAATTAAGCTATATAAGGAGAAGTTGCTGAAGCTGGCTTGGGCTCCTTGAACAAAGTTTAAGTAGTTTTTACCAGAAAAGCTAGGTTCACAAACACTATTATTTCAAAATTTTGAAATTTTAAGTATATTTTGCAAGCACCTCACAAATTCCCTTATAAGGACACTTGTACCAACTTGCTCTTAAACTAAGCTACTAGAAGCTGCTGTAAACACCGCAAGAGAAGCATGAAAAATGTAGTTACATGTCATTTACTTACAGTTTGGTTCTTCTTCTTTTTTAATTTGAATCAAAACTTTATACATGGTTGGATATTAAATCAATGGGGCAGTGACTTGCCTTTTGCTTAAGCCTCGAGGAATAGGCCCAGGCCACCTTTTAGCCAGACCAGAGGTAGGAAAACACTTAACAAGAGCTGCCTGCCACAAGCTTTCCTCCTTGAATAAATTTGCCCAGTGCTTATTTACACATGCAACTTGTCCCCAGTCCGGACGTGGTACATGGACAAAGATTTCTATCAGGAGATGATCAGGTAATTTTACAAAAGGGCAATCAACAGAAACCAATATTTTGCTCTTCTCTATTTCCATTCACATATACATGCAGTGATCTGTCAGAGTAGGAAAGACAATCAACACAGTAAGGGATAGCAGAACACCTAAATCAACACTTTTTTACATTTAATTTCAGATAATGGTAGAGACTCTCATGCTAGCTAAGACAGCTACCTTCAGATGACTAAAGAGGTCAAACAATCCCCCATATTAACACAATTTAATATGAATGATAAGTTCCGAACCAATTAACCTGCAAAATTATCATACCTCAGGGATTTCCCTATTTGTTTAACATTGAACTTCCTCCCCCCTAACTAACTCTATCATTCTAGTAAAATGAAATGACCAATCAACACAAAGAAGCTGATTTTCGCATAACTTTCATTGTGGCCTTATACGGTTATACCCAGCCTAGTAAAGTAATTGAATCTTATAATAATACACTTTCTACATCAACTAAAACAACAAAATCACAAGATCTACTTCCCTGTGAAACTGTGAATTAATCAGCAACAAGTCAACTTTAAACTAACAAACGCAGTAATTCTAAACTCTCTACGAAGTACAATGATACAGTACCTCCACAAGATCAATTAAATGAGGTCCAATTCCAATGCACTTACTCTTTCTCTTGTTAGAATCAGATTCCAGTAGTTTACAAGAGAACAACCATAATAGTCGAAAGAGAATTTATCAAATTAACAAAGTGGACTGAGTGGGTTTTGGACAAGCAATCAAGGTTGAACAATAAGCAATCGAGAATAACTTAATCCCCCTCCAGAAATGTAAAAAAAAAAAAAAAAAAAAAAAAAAAAGAAGGAAAGTTTGCTTACAGAAAACGAAAAGGATAAAGAAAATTACCCAAAACTGAGAGCTAGGGGTTCATCAGGGATTCAGTGAATTTCATAAAGCAAGAGGATTCTTGAGTTGCCGGCAAAAAGAACATCATCAACGGAATAGCGTGGCAAATATTTGTTTATATATTCTTGATTTTGATGAAATAAAAGTAAATTGCTCTGATGACGAAGCAGCTGAGGTGTGTGGATCACCTGTGCGGTGGTACAGTGAATCAGTGTTTGGAGGTACCAACAGAGGTGCGAAGTGTACGATTCTATTATATGTTCTTCTTAATCAGAAATCGGAGGGAACCAGTGGAAGGGATTTTAAGTTTTTAACTTGGAAGATTTATAAGTAGGGTTGCTTGCAAATGTGCACCACTGCCACCACATAATTATTTACACCCACTCTCACTAACCATGACCACTTGCAATCAAGTCTTACCCGTCACGGTCTCATCCAGATAATCTTCCTATTACTATATATATATGGTTGATGGAAGTAAACGAAGCATATGGGCCTTCGAAAGTCTTCATTGGACCTCAAGAGATAAGGATTGGGGAACCTTTTGGACTACGTGTTAGGCTGGATAGAGGGTCGGAACCTTCAAGTAATGGCCGAGACAATGGTTATCTTCTTACTTAGCTCCTTCCTCCATGGATCTTCAGTCAGTTTCAATAACTAGCATGTGGGGGTGTTATTTGTCCCGTCTGCCTTGAGGTCAAACAAGAGTTTAGAGATTTTACTCGAAGGTGGATGGAAAGCCTACCTCGTTAACATCCTGGGAGCGTGAGTGAGTATTAATAATAATATTTCCAATAAAAGATATGAGATATTTCCAATAATAATATCTTGTGGTTGCTTGTAGGGTTTTTCCCACAAAGTTGTACATGTAGAGTGATACTTTGTAGGTTGTCCTAATGTTATCCACCTTGGTTTACTCTTTAGGATCACCTTTTTATATAGATGTTGGGAAATCACATAACTTTGCTCAACGGATAGTTGTCAAGTGTCCGCACATAACTGGTGGTTGGTAGGCTTAATCTTGTCACATATAGGCTTGGCCCATACTCATGTAAGAAAAATATTTGTCTCTGTTTTTATCCACTTGTTTAACGCGTTTAGTCATTGTATGCACATTCAGGTACAAATATCGTGGTCATTTATGCTCGAATATTGAACCTTGGATATCAAGCCTCGGACGCACGTGGCTCTCCGCGTCTTTGATAACAGGTGGCCTCGGGGCATGGACCGTTAAGGCCACGACTCCTAGAGCTTTTAGTGGTGGTTTCCCTTAGGTCGTTTTGTCCAGAGCTTAATAACTCGGTGGTGCCTTGGTTCGAATGTACCAATATATGTGAGGGAGCGACCTACTCAGTATACTGGTATTGACACAGAGATGCATACACACGGATGCTAAGCGTCAGAGGACCCGGGTCACTTTAGCACGCATTTTAGCGAACTAAGACGAAGCTGAATATATATTTGATATCATCATCATTGGTGTATTGAAATATGTTGAATAGTGATGTGAAAATCCCTTAAAATCGAATAAGAACATGTGAGAACGATGTTGGATCTAATTAGGTGTTCATACAAAATGAGAGTTAGAACATGAAATACACTTGTACAAAAACATACGTAAATACATGACAATAAATAAGTTTACAAAGTAAACTTTCCCAAATGTTGAGTGAGCCAATAAATCTATTTTATGCACGCCTTAAGAACAAATTAATTAATGCAAGCAACCCAATAAAAAAGCAACACTTTGGAAGTATTAACTATTAAGCTTTATCTCTTCCTCACTCTAGGCTAAAGCATCTGTTGTAGCTTATGTGTTATTGTGCCTCTTCCTTTAGTTTTCAACTCAAACTATTTATATATAATCTATCTAGTTTCTCTAAGAAATCTAAGACTATTTCTAGTTTTCAAGTAAGAGTCTTGCAACTTAAATGAAGAGAGAAAATATCTCAAAGTTAGCTAATTGAATTGTTGACCATTTCAAGTTTGGCACCAAAGTATCTCAACTTGTTAACCAACTCTAAAAAAAGTAGTATTGCTCCCAACCCCTATCATAAGCTGCAGCTCCGGACGTGAGTAAGCAAAGCTCTAATTAGAATTTAAAAAATTAATAAAAATAGTATTTTAAAAAAGAAGATAACTTCTTTTTAAAAAATAATGGAATTAAGAAAATTAAGAAAAATACTAAATAGTAAACCCCTTGTCTGTTTGAAACATTTAGAACCAATGACATTTTCGTAAATAAGAAAAATACTAAATAGTTAAGCCCTTATGGCTTGCTGCTTGTACTTCATGGAAGGCTGCCAACAAGTGATAAATTACAACATTCATAGAGAGCAATATCTGCAGGTTATACCAAAGTGACATAGAAACATATGATCATCTCCTTTTTCATTGTCTGAAGTTTCAAAATTTAAGATCCTTGTTGTGGCCACAGTGTTGGAGTGAAAACAACCTGTCTTGCTTAATTTGTTGACAAACTTTCCTCTTAATGATTTTAATCAACTTCGACTGTCTATATTTTTTTGGCTGGTATGTAGTGCAGGAATGAGCTTTTATTACAAAATAAAGATTTCTCTTGCAACAAAATGTATTTTCATTTACAACAAGTGTTCAAAGATGTTTGTTATTGCAAAATAATACTGGTGCAACTGATGTTCATACTGTTTTCTGCAAGTGGATTCCTCCACCCATGGAATGTTGTGTTTAAATTCTGATGGAGCGTCAAATGGTAATCCGAGTCCGGCAGGTATAGGAGTAATTTTCAGAAATCATAGAGGCAATTTTGTACGGGCTGCTGCCGGTGGATATTAGGGGTGTTGCTCGAATAACATGGCTGAACTACAAGCCGTTAACACATGAAATTTCGTTAGCAAGACAAATGAATGTGTCTAGGCTGCAAATTCATATGGACTCACAATTTATTTGTAATCTTTGTAACATGAAAGGAGACGCACCTTCCGCTCTGCACCAGCTGCTTAATGATGTACTCCGGTTGATGGCTCAGTTCCAAGAATGTGAGTGTTTATGGATTTACAGAGAAGCCAACCAACCATCTGACGTTTTGTCGAAATATGGTAGTAACGTTTTGGGGTAGCAATACATGGATGCTATGAATATTAAAAGTAGGGCAGCAACTAATATAAGTAATGTAGGTAGTCAGGTTCAGTTATCTAGTTTGTTTGTATGTTTTGGACTCCTGTCCGGTCCAGCTAGTCCGAAAAATTCATATCCTCCACTAGTATCGAATTGAGGATAAGCTTATAACTATGTTCCTACTCAGGGGCGGAACGCCGCCCCCCGCCCCCCAAAAAAATTTTTTTTAGAAGGAATATACGATTTTTTAAAAAATTAAAAGAGATTTTTTACGATTTTTGAACTTTTCCCCCACTCGAACTTTAAAAAATGATGTTCGTCCCCCCTAACAATAATTTCTGATTTCGCCCATGTTCCTACTATTAATGTAAGATCAGTTTCTTTAAAAAAAAAAGAAAGGAATATACTCTAGTAATTGGACTGAATTAACATTTTTCAAATATGGCTCCGTAAAAATAAAGACGATAGGTGTTGAATATGAAGATGATAAACTCAAAGTAGATATGTACAAATAAACGATTGGGATTATGAGTTATGACATATCACCCGCCGTTCATCACAACCTGAATAAATATCATATCATCAAATCACGTGGCAGAGGGCGGTTGATTGTAATGGAATAAGTCAAAACATCCACTGTCAATTGAAAATTACAGAAATAACCCTCCGATCAATTATAGCAACCAGTGTATCTTCTTCAACTTCATCATCATCATTCACTCCTTCACGTTCTCTTCTTCTCCTCCTCCTCTTCACTCTGAGATTTTTTTTCTCAGATTAAATCACTATCCAAACCAGTTTTCGATTTCCATACCTGATCAGTTGATCAGATCTCGCAATTCACCAGGCTTTTGTCCGCATCTGAAAACATGGCACCGGCGTACGGAGGCCCGTTGACAACATTCGAGGATGCCGAGAAGGAGAGCGAGTACGGTTATGTTCGTAAGGTTCGTTGATTTTGATTTAGTTTACCTGTTTTGAATTGAATCGATTCAGTTAATTAGCTAATTGTATGTGCTACTGTTTTGTGAACTGGACTGTGATTTGGTTTAGTTGATTCGATTTCGTGTTTGTAGTGTTGTTAGTCAATGCTGTGAGAATTAAGTGTGTTTTCGAGTTTGATTTTGTGGAGATAGTGGTGGTACTGATTCCTTGATTTGATTTGATGTAGATGCAGCTGGTGTGATCGTGCATTGTAGTTTTAGGTTTTTAGATTCGTGAAATTTGTGTTTATTGAGTAGCTTTTGTGGATATAGTTGGTCTAACCAATACAGTTAATTATCTGTGCTGCTGTTGCTGTTGTGTTGAACTGGATTGTGATTTAATTTAGTTGATCGTCGTATTTTGGGAGTTGTTAGTCAAGTGGCAGCTATGCTGCGTGGTTTTTGTTGATTAAACATGGATGCAGCTGGTGTCATAGTGCGAGGTTTTAGTTTTTTCTATTTGTGAACTTGTGTTATTGAGTAGGTTTTCTGGATTGGGTTGGGTCTGTTAGAGCGTGGATCATATAGTAGCCCTGCTTATCTGTGGATGTGAATGGAATAATATGTAGTTATCATTTACAATATGATTTCGTATAATCGGTCAAGTCATTAATGGAAGTAGCGTACGGTCCGACTTTGGGATTGGCTTTTAGGGAAAGAAGGAATGTGGTCTTGCAGTTTGAATTTTCTAGTGTTTGATAATGAAAACAATTGGAGATTCATATAATGTGATCTTCATAGTGCTTTGTTTTGAAATACGGAAGGTTTCTTGTAGTATTCTTATCATATTGTCGTGGACAGGTATCTGGGCCAGTGGTCGTTGCTGATGGAATGGCAGGAGCTGCTATGTATGAATTAGTTCGTGTTGGACATGACAATCTTATTGGAGAAATTATTCGTCTGGAAGGAGATTCTGCCACTATTCAAGGTTAGTGTTCATATAATTGGATCCTCCATGGCACACTCAATATATTGTCATTCCAGTATCTGTCTGTTTTTCAATATGAGAATTGAATGCTAAGGACTAGGGTTAACCTGCTCTTTTTATTTGCAGTGTATGAGGAAACAGCTGGGCTGATGGTCAATGATCCTGTTCTTAGGACACATAAGGTCAAAATTTTATATCTTCAATTTACCCTACATTAGTATTAAGCTTTTTCGATTTGCTGAAAGTCTCCGCGCAAACTACCTTTTTTTTACAGCCTCTATCAGTGGAATTGGGTCCTGGCATTTTAGGAAACATCTTTGATGGTATCCAGGTTTGTGATCATTTTAATCTTTATACGTAGCAGATTTTCATGCAATGCATAAGTAGTATTTCTGGTCACAGTGTCTACGATATTTAATACCTTTTTTCATTTTTCTTCTTTTTGATTACTCAATGCAGAGGCCTCTAAAGACAATCGCTATAAAATCTGGTGATGTCTATATTCCTCGTGGTGTATCTGTCCCTGCGCTAGACAAAGATATCCTTTGGGAATTTCAGCCTAAGAAAATAGGTACTATAATGGGCATATGATTACATACAAAAATATAAATGTACTGCCACTCTCTGCCTGTGACATCCTTTTTAACTGGGTATTATCAATGATAGGTGAAGGAGATATTTTGACTGGTGGTGACTTGTATGCGGTATGTTTAACTAAACAACTCAGTTTGTGTGAAGTTCTGCTACAATTTATTAGCTGAGGAGCTCACTCTAGACTGCAGTTGTGTGTAATCTTTATATTCCATTTTCTTTTTTTGTGTAGACTGTGTTTGAGAACAGTTTAATGGAACACCGAGTCGCTCTTAATCCCGAAGCTATGGGAAAGGTTACCTATATTGCACCACCTGGCCAATATTCCTTGAAGGTTTATCTCGGTTCCTCCATAAAATACCAGCTATACTATCAGCCCATGTAACACTTATATGGTATACAATATTGTTTTGTATTATTAATGGATGACCTCTTGCAGGATACTGTCCTGGAGCTTGAGTTTCAAGGTGTCAAAAAGAGTTTTACCATGCTTCAGGTGAGCTTTTCTGTTCATTGATCTTGGCAAGTGTGACTTCTTTTATATTGGTGCTGGAATAACCCAAAACTCAATACAATATGCCTGCAGAACTGGCCTGTGCGTACACCTCGACCAGTGGCTCAAAAGCTTCCTGCTGACACGCCTCTCTTGACTGGACAGGTCAGTCAATGAACTTCCCGTGTTTGTAAACTTTCATTCTCGTGGTTTACTCATAAAATCTAATGTAAGCTGAGCTAATAATTTCTTCACGTTCAGCGAGTTCTTGATGCTCTATTCCCCTCTGTGCTTGGTGGTACTTGTGCCATTCCTGGTGCATTTGGTTGTGGTAAAACAGTCATCAGTCAAGCCCTTTCCAAGGTGATATTACAATCATTTGAATCGGCTTCTTTAGTTTGTTGATAAATTTCTATTTCTCCTACTACTGCTTTATATTTACATATTTAATCTTTTTTTTTTATTTCAGTACTCCAACTCGGACACTGTGGTATATGTTGGTTGTGGAGAAAGAGGGAATGAAATGGCTGAGGTACATCTCTCTTGATTTCATGCTTAATCTGTCAGCAATAGGATCTTCAAAAGTGTATAACTGTTATATATGCAGGTGCTTATGGATTTCCCCCAACTGACAATGACCCTACCTGATGGCCGGGAGGAATCCGTTATGAAGCGTACTACCCTTGTCGCTAATACATCAAACATGCCTGTGGCTGCTCGTGAGGCTTCAATTTATACAGGTAAATTAGTTCGTCATATAATATTCCTAATGAATACTTATCCTTTAATGTGCTTCTCTGGCACCAAATTCGTATCAGTGAGTGCAAAAGCTTGTTTGAGTATTGAAAGTTAAGAGAAGAAATATAAATATGACTTGTACATGTTCGGTGTGTAAATGGTGATTAAAGAGTACACTCGCTGCAACAGAAGTGTTTGCAAGTATAGATTGTATGAAAAACTAGCCAGCTTATACCATAATGAGCCGAAATCCGTATTCTGCGTGGAGAATTGGCTGTCTAAATGCGCTTTTAACCTTTCTTATAAATGTCAAGTGTCTAGTTTCAACATTCAGTTGTAAATGCATTGTTATTCTTAAAGGCATACTTCCAGTCATCATCTATATTCTAGACGTTACCAGAGTGTGTAGAGGGTGTTCAAAAGTCGTCAAATCCAAACCCATCTCGATATGTCAAGGCACTCTGACTCCCATGCTTCTTTTAGAAAAAATAGAGAGATCATAATCCATGTCCTTGGTTTTTATACATTAAGCCCTGTCCTTGACTTCGAAGAATCTCAGGTGTATCATTAATTCCTTGATGCCTAAAACCATTTATTTTCAATCTTATAAAGTTATACTCAACTTACCTGAGTAGTTGGCCCTTGGACTATATGACTCTGGTGACTCTTCGTTATCTGCTGTTTACTGTTCCTATTATCAATGTCATCCAGTTATATACCTCATTTTATAAATTATTATATGAAGTATTTGTCATGTTTTAGTACCATTATGGCTTTACCTCACGGACTATGTTTACTAGTCTTACTCATAAATTTTGTTTCTTGTTTCTGGAACTTATTCCTGACATGTTATTATGGGTTGGACTTCTTAATGACTGCGCCCAGGCTGTTTAATTAATTCATATGCGCTGGTTCTTTTTTTATGTATATACACTGTTCTTAACTCTACTTGTGGGTGTTCAGGAATTACAATAGCTGAATATTTTAGAGATATGGGCTACAATGTCAGTATGATGGCAGATTCGACATCACGATGGGCTGAGGCATTACGTGAAATTTCCGGTCGACTGGTATGTTCACATATTTCTTCATCATGATTTCAACTTCAACTTTTTTAATCAGTGCCACTGGGTCAGTTGAATTTTTTTGCCAGTTTGGACTTTGGGCGAACCTGTTTGTTAAAATCTAGTAAGCAGCAGATTTATGCATGTAGATAATGAACCGAGTAAATATATCTATTTATTATTATTATTATTATTATTATTATTATTATTATATTATTATTATTATTATTATTATTATTATATATATTTTTTTATTTTTTTTTTTTTTTTTTTGGGGGGGGGGGGGGGGATGAGAGCGTTTAATGCTCTGACATTAAAACCAGAGTTGTATAATTCTCATTCGTATCATCCGTAAACCCGAGGCCCGGCAGCCATTTAGATATGCACAATTAATGATCTGGTCGCTTTTCAATCTTTTTTAATTTGTTGAAGAAAGATATATACTCATGCGTATAATTCTCATCCAAATATTGTTCATAGAAAGTTCAAGATAGTTGTGCCTTTCATGGTCCTGATTATAGTGTAGTCTCAGGAAAAGTTGAACAAGTTGATACTTTTCATTGTTTTGACACGCAATATCTTGCTATGCAGGCTGAAATGCCCGCAGACAGTGGGTATCCTGCTTATTTAGCAGCACGCCTGGCTTCCTTCTATGAACGAGCTGGTAAAGTAAAATGTCTTGGTGGACCTGAAAGAACTGGTAGTGTAACCATCGTCGGAGCAGTTTCTCCACCAGGAGGAGATTTCTCTGATCCTGTTACCTCCGCAACACTCAGTATTGTTCAGGTAATGTCAATATAGTATCAGTACAGCTTTTAGATTCATTATTTATTCATCACCATGTATTAACTCTACTTTGTTTTCATATCACAGGTTTTCTGGGGTCTTGACAAAAAATTGGCACAAAGGAAGCATTTCCCTTCTGTAAACTGGCTTATTTCTTACTCAAAGTACTCCGGGGTATATTTTCTTCTTATCTTGTAAATAGTAACCATTTAAACTTCCAAGAATTTCAAATTCAGAGCTGCTTTTTAACTTCATTTATTTTAATTTTAACCATGTTTGTGCTACTTATCCAAATTGTTTCACATGCTAAGAATCTTCTTTCCTCAGGCACTGGAATCCTTTTATGAGAAGTTTGATCCAGACTTCATTGATATAAGGACAAAAGCCCGTGAGGTTCTGCAGAGAGAAGATGATTTGAATGAAATTGTGCAGGTATGTGGTATTGTCAGTTTTAACACATTTTCGTGTATCCTTGTGAGAAAGTATAAAGGATTTAAGAAACAAGAAAAACTCTGTAATATGACATTTCATACTTGTTAGCTGTGTTTTGTTTTGCTGACCAACTCAAGGCCAATTTTCATGCGAGGAAATACTACTAGTCCCCACCCCCAACACACACACACACTGGAGACTTGGTCAAACTTCTTTTTATTTTTTCTGTGTTTTATACACAACATAGACTCGAAAATGATTTCACATTCCTTATCCTGATAATTAAAAAGTTGCGATTAACTGTGAAGTTTCTTCTCCGGGTCATAATTGAAGTATGGTTATTTGTTTGTTGCAGCTTGTCGGAAAAGATGCTTTAGCTGAAACAGATAAAATTATTCTGGAAACCGCAAAGCTGTTGAGAGAGGACTATTTGGCGCAAAATGCATTTACACCGTTAGTGCTTCTCAATGTTTTTGTAAACTTCCGTATCTTCTATTCATCTTTATGAAACTTGTGTTTGAGCTTTTTATTATCTTCTGGACAGTTATGACAAGTTTTGCCCATTCTACAAGTCTGTCTGGATGATGCGCAATATCATTCATTTCTACAATTTGGCTAATCAGGTACAGTCGGTGCAAGCTTTACCTTTTTCCTTATTTTATTACTTTTGTCCTGGAGTTTGGTAGTTTGTCCGTCGACTTCCACACCAAAGGGAACAGAGTGGGTGGGTGGGGCTCTTATACATGCACATCACAGAACTAAAAAAAGTTCCAGTTCTTTGATCGCATTACTTTGATGGCCCCCTAAAATTTGTAAAATTGGAGTATCTGTGAGTGTATAATTATATCATGCTGAGGCTATTTTATTACTTCAGACCACTTTGTTGAATAGCTGCTTGCTAAAGATTCACATTGATGAGCCTAGCTAGTCCTACTCCTATGTGGCGTAACATCTCTTTCTGGGAATCAAACTGGCTTTGTTCCTGGTTGCAACAGCAAACATTCATGATATTTTAGTTTGATGCCTTTGCCTAACAATTGGTTCGTCATGTGATTTCTGCTTGCAGGCTGTGGAGAGAGGAGCTGGTATGGATGGCCAGAAGATAACTTACACTCTTGTGAAGCATCGTCTTGGTGATTTGTTTTACCGTTTAGTGTAAGTAAAAAGCTCAAGCTCAGTTAACAACCATAAATTTCCCTAGTGCTTTAGAAGTTATTATTTAAATTTTTAAATTTAAGTGTAGTTGGTTAACCTAGTATTTGCAGAAATATTAGTAGCTAACTTCCAAATTTTTGCAAACCAATCTTCTCAAGAATGGGGTTCAGTGGCAAAATATTCAAAATGGGAATAATAAATAGGAGATGTTAAGGTTAAAAACAGTTCTCGTCTGAAGTTGTGAAATAAGCTTGAGCTAATTTACAGTGAGAAGATGTATGTTTTTAGCTTTGTTACTAGTAGCATTTTGTGCTCTAGTAAGAAATTATTTTCTGATATAGAGAACATCCTCAAGTGTCATATGGTCTCATCTTTTTGGGTTTTAAGTAACTGATTCTTTCTTTTCGTGCAGCTCCCAGAAATTCGAGGACCCTGCAGAAGGGGAGGATGTCCTGGTTGGAAAGTTCAAAAAACTATATGATGATTTGACTGCTGGTTTCCGCGCCCTTGAGGACGAAATGCGGTAAAATGGATAGTGGTAGATTTCGTCACCTTTCACCAGCTGTATGGCGGGGCTGGTGACCTGTATCATTATTATTATTCGTTTTCAAAGAGTGGTTACACAAGGGACCTGTGAGGCTTTATATTGCGATTTGAGATCATGATTGTGTTCATGTCCTATTTATATTGTTTGTGTAGCTATTATTTACTCCCCACTTTATTTTTTTATTTTTATGAAATAAGAGGGCGTAAATTAGGCACCCTATGTATTGGATTTTATTGTTATTAAAAGTCAATAAAAAGTTCTAGCTGTAAAATTTTGAGATGTGCAGTGATCCGAAAACAGACCCAGTTTATTGAAATGTAAGTACTACGTTTTTTTAAGTGACCTTTATGGTGCCATTTTTTCACCAATTATTTTAGTTACGCACGAACTGTGAAGTAACAAAAAAAAATCACCGCTAGATTTTCCTACTACGTAACATAATAAATAGGAATATCACCACAAAACATTACCCACTAAAATGTCATTACAGGGGAAATGAGAAATATTAAAGTAATAAAAGAAATAAAAAAGTTAGTGTCGCAGTTAGTTTTTTTATTGAAATTTAGTGCTTGTGAAGTCTGGCAGTAAATTTTTTTGTTAAATATTCAAAAATTTAATATGTGAAGTAACCTTTTTTGTGATGAATAAAATTTTATGAAACACGAGACTGAGGGAGTAGTTTTATTGCCGAGTGAGATCTATGTAAATGTTAGCATAACTTTTAGGAATATGGGGCAGTTTCTGTTACTTCGTCGATATTGTTGAGTAAATCCCATATCTGATGAACGTAACAAACTGGACTGCCATTATCTCCTCCAAGTTTGTGTTGCAGTAAGAAGCTGAATTGCAACCATAACACCAAGGATAACTAACATTCTTGTACGTACTAAAAGGTGAGCATAACTTGATCTAACAAAATTCTTATAGATCCATTGGACATATAACATATGATTGTTCATTAAAACAGCCAATCAAAATACAATCACGAGGACGGACCTATAGAAGAACAATGTTGGGCTCCAATAAATCTGTGGCTCAACCACAAGTTCTTTTCTCACCATGACAACTTTTAACACATCACCTGATTCCATTGATGACCTGGCCTGATACGACTAAACTATCCTACCATGCTCACTCCTGATTGCATAAATAGCAATGGAAAGATAATGGTACAAAACAGAGATACATAATTTAGGGACGGTACTACAGGCTGAGTGGCGTAACGAAGGGGTGTGCCTGTGCACAAAAGCTAATGTTCAAGCTCTTAGTAAATTCCAGGTATGACCCTGTAGGGGACCTTCTCGCAGTACAATTTCCAGTACTTGCCATACCTACAGGGAAGCAAAATTATGTTCATATTTTCCAGCTGCTTCAATTCCAAAAGTGTACAAAATAATCTTTCTCCATTTAGTATTTGGATTTTGGAGATACAGACAACAGAGAAAAATAGCCATCAGGTTTACCATCTGCTGGGAATGTTTTATCAAGAGGAGCTTATTATTTTGCAAATATACGATAAGTTGCTCAACTGATAACGAGCAAGTCATAGATTTGAGACATATAAATAACCTGTAAGTGCAAGGGAAGGCTTTAAAGTACACCCATCCACCCATGACCCAACCAACCCACCATTTTCAACATTTGGCTATTAATAGCTGTTAAGTTTGGGAACAGAGATCTTGACATGAAAGAGACCCAAACCAAACCTCCACAAGTGAAAAGTAGAGGTTGCAAATTGAAGTAAATGATTGGGTGTGTGTTCAGACATAGAATTCAAAGAAGATGATGAATACAATGTATGATTGTGAGAACTTACTTTGTTTTGCACCGATCATCATCCCTTTTAGCACGGTCGAAAAGAAGTATTGTGAGGAACACCACATAGAAATATGGCAGACACTGCATTTACAAAAAACAAGAAAGAAAGTATCACAGACAGAATCTTTGATGGAGAGAAAGAGATGGTACACAAAAAAAGAAATATCATCACAAGCATTTTTATTGATAGCTAAAAAGAGAGAACTAGAAGGGGTAAAGAAACCAAAATAATCATTGTGAAACTCTTACATGGTTAAACAGAGCAGGAACAGTCCAGAAAAAGGCCGCCATTATTTCTGGCACATAATGGAAGTGACGAGCTAAACCCCACCTGTTCAAAGCCGGAAACAGGAAACATATCATAATCTAATCAAGCACTCATCCTTACAGAAACAGAATGATCAAACATGATAATACTACACCGTATATGTTATAAGTTTGGCTAGATGAGAAGATTTACCATACAAAAATTGCCAGCAAAAGAGAAGGGAATAAAATAAATTCATGCAGATATTAATTGTAGGCATCAGGATTCAGGGCAGTGGCTTCTGAGCCTTGGCTTCTCAGCTATACATTATTTAATTAATAATGGATTCCAAGAAATAATGAAATTGCATATGGGATTTGATCAACATTTAAGAATTCTATTTCACATTCATGAGGCTCATCTAATTCTTCGAATTCCATCATAAGATGGCTAATTAACACTTGTCCAAATGACTGATATAGAGAGGACGGAGAAGAACTATGTTTATTTACTTTATAACACCAAAAAAGATGGCTGATTATTACCATCCTGATGTCAGTAAAAGACTGGTCTTTGTCTCACCCTTCGTAGTGGTGTATGAGGCAGTAATCTACACAAGAAAAACTTCAACTGAGTTTAAAACTTTCAATTGATGACACAATATCACACTCAGAACTGATAATGGAGTCTAGGAACATAGATCAAGCTTTATAATCAGGCGAAAGATTGTCAGTTGTCATTTGTACCTTGGATGGTGCTCTGCCCCAAACCGGGGATTTACCGTTTGTTCGGCGAAATTCTTGCCTTTGCCTGTCGCAGTCATAGTTTATATACACGCAAAGAATGCCTGCTACGAGAATGTAGATAGCAAGCTGTGCAAAAATATTCAAGCGTATGTTAGACACGAACTACACCGTGTAGTCTAAGACATGAAATGATTGTGAAATAAGTATTTGAATCAAGTTCATTGGTACTCTCATGGGGATATTTTCAACAAATTACCCAGGTTGACTCTCATAATGTAGGAAGACAGGTTTTTTTTTCCTCTTATAAATATATAATAATTATTTTAAAGATTAATATGCCAGTGCAAAGTCTACTTTATTATACAGTGGAGTATTCTGCTCTGGATAAAAGCGTGCATGATACTACTAGAGATATCCCCGCTGAATATTTCAAATGTAGGTTTTACAACCTTAAACCTATTTTTTTTGTGGATGTCTAGATTTCGATTCCAGAATAACAAATCATAATTACTCAAAGCTCAACAAAAGTTGATTCAAAGTAATAAGCAAAGGCGGATCGATGGTTAGAGAAAGTGAGCGAGAGTGGAATGCTTGGTCAGCCTATTTATTTCTCTATCCTGGAATGCTTCTTGTGCTTGTTCTGACATTCCTTCGCTGATGAGAAGTGCAACAGAAAGGTTGAAGTAGATTTTATGTTCAACTATGACATTTAATGACAGTGCCGTTACCATCAGCAACAAATACCGCATTCTCAAACACCACCAACAGGAGGGGTGGAAAAAAATTATGAGAAAATAGATAAAAAGCAACTTTCTCACCATATGTAGCTCAAGAACTTAAGAAACCACTTAGTTATCATTTATCAATAATAATCCAGAAAATAGAATGGGAAAACTTGTGTTTCAATGATGCTCCACTTTTTCCCAGAATCACAGTAGAATTACAAGCATCCCTGAACAGCCAATCAGGAGTCCGAGCTTGCCGAAAGGAGATAAATCAAGTAATATTGAATTATTCTAGTACCTGATTCAACACGATTCTTACCTGGTTGATGTTACTCACACCAATTTATTTGGATTAAAGGATTCTTGTTTTTTGTGGACTCAATTAATGACTAGGAATAGGAAGCTGATTTTAATCATTTGGGAAGTCTTTCGAATGCAGTTTGTATTGTAGTCAAATAATATTCAAAGCCAACACATATGCTTAATAAAAGAAAACTAAGATGTGACAGCCATCGTGCAAAATCTATATTGCAGCCAGGTATTTGAACTACCTGAACTCCAAGATTCACTGGATGATTGACAAGGTACATGCCAGGAGAAGTATAAATAGATGGTACCCACACCAAGCATCCCCAGCATATATAAAATCCGGCTGCAAATGAATAGAGAAACTTTCAGTTGTGAGACAATATACCCCAAATGGCAACATGCAAGTATAATGAGATCAAAGAACCAGATTTGACCTCTATCATGAGCAATATCCATAGTGTTCCAATATCCAGCTTCCCACCAGAAGAATTTTGTTACGTAAACCAATGTTAATATAGTGTTTACCAGCATGGAATCGGCTACCTTTCCTTGTGTTTCATACTGGAAAGAAAAGCAGAACATATCACACCGGAACTTGAATTTTTGAAACAAGATAATGCAGAAACAAGTTATGATGAAATTGTCCACTAAGCTCACATTTCTTCAGACTTGAGAGAGACAGAGATATCAGCTGAACATGAAACATTTTAAGCAAGATAATGCAGAAATAAATTGTGATGGAATTGTCCACTAAGCTCGCATTTTGAGAGTGTGTGTGTGTGTGTGAGACAGAGAGAGAGGGGGGAGGGCGGTAATAAATAACATGTATTGAATAATGAGCAATGAACCAGCATGGAATTTATAATATGCAATAGAAATAAATGTACTGATGTATAGTTGCAGCAATATTACATTTGGATTGACATTTATTATTATTATTATTATTATTATTATTATTATTATTATTATTATTATTATTATTATTATTATTATTATCACAGATAATGGTGAACAACAGACATACATACGGAGAAGTGTCTTGTCAAATATTTTATTACAGTGTATATATCAAAATATAACCATGTTACCTGCTTTATGCAGTATGTAAGAGCAAGAACAGCCCAGGACATCATCCCAAATCTACAATTCGTAAACACTTTGATGTCAAAGTTCTTGCCAATGCGAGGATACAATTCCATTCCCTACAAATATGTGAGAAGGAAACGATTAAAAAAATCAACTTCCATGAGGCTAAGAAATTATCTAGCTTCTTTTTTATTGTCAACATTCATATACATAAAGTTTGACAGCTAACTAAGTAGGTTGCAAAACTAATGTTACAATGAATGTTCTGCTGCGATGCTTACCCAATAGAAATCAATGATTATGTTTCCAGATGACCCAGAGTCTGTTGAAGATGGTGCAACTAGTCCCTGAATAGTTGGATCATGGTTATTAGAAAATGATATGTATGCCTCATAACAAATTGAATATTGAAGAAATTTGAATTCACCATGAAATGATACCTTGATGTACAAGAATACGCAAAAGACCAGGCTTCCAAAAATCAGTGCTGAATAAATCTCTCCCAAATGGTCATAAACTACTGTTGGGTTGAAAATATCAAACCTGAGGGAGAACAACATTCTCACATCATGAGTAAAAGAAAGGTCAATGGAGAATTGGCAACTTCTTATCACTCCACTACACAGGTAAAACTACAGCAGCTTATTCTTTAAAAGGACTCAATTGCCTAACTAACAGCATATGTTATGAAATAAACAGGCAGCGCATGGATCTTGAGTTCTTGACAACTTAAAGACAGTCAGAAATATATAGAAATTCTAGATTGCACACGCCAACCAGCAATAAACAACTTAAAATATTACGTGTGATGCATCACACTTAAATAGTTCAAGCAAGACTTACACCATCACGTTGGTCTCATGCCAATTTAAATATCAATATTTTTTGTTTCTGCTTGTGAACCAAACAAAGGTATAAGACGTTTAAAACCTATAGAATGTGGTTCCCAAAGACTAAAGCATTCTAGGTTCAATACATTCATGAAGAAAATTCTTACCACCAGAGGCCAAGGTATGTAATCAAAGTTACTGCATAGGCTAAAACACCATTAGCCTGCAATGAGAAACATGTAAAGCTAACTGAGATCGAATCAAAAATAGCAAAGTCTATCTCCAGTCCCTAAAACCATTTGACACATCATAATGTATAATAAATTGAAAATTAGTAGTATTATACATTCATACTTCATTGGGCTAGTTAAAAAGAAACAAAAAAGAAAAGGCATAAGTTCATAAACACAAACCTTGTAGACAGGCCTATTCCCAGCCGGAGAAATCGGGCCCTCAACCCTCTTTCCAGGCAACAAAAGCTGAAGTGCGGCCTCAAATGCTCCATAACAAGCAATGATCTTCCACGCAGTTACAGTGGGCCTAGGCCAGATGTCAATGAACCCCTGCAGGCCATGATGCCTCAGGTAATCAAACGTCTGCAACACAGATCCATCTGCATGTACCATAGTATACCATCTGCATGCAGTTTCATCATACACACACAAATAAGTTCCACGACGCAGAAACACCACACTACTATGACTAGTGAACAAACTATCAACAAACAAATTTGGCTATTATAAGCAGTTAAATCGTTTAGCTGAAATATCAATCCGATTCATCAATATTGTTATAGAACATCCAATTACATACATGTAGCACGGATCTAGGAAAAAACTATCAAATGAAAGCAACAAAAAACTCAGGAAAAAAACACAGCAGGATCCTATCTAGACATGCAAAATTCATTTCCATCGTTAATTTCACAGTGTAAGCATAGGAATATACAATAACCAATTTCCGCCCATCCGTGCATAAATGTTTAGTAATTACTCGAATAAAGTTATGCGGATGCTATCACCTATCAATCCATTGTATCAACAACTATCAATCGATCTTAAATGAAGAGAACTGCTATCAACTATCAATCCAATTCATCAAAATTGCTACAGAACATTCAACTACTCGAATCTAGCAAGGATACAGAACAATTCAAATCAAATCAACAAAATCTCAAAAAATTAATCATATCGAGATCCAATTCACACATGCAAAGTTCATTTCCGTCAGCAATTTCACACTCTAACCATACACCATAACCAAATTCCACATCCGTACACGCATTTTCACTAACACTAGCTGCTATCAACAACCAATCGATCAAAACACGAACAATCAACGAAAATTCAATCGGAGACGAGAAAACTCACAGTAGAATGACAAACGGTGGGCAGAGAGTGAGGAGAGAAATCATCGATGCGTAGGTCACCAATGGCGCGTGAACCATCTTCGATTCCGTCGCCATTTTCGATTGGGTTTCGTTCTCCTCCGATTGATTTGTGAATTTTGTCCCAGTAACTCTATTGTTCAGTGAGTCTGGTTTTATATGATTGATTGAGGTGGAGAGCAATAAGTCACGTTGACTTAGACTCGGTAAAAATTTTCACACCAAAAAATTGAGACTGGAAAACTTTTTGGGTAGTTAGATTCTTTTCTAGTGCACGTGATTTCTCTTCAGCTTCACGTGACTTTTCTAAATATAAACTGTTTATTTATTTTTAATAATTTTTTTTAAAAGCATTTAAAATAGTGGGGGGGCATGCTCCAAATCTCCAATATACAAATGTACTTTTTTCCACCCCTAACCACAAATATAACATACTCTACTACTCCTACTCATATTACTACTAATTTTACCACATTATATATAACTCCATTTATGCCTAAACCACCTTGTGACTCTGTCGGGGTTCGAAACTCCGGCCTTTTCTCTGCGACTCCAACACCATATCACTCGGACATCCTTATAACTCCAATGTGTAAAAATCTACCTATCTTCTAGACTCCAAATAAATTTGTCATCTAGACACCTTAAATGAAGGTCCATACATCATTTGACCAAGATGTCTATGGCTCCGACACAACATTCATGACCACTCCCCTCATTGGGCCGTGGGCACCAAGGTGTATGCATGTATGATGATATCGATCACTCAATTTCTAAAAAATAAAATAAAATCAAACTATGCGTTTCAAAGCTTTATGTAACTTTTTAAGAAGCTCAACTAATGCCAAAATTCCATGTACGAATCCAGACTAAGGTATTTGCCCCATGTATATACTAGCTTACCTGTAGACAAAAGACACACAAGGTCAGAATATTTCACCGACCTCTAATCCTTTTCTTGTTTTTATCGGTGAAAAAGAAGGAATAATTGTGAAAAAACCCGGCCCACCACAGATCCGCTCCGGACAAATTGGGCTAGTGTGAAAAATGCATTGCACTACAGTGTAGCTCGCTCTCTGAAAAACACCCATTTAGTCCAAATAATTCAGAGAGCGAGCTACACTGTAGTGCAATGCATTTTTCAACCTAAAAACACACCCTGTAATATGGTGCAGGTCAATCTCTGAATAATGTTTTCCATCGGGGTAAGCTTGGCAATTGGTCCGGACCCATACGGATCATATCAATGTTGGACCAATTCTAAAATTCGATCCGATTTTTTTTTAAATCGCCACAAAGATATACTTTTTTTGGTCGGATCCTTTTTAAATCGCCACAAAGATATACTTTTTTTGGTCGGATCCATATGGATCCGGATCGATCCAATCCGAGTTCGGATCGGACCCGATGAGTTTTTTTTTTTTTTTAGTTCGGACTCAGCCCAGACGGATTAAAATCCACGGATTGATCCCAAATTGCCAATCCTAGTTATCCGGGTTCCGGCCTGTATTCTACCTGATGAAGCAGTTCATACTTCATACTTCATAGTCCAGGTCAGGGACTGTGGTGGACTAGTGGTCACAGTTCTAATTAATAATCACAAGAACCTTATGGGCTCAATATGTGAAAAGACAACTGGGATTAGTTCACTTAACAAGGCTTTCCATTTCCACTCCAATTTTTCCATCTCCCTACCAAACCTCCGCCAAACTCCCACCGTCCACCGCCGTCCGTACTCCCAGCTTCCTCTGGAAACTATCCTACAACCCCCAAGCTTCCACTTGCTGAATCATACCGAGCCAACGAGATAAATTAAATGTTGTTATCAATCAATCTCTTATTAATTCAGCATATATTTCCATTACTTGCTCATTTCATAGTTCATCTTCATTATATGTAAAAACAATTATTCGAGAATCACAAAGGTGAAATGATATGGAGATTAAGAAACAACAAACTCCTTGCAAAGATTCAATTTTTAGCTACACCTCACCGTATTTCAGCTCAATTTCACTACCTCACAGCTAGTAATAACACCAACCCTCACAAACTAACTTCCGGAAATACCCCGAAACCTACTGCCCTTACTCCTGAAAGTGTGCAGAACTATTTAAGAATCTGCCCTTGTGATATAACTGCTCTTAGATACTTCTTGTGGTGTGCTAAGAAGCCACATTACTTCGATGACAAGCCAACTTTTGAGTACATGGTACCTGTCTTGTTTAAGCTCACTCAAATGCATGGTTCGATTAGAGGGATTGTTGTAGAATTAGAAAATACGGGTTGTGTGACGAAGGCTTAGACGTTCTTGATTTTGATGAGAGTTTATTGGTGTGGTGATATGTGCGATATGGTTTTGGAGGCGTGTGAGGAGATGAGTAACTATGGTTATGCTCCCAATACGTATGTTAGGAACATTGTTATGGATGTGTTGTTTAAGGATGGGTTGGCGAAAGTTGGTATGGAGTCTTTGGAGAAGACAGAAGCACCGAATTTCTTGAGTTTTAGTATTGCGTTAGTAATTTGTGCAGACTTAATGATGCAGGTAGGGTTAAAAGTGTGATGAGGGGGATGTTAGCGAAGGGGTATTATCTTAACTCTGAGAGTTATTCCGTGGTTTTGAATTGTTTGTGTAAATTCTCTATAATGGCTGAGGCACTACAGTTACTAAGTTTGATGATAGTTTTGGGTGTAGATGTAGATGTAAATGCTTGGAGCATTTTTGATAAATGGTTTCTGCAAGTCCGGGGAGATTGAGCTTGCGGCTTCTTTAGTTGAGAAAATGGTTCGGGTTGGATGTGCTCCGAACATTGTGATATGGACGTCATTGATTAAAGGGTTCTTGGAATCTGAAAAGTTTGGGAAGGCGTTTGAGATTATTAGATCTCTTGAATCGAGAGGATGTGTTCCTGAGCTTGTCCTTTGTAATGTCCTTATTCATTGTTTCTCTAAGATGGTTTGGTATAACAATGCATATGAAGTATTCTGTAGCTTGAGAGAGCGAAAATTAGTGCCTGACGTTTATACATTTTCGTCTCTTGTCTGTATTGTTTGCTTGTCAAAACAACATATTCTTCTACCTATTCTATCTAGTGGAGTTGCTATACAACCTGACTTGATAGTTTGCAACTGTCTTCTGAATTATTGGTCTGATGCCGGTTATCCAGAATAATTGTTGAGTTTTATAATGACATGATTGATAGAGACTTTATGCTGGATAAGTATAGTTATGTTGCAGTTTTAAGTGCCCTGTGTCAATTAGGTAGGATACATGAGGCTGTTGACATGTACCACGGAATTATTCGCAACAAGCTGGCTATTGATGTTCACGTTCACACTATAATCATCATTGCACTTATAGAATATGGTAGGTTCCATGAATTTGGTATGTTAATTGATGAAGAGAAGTTTGTACTTGATGTTGTGTGGTACAATGTTGCTCTAAGTGGACTTCTCAAAGTTGGTCGCCTGCAAGAGGCTTATGCTTTGTTTAATCAAATGAAACAGATGAACATAGCTCCAGACAAGCAATTTTATAATTTGATTATGTCAGGTCTCTGTAATGTTTTTAGAGACTTTAACATCATTGACAGTATTCTGCAAGAAATGGTTGGTAGGAATATTGAACTGCAAGAAAACACATATAAGTTGATGAAAAAGTCGGGTTTTCTGCCAAATGATGCACTGCTTTTCAAAATTGACGGGCAGGATACGATATCCAGTTTCGATGACCTCTCAGATGCTGCTGTTTCTGTTGGTGGACTGAACTAGGTGATATGAACTGGAAGTTTATTAAGCTTATAATTCGGTATCCATTCTCTCTAACGGAGAAGTCCTCGATAGATCTAATTGAGGTGGAAAGAGGGATATCTCAAAATCGTTTTTCGTGATCTGGAGAGGGGTCTACTCATAATACAACAAAGCATGATGTCAGGATGGAGTCTATCACTAAAAGGTACACCAAACTTCCGTATGCTTGTCCTGGATTAAAGATAATGTTGGGATTGGCTTGTCGACGCATTACTTGTTATGACAAATGATGATAAATCAGTGATTATCAATCTAATTCTCTGAAAGGTCATGGAATTTAGTAAAATACTACTCAATATTGTGGTAATCTCCATAGATATTTGATAATAAAACTCCAAACTATGTGCTCCTTTTTTGAAATCGCCATTCCAGGACGGAAAGATTATTCATGGAAGCTAAATTTTGCACAGACGTGTGTGGATTATGAAATCAAGTTTTTGTTTGGTTTACTTCAACCATTTCCATGAAGGCTCTTTGTTATTTTTATCCGTTCTTTTTTTTTTTTTGGCACCGTTGGTGTTCTATTAAAGGCCCATATTCTACTTTCTGTGGCATGATTTGATTATTATGAACTGTCAGCACTAGTATTTAATGTTGATATTTGTCAAGGCCCTGCAAAATATATAGTAAAGAGTTATTCTGTGTTTTTTTATCTTAAACATTGGGAGTTTTACAATGCTCTGCAGAAGTTTTACCTGTGGGTTCGTATATTGATACTGTCATGCTTATAGGGAGGAAACTTCCATCTAAATGTTTGGTCTGGTTTGTTGAATTTATTTTATTTAGTTTTAGTATGCAGCAATATAGACACCATCCTTAAGATTTATATCTAATATATTATCAGAAATGTGTTTTCTGAATTCTCTGTGCAGATAAAGATTAGACACAAATTACATCACATCGGATTAATATTTTTTTTCTAGCTCGAATGCACTGTAGTCCTGAGCATTGCAAATTGGCCTGGTAAAAATTGTGGATGAGGTTCTTACTTTTTCTGGCCACACAATTCACTTTAAATATTGGCACAACTTTGTTTAAACAATTTGATATTTCAGTTAAGGGCTTGCTAAGGATACTTACTGATGAACATGAACACTATCTGGAAATGAGAAAGTTTCCAGGGAGTACATCTCTTCTCTTAGATGATTTCGTTGCTAGCTTAGTCTCCTTTAAACAAAATTAGGAGCCTGATTAGTGTGACTATATATTTGGGCCTGCTATCTGATGTGAACGGTCTATGGTGCACAATTGTAGTCAAAGTGAGTGCAATATCAACCATTATTGCATATTTTTATGTAACGAATAACCAGATGTCCCGTCCCCTGAGCCAGGATATGTTTACAGAACATAAGAATAGCTCGTTGCCAACGTAACTACCTTGCTTACTATTTTTTAAGTTCAGAGTTACTAGATCTGTAGCTTAATTATAGGACTGAAAGAAAGTGATTCAGAGAGTGTCGATGTTCTTAGGAAGGATGCGAGTAAATATGATCTTCCTTAGCTTGGTGGGTATATCACATGTTATTCTTTCTGTTACGTCAGTTTCTCATTTCAGAGCTAACTGTTAGAATATGTGCAGACTGCAGTGCACATTTGTCTGCACGATGTTAAGCGTGTTTATTGTTTCTTTCAGGATCTTCCATGTATTGATGGAGTCCAACTTCTTAGTTGTTGTCCTTGTTCATTCTCATTGTAAATGAAATGCTTGGAGCCATTACTTCAAAAAGAGCACAGTGACATAGAGGTCATGCAAGTGCTCTGAATCGGGCAGGTACCGTTTGTTTAGCCATACAAGTATATGTAGTTTATGTAGTTGTAAATTAAGGCCTCTTTTGGTTTTGACTTGGAATCTTTTGGTAAATCTCGTGTCTTTCTCAGGGTCTAGTATGTGTCCCTGTATCAGCAATAATTAACTAAAATTTGTCTACTTATTGCTATGATTATTACTTGATTAATTATAATAATATATGTAAAGTTAATCTGAGCTAAGTTATATTAGACCAGTTGATTAAAGCTAGAAGTAATCTTTTATTAATTTTGTCATTGATTAAGTTCGGATAAGAACCTTATTATTTAGACCAAGAGTATGCTGGTGAGCTGGTCCCATCTCATAGCCTTATGAATTAGACAAAATGATTTCATGAGAAATCATCACAAAAACAGTGGCAAATTATTTGAAGGCACCTATCCATCAAACTAAGTTGTAGAAAGACTTGTTGTGTTTCACCAAGCTTACGTTGTTTGCAGTCTACTATGGACATTCGCTACATGGCAAGATACTCCAAATAGTATATCATCTAATCATCCAATAAAGTGTAATTTTTTACACATAATTCACAATTCAAAAGTACGATCTTCGTCTTTATTCTTTTAATTTATTTTTGGTTAGTCATTACGAAGCGGGTCACATATTAGTGCTGCCCTGCCCCTGCTTAGGAAGACAATTCTTGTGTTAATCGTTGTTTTGTTTGGGGTGATTGACTGATCGTCTTTATCAAATGTTAATTCTGTTTACGTTTGAATGTGGCTAATGTAATGCACCAAAATCACGTTGTTGTTATGAAATTATACACGTTGAGTATGTGTAGAAAGTAGAAACTAACAAATGATGAATTATTCTTCTGATTTTCTTAGAAAGGAACAAAGTATTTGTCAAATACATAACACTATTCTGCTTTCTAATACAATTCTATTTATTTCCCAATTCTCAGCTTCTATGCAAGAATTCGTGCACTTGGAATTTGTCACTTGTCAGCATGGGCAGGGGCTGATGTTCAATGATCATACGCATCCCAGTAATGATGCAGGCTCCTGGGCAGAGCTCCATTGAAGAGAAAAAGAAAATTATCCATTTCAGGAATCGAGCACAAGACGTCCATAATGTCACACAAGACCCGAGAGTGTCTTACAATCTTAGCTTACTTGGCTAGGAATTATCGTAATTCTTCGATCCGTGTTAATGTACACTTGTTCGCATTAACACTTATAATTTCAGTTAATACTGAAAAAGAAGTACATTACGTGTTTAGTGTGAGTTTATTACTTAGCTTACAATATATAAACTTTTTAGCCCGTTGATACTGATTAAATATCAACAACAACCAAACTGTATGTGGCCGGGTTTAGAGTGTCCCTAAAACAACTATTAGTCAAAATTTGTCGGCTCATTATTATGATTAATAATTGATCATTAAGTACAATAATGTTCTTAAATTGGTTTAAATAGTTATAAGCATGTAAATTAAAGGTACATGGAATCTTATGTATGAGTATGGATTAGATGAGGCCCCAAGTATGTATAGCTAGGGATTATGCATACTCCAAAATGGTCAAGTATCCATACCGATATGTATCCGATACCCTATTCGTCCACATTCGTCTGAGATACGTATCCCTCCCCTTTAGTCATGTTGTTGAGCATTTGGCATGGTTTGTGATGGATAACAAAAGAGTAACATTTTAGCTATTTACTTTTTTTATTTATTTTTTAGTATTCATTAGAATAACTAACTAGAAATTATAGAAATTGAAATAATTTACATACTAAATATATTAAAAAATATTAAAAAATTAAACGTATCGGTCACGTATCCGTATTCTATTTTTTTGAATTTTAACGTATCGACATATCCGTGTCCGCATCCGTATCCATATCGATGCTTGTTATGTATACCCTTTATGACCGACCACTCTATTGAGGATTCAAGGCCTTTATTGTCAAATGTCGGAAACAGAAAGCGCCAACATAGGTCACAACTCACAAATGGGACTACACTTAAACTATTATAATCTTTTTCAAAAGGACATTTTTAAACCAAAGTATTTTCCGGTTGTTTTGGACTTTTTACTTTGAGTTCATTTTGATACGCTTCTAATGTCATGTCAGTATTTTCAAACACTACTTAAGTAACACTCCTTTTCTCCTTCTCTAATGTAAACTCCTCCATTTCACCACAAGTGTCATAATTTTACTTTTTTTTTTTTCAACAGTTTTCAACTTTGACTCTCAATTACCCTTCAACTATAATGATAAAGTATTTAACAAAATTATATTATGAAAATACAGAACCTAAATTTTCATAATATAATTTCGTTAAATATTTTATCATTATAGTTTAAGAGTAATCGTAAGTCAAGTTGAAATTTATTAACCGAAAAAAGTCAAAGTAGGACACTTCTGGTGGAATGGAGGGAGTAGTATTTATTAACTCCAAATACTATTTTTTATGTGGAACTAACCATTAATAAGTGAATTTGTAAACAAAATGCCTTAAAATAATTTTCTAAATGTTTGTATTATTAAATTAAATTAACCTATAAACAAATAAAGTTAAATTTGTACTTTTTGTTGTTCAAATTCATTCGAAGTACTAGGTTAGAGGTTGAAATGAGTTGATATATATGTACTACTCACAAACACTTTAACATGATAAAAATTATTGATGTATATCAAACTAAATATCAACGAATGTTACTCTACGGTAATTCACCCTTGAGGTGGGGGTTCTTTTGAAATTTTGACGTATTTTGTTTTAATAGACCTTGTATGTTTTTTATTTTATTGTGTCATGAAACTAAAATGCAAAACCTTTTTAAATTAAACAATTTAAAATACGGAGTTATTCTTAAGGTACTACTATTGTCGTCGAATCCAATGAGGTTAAAATGATGTCAATGTCAAAAGGACACAGACACACATTTTGGGCAGGGGCAGGTCGGTTCTTCGCTACTTCAGGTCACATCTCCTCTCCTTCCTCATCTCGTCGTCTCAATTTCACCTCCTAAATCCTCCATTTCCACAAACCCTAACCTTCATTTCCCACCCCTCTTTTTCTCCTCTAAAATTCAACACCTCAATTACTACCTACCTCCTGAAATGATCGCCGTCAATCCCGCACAATGCTGAATCCGCCAGGTCAGTCTTAATCAACCTCAATCCATAAACTCAATTTTCGATTGATTTTGAATCATGCGATTGTTAATTCGTATGCTCTTTGTTACAATAGCTGTGCAATGACTTTGTTTGAGTGATGACTCAATTGATTCTCTAGTGATTACTATTTTGATGTATTAATGATTTGAGGTTAGTGTAATGTTGTGATTAACTAGCTCCAAGTGGTAGTTAATGATGAAGTAGCTTTTAAAGCTGCTGATGTGGAAGTTGTAGTTCTAGCTCTCCCCTGCCTTCTCGTGTGACGGTAGAGTTGAATGCTTAAGTATGAGACTGTGAGGTTGGGTAGTCAGCAGGTGTTTTCGGAAAATTATTGACTAGACCAGGTCTATATGACTTTTTGATGTACCTTGTGCCTAGAAATGATCCACGTCCACACTTAATTGCTGATGTGGATCATTTGTAGACACAAGGTCCATGAAAAAGTTAATAGACCTGGTATAGGCAATAATTTTCCGGTGTTTTTGACAGGTGCAGGGTGGGCAGTTCATTTAATTCTTCAATGGCAATAACGAGTGTTCGCATTGGGTGTACGTGATAGCATAATACAGTTGATAGTTGATGAATGTGCATTGGTAATTAGCACAAGACAACTGAGTAATCGACGTTTTCAATTTTTGCTCGTATATGAATTCTTTGATTGCCAATTCAAAGAACCATCTTGGTGCATTCTTTGTTATGGTAATTAGCCTAAGGACTTCAATTTAGTGATGTTTTAATTAGTTTCATACTCTTGGTGCATTATGTGGGTGTTGGATGAGATCTTTTGTTCTTTCTTTTCTGATATAAAACAACCATCGTTTCAGCTAGCTCCCTGTTGAGGCGGACAGAAGCAATTGCTGTTACTGTGATGATCTGTCTCTTTTAGTCTCTTGTAAAAAATCCAAGAAATGCAATTAGTACCACATGATATTCGAAGCAAGGATAGTTCAGAAACAGAGCCTATTTTGTCTCAACCTGATATAGAGGAGAGATTAGAGGAATCTTCATGCTCAATTGAAATAACTTCTGGTGTGGATTGTTCTGTTGCGGCGGATATTCCATCAGGTCCTGGCGTTGATGATGATGTTGCTTTAGTGCATGCTGAGCAACCACAGTGCCGGATATGCTTCGATACTGAAGGTTTTGTCGGTTACTTGTGTATATTTTGGTGTATTCTGATCCTAGAAATGTATTTTGGAAATAAAATAAGTGAAACCCCTTATTATTATTATTATTATTATTATTATTATTATTATTATTATTATTATTATTATTATTATTAACTCAGATGAGTTTTGATGAGAAAAGGTTTCTAGTTTGCTGTTGTAAAACTGTGTCAGACTGTTGTTTACTGTTTTTTGTTCTGGGGATTCTGATTATTATACTTGTGCTATCTTCAGGAGAAGATTTAATTGCACCATGTCATTGTAAAGGCACCCAGAAGTATGTCCACAGATCATGTCTTGATAATTGGAGATCAACCAAGGTGTGTAACTGTGTATCATTTTCTCTGTAAACCATCTTGCTCGTGTCTTTATGTGGCTAGCTACTTTTTCTTATTATTAAGTATAAACTGTATCAGCTGATCAAACATCCGGATATAGTCCAAATTTCTAAAAGAATATAAACTTAACGTTTGTGATTCTTTCTCGGCCTAAAGTTACTACAATTATCTGGTTACATGAATTACATATATTAGATCATAATTATGGTCCATGCTGTAGTATATCTCCATCTGAAACCTAAGATGCACCCATGCATACCTATCAGCAGGAGTTAATACTTGCGACCAGGGGCGAAGCTAGGAATTTAGTTTACCCCGTGCTAATATAGCTTAAAGTTTTTGACTTATTTACGATCAAGATTTAAGCCGCTTTAGTGATTGAAATGCTTTTAGTGCATTGTATGTCGATTTTAATGTTTCGCTAAAACTAGACTACCAAATGCACAACTAAACTAATACATGAATTCTGATTTTTTAAAACTTTTATCTATTTTTATTCTTTGATATATTTTAAAGATTACATGACCTTTTCTTTAAAAAAAAAGAAAAAAAAGTACTTGAACAACAACTTATAGATTGGACTTCATCGTGAAAAAGAAGGAAAACAAATTACAAGTAAGCATGATGTTAAAGAAAACAGAGAAAATTATCCTATGTCTTTTTTTTAGATGAGTTGAGGGACTAAGATGAAAAGAGTTGAAGGGCTAAGATGAATGACTGGAAGTAACTCCAACTCTAAGATGAATAAGATAAAAGATAATTCTAAATTCTAAATTACTACTACTACTAGCTAGTACTACTAACAATGAGAGTCCGTAGGCAGTCAGCAACTCATATTATTAATTATTCTATCTAACACTAATATTAAACTATTCAGCCTGTGCTAATTCCAGCCGAAATGAAAAGTGCAGTAGTGCACTATACTATTTTTCTCAATATGTCAGTTTTCTAGTTTCTTTCTGCAGATGTCATATCACCGTGCACTGTATTTGTAATTCAGATCTAATCTTCTGTTAATTTACTATGCTGTTTATCTCCTTGTTGGTTGTACAGCTTAGCTTGAATACAACTGGTTCATTTAGTTCCTTGGTGTGCATGCAAGTTCTTTAGTATTTAGTACTCTATGTCTTTCTAGATGTTTGGTTCTGCAAAAGATTGGGGTTATTGGAAATGATATTGATTCCTTATTTTTCCTTATCTGAAGAAGACTCCTACACACCTAAGACTGTTACATGTGTAGTGTTTTGTATCATGATGTACATGATTTGGTCAATTAGTTTATAATTTGCCTTTATTTTATGCATTGATTACTGTTTGTGTGCCCCTACATATTTTCTTGTATGAATTACTTTATTCATATAAATTCTTTATCTGCCTTCCCACAATTCAGGAAGGCTTTGCTTTTGCTCACTGTACAGAATGCAGGGCAAAGTTTATTTTGCGGGCCAATGTGCCTCCTGATCGTTGGTGGTTGAGGTTGAAGTTCCAATTTCTTGTTGCAAGGGATCATGCAGTCATTTTTGTTATCGTGCAGCTGGTATGGAATGCTTCTTTCTTTTTTTTTTCCTCATCTACTTTCCTTGAATCAAATTATATATTTTTTTTAGTCGACAAATTGTACAATTTGCTGCTAAGTTAATGACATCACTCTTTAGTTGATTTCTCATTCAGTATTTATGTTTCTCATCGTAAGGTCCTGGTTCAATGCGCTTATTGTTCCTTTCTGCATGTATTTATTATTCTGAAAATGATTCTGCATCAGTCTGAGCTAGATTGGGACTGTACTTGCATTGTCCAACCAGGCCTAGTGTCCCATTAGATTGTGCTGTTTTGTAGATTTGGCGACCAAGTTAATCAAGTCATAGGTAAGGAAAGCATTACATATAATAGGTTTCTAAAAACTTTGCCTGGTGGAATCTCATTGGGACCTGAGCACATGATAGATCATAATGACTATTGACAAGTGTCTAACACTTCTTAACCTTTTCTAGTTCTAATGAACTATCAATGTGCTTCAGTCAAGCTAAAATATGTGGGAGATATTTCTAGTCCAATGGCCATGCCCGTGTAACCTTTCAAATTTCTTTCACCTTGATATCTAGACAATTGTATAATGTGAAATGAGGTATTTACAGTTATGGCCATCATCCATTAACTTTGTTAGTAAGATGTAAATTAGACACCCTTCAAAGTTCTAGATTAATCCCACTTTTTTGCTCATGCCATTCAGTGTCAAATTTCGCCAAGTCTAATGTTCATATTACAATTGTTTAGGTACTGCTATAACTATTGCTATACTTTCTAGTTTCTATTAGTCTATAATCACCAGTGTCCATTATTTCAGTTCTCAAGTTATTGTGCAGAAGGAATTAATGTAGAAGCCAGATGATCTACATACCACACATAAAATCATGTATAAGGTCTATACGATACAAACTGGTCTGACAACAGATATTGTTTATTCCAGATTCAACTTTAATTACATGATTTTTGTAGGTGTATTTTGAGCTATTGAGCCTTTCAGAGAATGACTGTCAATATTATTTGTCTTATTGAAACTTTTGTATTAAGACTTCCCTTAGATTGTTGCATTACTAGGTGTGCTGGTGTACAAATTTTATGGAGAAGAACTCAGGGAGATGTTTGGTTATGAAGAGCACCCTTATGGGTTTTATACCATGGCAGGTAAGTTCATCCTCACTTACCTGTCCCCAAATATCTTTCATCATTTCAACACACAAATTGTTATCGAGTAATTAGAAGAAGCATTGCTTTTTGTAATGAGGTGCCACTGCTTATGGCTGAGAGCTAGGCTTCACTCTAGTAATGTCCCTGTTCTACTGGAGAAACATCTACCAATTTTATTGCATAAAAAATTGTCATATGATTATTCTGCATGCTGTCAATGTAGGATAATTAAAATTTTGTTTCCTCTTTATGCCATCCTTTTATCTCGCGTAAGTTTTCCATCTCCGACTATGCAGTCTTGGCAATTGTGTTGGTGGGGTTACTCTATGGATTCTTCATCGCAATAATATGTGGACAGAGGATCAGTGAGCGTCACTACCATGTTCTTGCCAAGCAAGAACTGACAAAGGTTAGTTTTTTTCATCGCAGTAATATCCCTAAATTGATTCTCGCTTAACTAAATTCAATGGACAAGGAACATCAAATTTAGCTTGTTTGATTTTTTTTCCATCACTTTCATTAAATGACTTGGGACATAGTATGTACTTGTTATGTTTATATATATCCCATTCCCTCGAACCTTGAATGAACATTACAGACTTGGATAGGGATTGTGAATTGGAGACTTTCAAAGATCTAATTCTCTTTTTTCACAAAACACAAATGTACTTTTTCCACTCAAGCAAATTCACATAGGATTTAGGCAAAGTAATTCAGTTACCGGCAAAGGGTTTACTTGTCCGTCCTTTGTTTTGAATGTGCAGGAGTATATAGTGGAAGACCGAGAATCAAACAAGGACGTACCAGACCTGGATCCCAGCCATGTAAATGAGCTTCGAATGCTGGGCCTATTTTGAGCTTGTGGTGGTTTCCGCAAGTAGTAGATGCATACAATACAATCAAATCAAAGAAGAAAGAACAGATTCGTCCTTCTAAAGATGTGGATATCATCATGTCACATACTGGCCCAGATATAGATTACAACATTATCATTTCCACGTTTTGGAGCTTCAAATGCCCGGGAGCTTCCATCAGATAACTGGGCATTTCCCGAGTTTCTTGTACTTTACCAAGTCATTGTAATGCATACTTTGAAAAATATCCAATCATAAATTCTTTCTACGTTGCACATCCACAATTTACTCTGTTATTGAATCAAAATCATGAGTACTAACGACATGGCCTTTCTGAAGAAACAAAGATAGAAACCATACTTTCTTTGTTCTTTATTGAGTAGAGAATGAGCAAGCCAGGATTATTGAACGAGGTAAGGTCGATTTATTAAAACATAAGAAATGTGATTAGTGTAAATGAATAACATACTCTGCCACATCCAAACATAACCTTGTCAAGAAAACTTAAGACCACATATATACTCTGCCAGTTGCCACACAATGCCAGCAACTTAGCGAGCAGATTATACACAAGGCAGAGTCGCACCATGCTTGAAAATCTACTAACAAAAAAAGGCTCCAATCTTCGAACAAGACCTAGCTGATATACTAATTGTCATGAATCTATTTGTTACATGATTACATCTAGTACATACCTTATAGCTGCTGCAGCTTAGCTAACCTTCTTTGAACCTAGTGTAGGTTGATAAGGCTCAAAGAACACTGAACTGATCAAGTCGAATTTTCATTACCTGTCCTCCCTTTCCTATTTTAAGACTGTACCAAATGCTAGTTTGTGGTGTTAATATATTTAAATCTGATACAGTACTACGATTTCGAAATAACCTGCTGAAAATTCTGGTATGACACTTCACATCAACTTCCATATACCATATTGATATCCTGTTTCCAGTGAAAATCAAATTCTACTTAGCGGGTTTTCTACTTTAATGATCACAGGCAGTGTTCTTCTAATTTCACAGTATCATATCATATTCTGCTGATGCTGTCACAAACACATGCTAGCCAAAAAATATATAAATGTACAGTATTTTGATGTGGTTCTTGATTCTTATACAAAAGTTCAGTTACAAATACACTTCGATCTCAATGCCAAAATCCAAGGTATCGACCAAAATCCAAGGTATCGAAAGAACCACCAATTATATTAACAACAGATCCCAGTAAAGTTACCAAATAAGCATGGCTGTACAAACAAATTATTCATCATTTGAAAGGAACAAATTGTCCAGCAGACAGTGTACAATTATTATCATGTAAACAGCAGCACAAGCGCCTCTCGTATATAGTCATAGCCAAATTACCTGTGTTGCCTAATGCCTCCTGTTACAAAACAAAGGAGAGTACGGTTAAGAGGATGACTTCCAAGTACCAATTCACAAAGCTAAAACCTTATGACTGAGCAATATAAAGAAACAAAACTACCATTGACAGTACTATATTATTCCTCAATCTGCATTAGCAATGAACCAGAAATAACTAGCAAGCCAGTGTGCGAAGGAAATACTCGTATATTAAGAATTACTAGACAGCACATATATATAGTTAGGCCTAGCAATGGGTGGGTATTGCCCTAGCCATTGCCCATAGAAAGCAGATGGGTTTGGGTTGGACATATACCCTGCCACAGAGTCATGTAATATAGTAGAACTGAATTTGGGATGGGATGTAAGAATAAACGGAAAATACAAATGTATATGATTATATGTATAGAGTTGTATTGTGAAAAGAGCCATGTAAAAGCATTAACCTGGTCAGTCTTCTTGATCTGATGTTAGAATTTCAAACTTGTGTTCTGAGGTATGCTTCTTATTTTTGCGAAAGCCAGGATGATCAGAAACAAGCCCAGATGAGTAGCATACTTCGCACAGGTCAAAGCCTCCTTCCTCCGTGCAATCTTTGCATCTGTATCTAACACCAACTATAGGTTCCTTCTCACAATAATCACAGCGAATTCCAAAATGTACTGGAGAGTCTGTCTGTGTGCACGGCAAAGAACACATAAAGGATATGTTAGAATTAACAAAAATCTCTCTGTATGACGAACATAAACACAAAAGTGGACAGAGGAAAATTATGCTTCATTCAATTCATAGCATCTCAATATAATTCTCTCAAGGTCAAGATTTTGAATCTAATAATTAAGTTAAATTTCTACTATAAAATAAATATGAGAAACAAATTGTATCTCATCATAAGTTTTTTGTCACACTCATTGCAATCCAAGATATGAGTTGGTTAAAAAAAATACATTTATGGGTCTTGAACTTTCTAATCAAACGGCAAAAAGAGAAAAACAAAGTTAATAGTACTAGTAGTTATTATCAGTACTAGTTCATAATAGAGACTATAAGATTTAGTTTATCCATTAGACTTATTATATTACTTTAATTCAGTTCTAGCTCACAATCCGTAGATAACAATCATAAAATGAAGAAGGGATTGATAAAGAAATTTACTTGCAGTTGAAGACGATTGTTTCCCAAGCGCTGATGCTCTGTTTTCAGTTCATATGCTGATTGAGGAAGAGAAGCGCAACACTGCTCCAGGGAGACCAATTGAAGAGTCTGAATATATCCAATTTCTTCTGGAATCTCCTTCAATCCCTGAATACCACTCACTACCACAGAAGGCATCATTCCACAGGCTAAGCTTTTCAAGGTTAGGCAACGAGCCCACCTTGGCCATGTCCTCCCAAGGAATCTTGCTACCATCCAACCTCAAACTTCTCA
This sequence comes from Plantago ovata, assembly GCA_028274465.1. Taxonomy (NCBI): domain Eukaryota; kingdom Viridiplantae; phylum Streptophyta; class Magnoliopsida; order Lamiales; family Plantaginaceae; genus Plantago; species Plantago ovata. The sequence goes on from CM051458.1 coordinate 8,969,214, forward strand.
GTGATTGCAGGAAACCTATGTGTGCTGCAGAAATCTTTCCGTACACAGGCCTTTCTGCATTTTCATACCCTTCTGTGAAAGTCATTTTCAGTTTCTTTAGGTTCTGAATCATTCTGCACATCTCCTCAATGAACTTAAAATTGTATAGTCATGGCCACATACTAGCTTCATCGCCTCCTTTTACAACATAAAGAGTATAGTATGGTTCAGAAGATGACTTCCGAATACCATTTCACAAAGAAGATACCAACTTCAGCTTAACAATGTAAAGAAACAAAGCTTGGCAAATGGACCACTAACTGGTATATTCATCAATCTGCAATCTGCATAAAGAATGAACCAGAAATAACTAGCAGATGAACCAGTGTTCCATGTGATATGGCCAAATTGTATTCTACACAGAGCCATGTAAAAGCATCAACCTGGTGAGCCTTGCTAACTTGATGTTAGAATTTCAAACTTGTGTTCTGAGGTATGCTTCAGATCATTGTCTCGGCCAGTATGATCAGAAACAAGCCCAGATGAGTAGCATTCTTCACACAGGTCAAAGCCTTTACCCTTCACGTAGCAATCTTCGCATTTGTATCTAACACCAATTATCGAGTCCTTCTTACAATAATCACAGTAAACTCCATCATGTACTGTAGAGTCCGTCTGTGTGCATGGTAAGAATATATAATGTGTAAGTTAGAATTAGTATAATCTCTCTATCTTATGAAAAAATATATACAATTAACAAAAAGGTGGAAAGAGGAAAATTACGGGTTCATTTGTTAATTGGCATTTCAATTATCGGGTTGTTTGTGTAATTTGTTTAGATTTAAAATTTCTAAGCTAAGCCGGCATATATAAACCAAATTGAAATTCTAAGGCCTTATTATAATTTCTGAGTGATACAAAAATACATACTTGTGTGTGTGTGTCAAAATCGCATGGCATTCATTCATCAGCATGACAGTTAAATTTTCTATTTAAAAAAAAAATAAAGATGAAAAATAAACCTCCTCTCAGAAATTTTTGTTCACACTAATTATCATAATAATTGGTAAGTAAGGTATATCAGATTATAGGTTAGGAAGTTTTTAATGAAAAAAAAAAAAAAAAGAAATGAAATGGGGAGTATATTAAAGTGAAGAAGAGATGATAAAGAAATTTACTTGCACTTGGAGATGATCATTCTTTCCCAAGCGCTTTTGCTCTGTTTTCAGTTCATATGCTGATTCAGAAAGAGAAGTGCAACACCGTTCCAGGGAGACCAATTGGAGAGTCTGAATATATCCAATTTCTTTTGAAATTTCCTTCAATCTCTGCATCCCATTGAAGGCCAGTCGCTCAAGTACTGGGAAGTGGCTTCTTTTGACCCTCCAATGCTCCAAAGTTAAGCATCCAAGATGTAAGGCCTTTAGATTACAGAATTGGCCTTCAATCGTCCTCCACTCACTGCCGCAGAAGGCATCATTCCACAGACTAAGCTTTTCAAGATTAGGCAACGACCCCACCTTCTCCATGTCCTCCCAAGGAATCATGCTACCATCCAACCTCAAACTTCTCAGTGAGTGCAGGAAAGCTATGTGTGCTGCAGAAATCTTTCCGTACACAAGCCTTTCTGCATTTCCATACCCTTCTGTGAAAGTTTTCAGTTTCTTTAAGTTCGGAATCATTTTGCACATCTCCTCACTGAACTTGAAATTGTATACATTGAGAAGCGTCTGCATATTCTTCATCACACACTGCACTTTCTCACTAACATTGAATTCTGCATTTGGAGGATTAGGTAAGACGACTCGTTGGATCTCTACATGTTTAAGGAATGGCATCTCCCATATCTGAGGTGGCAGGAAAACAGGCTCTTTCCCAGGAATAGTCTTCATAATTATACGGTGTAGATTCTGAAACATGAATATTGAAGCCAAAGATGTTGAACAAACATAATTGTTCATGCTTTGAGCAGCTGACAAACGAATACACCGGAGGCGAAAGTGCATCAGATTCTTATTGGCAGAAAAATCCCATTTGCTTGCCAGTTCGAAAGGAGATACTCCTATAGACCTTTCATGCGTCGGGAGGAGGTACATAGGATAATCTCTATCGGCGCCAGGAAGAATGCCGAGGTTAAGGTATGTATGGCTACGAAGAAAGTTATATTCATGAGCTTTCTTTAGGCACAAATCCCTTAAGAAATCATGAATCTGGAGGTACTTGAACTTCCCTATGGACGATCGCTCGGTAACCAAAAGGAGATTTCTCTGGATAAGATCCATTAGATACTCCATGGCTACATCTTCTAAGCATTGATGATCTCCATTTGGTTTCAAAAACCCCTCTGCAACCCACATCTGTATGAGTAAAGACACTTGAATGCTGTGATCCTCTGGGAAAACTCCCATGTATAAGAAACATGGTTTCAGATGAATAGGCAAGCTTTCGTAACAGTAAGACAGAATCTGTAGACACCAATCTTCGTTGGTTTCTAAATCTACAGCCGATCTCAAACGGATTGCAACACTCTCCCAGGAATCTCTTGTCCTGTTGTTTGACAGTTGTCCCGCAATAACAACAATGACTAAAGGCAGTCCCTTGCAATCTCGGGCTATCTGCATCCCGATATGCTCCAACTCAGGAGGACAGACATCTTCTCCAAACACCTTTTCTCTGAGTAGATTCCAGCTGGCCTCTTCGTTTAATAACTGTAATTCAAACGGTTTGGAAGTGCCAATATAAGAAGCCACACTCAACAGCCTGGTGGTAATAATGATCACACTCCAATTACGATCATCCGGAAAGAAACTTTTGATTGCATCCCAAACATCAACACTCCAGATATCATCCAATACTATACAGTATCTCTTACCAGACAAACGGTTGCGCAATAGTTCCCCTGGATCATTAACATTATTAATGCCAAGGTCGTGTAGAAAACTTTGAACAACACTTTGGATGTCGGGTGATTGAGAGATCGTACACCATATACGAACTTCATAACCAGTCCAACGATCAAAAAGATTTCGAACAAAAGTAGTCTTACCTATGCCTCCCATCCCAACAACAGGGAGTATCTCCAGATTTTTATTTGATGCGGCACTCCTGAAATGATCAAAGAACTCTATCTTGAGCTCATAAAATCCCATCATTCTGTTTGTGTGTAATACATCATTAATTGTATTTCTGGGCGTGAGACTTGTTGTTGGCAGTTGATGATGGTCAGCTTCATCAGAATAAGAAACAACCTCCTTGATGGCCTTTTCCCCAAAAGACACAAAGTTATTGATGATTCGGATCATTTCATCTTCAGTGAAAAGCTGTGAGCTGTGTTTGCCCTTGTATCCAGATTTCTCAAGAACTGGATCTAGAGCGAGACACTCGATGACATAGTCAACGTCATAAGCGGCCTCTGCAATCTGCCTCTCCAGCTCAACTATTTCTTCACTGATTGAATGGTAATCATAACCTTTGAACACTTTGAGAAGGGAAGTGATAGTTTGTTTGACATCAGATTGAATCGGGTATTGGGGTGGGTATACAACAGACCGCTCTTGATGCTGGTCAATGGTGAAGTTGAGAGAGAGTAGAGCTCCATAAGCCGCCATGGATCTGCTGTATTTGGGTGGAAGGAAGCTAGGTAGGATTTGAGAGGATTGAAATGGAATTAAAGTAGGATTTGGGAAGATTGAAATGGAAGTAGAGTAGAATGTAAATGAATCTGGAGAGCAAGTTAATTTTGGTAAAGCTGAGAAATTGCGAATGAAATTGGAATTGACTTTCTTCATTTATTTTTTTTCGAAAGATAAACATGCATTAAAAATTAATCCGAACGTACAGAACGAAATTTAAGTACATTGTCTTGCCTAATTACATTAACTAGCCAGTTTGGGCAAACATCCCAAATATAAATAAAAGTTGAGTCATCCGATGAAGACTCCGATTTGCCAAACTTCCGGGATCGGTCTTCCATTGCCAATTTGTCTGCAACTCCATTAAGTTCCCGGTACACAAAACGTAGTTCAACCTTTTGCACTAACTGCATCCGCCTGCGTGCTTCCTGTAGGAGTAGTTCTTGATCTCTTGTAGCTGCTAAAACCTGTGGCCTGTTGATGCATGACTCCACAATTTAGAATCAGTGCAAATTATGATATTTTGACACTCAAGTTTTTTACAAAGTTTTATGCCAAATAATAATGCATGGAATTCTGCAGTGGTGGCATCAGTTGTTCCCAAATAAATAGCTCCGGCTAATAAAAAGTCTCCGTTGCTATTTCTAATGACTGCACCAGCACCTGCATGGCCATGTATGGGATCACAGGATCCATCTATATTTACACAAACGGCCCCTTGTGGTGGAGGGGTCAATTGACAAGGAATTAGGGTGGTTTGTTTCTGTTTCAGCTCTTCTTTGAAATGGTGATCATGTATAATTGCCAACACTCGTGTATGCATTTGCTGGGGTGTAATAGTTTTATTGCCAAAAAGGATTTCATTTCTAAATTTCCAAATCATCCATGCAGTGATTAATGCATTGAGATGTGCTTCCTTATTGGATAATTTATAAAAAGTCAGATTTTGGAATGTTTGGGAGGTTTGTAATGGGTAAAGGAAATGCCTGATATCTGCAAAGTATGGACAGTGGAAGACCAAATGGTCTAAATTTTCTTCTTCCAATTTGCAGAGATTACACAAAGGGGAGGGGATGATTTGTTTATGGAAAAGAGATTGTGCTGTAGGAAGTTTTTGGTGGACACCTAACCAAATGAAAAATTTAATTCTTGGCAATAGATGTAAAGACCAGATTTTCTGCCATGGCCACTGGGGGCCTTGTTCTAAGGTATGATGAGCAAGAAAATTGTATGCACTTTTGACAGAGAACATTCCATTTTTTCCCAGATTCCAAACCAATTTATCTTCCATTCCTTCTGCCAAAGGCATTGCAATGATTTCATTGACAATTTCTTTGGGGGAGAATTTGTTCTAAAGCTGGTATATTCCAAGTGTTATTAAAAATGTAATCTTTTACTGCTACAGAAGAGTTATGTGGTGTTGCATACTCTTGTAGACTCTTGTTATGAAGCCATTTGTCCTGCCAAAAATTTATAGAAGTGCCGGAGCCCACTTGATAAGTGAGACCATTTTTGAAATCTTCTTTAAGTTTTATGAGATTTTTCCAGAACCAACTTTGTTGAGGTCTTGCAATTGCATCTAAGAAGGTGGTTTCAGGGAAATACTTAGCCTTGTATACATCAAACCATAGTAATTTAGTTTGTGTATGCAAGTTCCACAAATGTTTGAGGAGAAAAACTTTGTTTAAATTTGAAAGATCCCTGATACCTAATCCTCCTTGGATGAGGGGGCTACAAACTTTGGTCCATTTTAGTCTTCCTTTTGTTTTCCCATTTTTATGTGCATTCCACAGGAAATGTCTATTAATTGCCTCAATGTTGTGAAGAGTGGAGGAAGGCAATCTAGCTATAGAAACATTGTGTAGGATGGAATGGCATTTGTGACTGCTTTTATAAGAGTTAATCTACCTGCATAAGATAAAAATCTGGAGTACCAAATGTTTATCTTATTATTGACCTTTTGTATTGTTTCTTCAAAGAAGTCTTTTTTTTTTTACCCCATTAAGAATGGGAGTCCTAAATACTTGTCTAGTCTCTTATTGTGTATGACCCCCAAAAGCTGGGTTGTATTTTGTTTCATGTGTACTGGAGTGTTAGGAGAAAAGATGACTCTACTTTTCTTCCAACAGACATGCTGGCCTGAGGCTTTTCCATAGTCTGCTAGTATTCTAGCTATGGTATTGACATTTTTTGTTTTACAAAACAGAAAGCAGTCATCTGCAAAGCAGAGTAAGGGTATTGGGGGTCCATGTCTGGAGGATTTTAGAGGCACTAGTTCCCCCTTTTGAGTTGTTTTTAGGACAAGGTGGACTAGTAATTCTTGGCAAAGAATAAAAAGGTAGGGAGATAAGGGGTCACCTTGTCTTATTCCTCTTTGAGATTTCCAATCTGGGGAATCCATTTGATTTATTCTTACTACTGTAGTCTCTATTAATAAAAACGAAGAGATAATTATAAATTAGTAATAATTTCAATTCTTTTTGTCAAAATTAATGTGATATAATTTATTTATTACAAATTAATGAATACTTATTTACAAACTAAAATTCATGTCGTGTGTATGATATTTTTATAAATCTTTAATTAATGGATTAATATTAATAGTAAACAAATGGAGTTTTGATAAGGACTTTAGTATAAATGATTTTAATATGTGATAAGTTTTCATTTAACAAATTAATTAATAATTCATGTCATTACTTCCTCTACTTGCAAAATATACTACTCACTCCCTCCGTCCCACTGTAATTCTCCACTTTAACTTTTTCGGTCTATAGTTTTTTACTTGACTCTCGATTACTCTTAAACTATAATAATAACGTATTTGACGAAATCATATTATGAAACTATAGAACCTAAAATTTTATTATATAATTTTATTAAATATTTCATCATTATAGTTTAAGAGTAATTGAGAATTAAAGTTGAAATACGTTGATCGAAAAAAATCAAACTGAATAATTTCTACTGGACGGGGAAGTATATCTAATTACCCAACTCCATATTAACCGATATTGGATGCATGTGGGCAATTATTATTATTATTATTATTATTATTATTATTATTTTCAATGTTTCACAATACAATTTTTTTTTAAGCGATAAATATTACAACTACTTCTACTACGCTAATACTATACAATATCATGAACCACCTTATATCTCCACACCGAAACCGCCTTATATCTCCGCTAGGGATCGAACCTTGCACCTCTACTTCACTATTACACCTCCATTCCGCTAGACCACCTTATAACTCCCACAATAGAGTATATAGTTTTACCTTCTTTGTTTCTTTCATGTGATTTTTAAAACAAATGCTACTTATGTATCCCTACTAAATTGATTAAAGGTGGTTATCTTCATCTACGATAAAGTTTCCGTTTCATTTTATTGTTAATTTTTTTTTTAAAGTTCAATTTAACTTCATATTATTTTCAAATCATATCAAAAAATAATTGACAAGTATAATATCGTTAATTATCTTTGTGGCATAATTTGAAAATATTATAAAGCCAAATCGGACCTAAAAAGTCAACAAAATAAAATTGAAACCTGGAAGGGACAGTAATACCGTGCATACTATCTTATCGATCATATATGAACATAAACCCATCAATTTTTATTTTCTAAGTAAACTGTTTGTAAATCAACAAAAAGATATTGCTAGCAAGTTTGGCAATCACACAATGCACACTGAAATCATTGAATGCAAATGGATTCCCCCTCCAATCGACATAATAGTGCTGAACACGGATGATTCATCCTTGCAGAATCCGGACCTGGCAGGAATAGGTTATGTGTTTAGGGATCACTTAGGGAAAGTCCTTCATGCTTGCTGCAAATTCATAGGACGCACAGACAACAATACAACAGAGTTATTAGCCCTTAAACATGGACTAGTGGTGGATGTAAAAAGAGGCTTCAATAATATATTCATACAAACTGACTCTCTTTACCTTGTTGAATGCTTTTACAGGACCCAGGAGCCGGTGATGAAGCACCAGGCGATGATCACTGAAATTCAGAAGCTGGCTAATCAAGTTGGTATGGAACAAATCACTTTTGTCTACAGGGAGTCAAACCAAGTTGCATATATTTTGGCAAAGGAAGGAAGCAAATCATATGAGCAAAATAGAGCTTTAGAGACTCCCACTCCGAAAAATGTTTTACGTAGGTTTTTTGAACAAGAGTGGGATTATTGCCCTCCTTGTATTGAACAAGCTGTAATGTTAGATTCTACAAAAACTATGCCTCGTGTGAGATTTGTACGCACCAACTTGGATGATAACTCCGTTGTTATTTGAATGAAAGTAATTTTTCTTCAAAAAAAAATACCGTGCATACTCATATTAAAAGGACCTGAACATTCCATTCTCTCATACACTACATTTTTTTTTCATGGAATGAGGAGAAATCTCATACTATTTCCGTCCCAAAACAATTGCACCATTTTGAACTCTCTGTTAGAGTTGCATCATTTCACTTTTTTACCATATTTGGACGACTACAATAATTTTATATTTCATCAACACATTTTAATGGACATAAATCTCCAATAAATTAAATTCAACTTCCACGCTAACCACAAGACTACACATAAAAGGCCTCAACTCAAAATTAATCCCTAACTAAAGTATTTCTATGCACTATACTATCTACGATTTCTTTAACTATGGCAGGCTTGGCAGCATCATTCCATGTTTGTTGCTGAAAAATTATTCCATTTATTGTCATCCATATACTGTGTATTGTCCACAAAAGCAGCGTTCAGCAAGTTCCTTCTCCAATTTTTGCTTTCAATTTATATATATAGCCTGATCAGAGAGTTCATTCAGGTTTCTATTCTGGAAAAATCACCAAATGACAAATTTAAAATGTGGTTGAATCAAATTGGAAACATGACACAACATAACAAACATATAAAACATGAAGAGATTCACATTCATCTTCTTACTCCCAGTAATCTCTTGGTTAAGAATGTAAAAAATTTAGCAACATGACCCAATAATCAGTTTCTTGCTAAAACTATACAAGTTCTAATCATTTAAATGTTGTATGGATTTAGGCCGGACCATGATACTACGTACCAAGGGGTGTAAAGAGTAGGGGTAAAAATCACATAATATTCCCCATCTCCCATGTGGGTTTTTATCTTCTTTGCGGTACTTTTAAACATAGACAATACCAAGACTACCAACGTACAAGCAAAAATGAGACCTACACCATAAAATTCTGAAAGTTGACCTGAAACCAAAAGTTTTGATACAAATATCACAAGAACAGAACAGAAAAATTTCCATCTTCGACCGAATTTTTCGACACAAACCATCACAATATTCATGACTACATCAAATATATGAATGAAAATATATATCCGTGGACCTTCTCTTCATTCTTACATTACAATCTCAAACTCCTTCCTCACCTTTACATTCTTTTTCATTGCCCCAGACCAGCTATAGCTCATGTCTTCAACCCCATATCAGAACAAATATCATTATAGTATTTGCAAAACAGTTTGCAGCTTTCTTTAAACATCATTAACCAGTTATATAGAAGTTCAACTCCTCCTAAATCAAACCATAAGTGAACACATAAAGGACAAGATGCAGCTAGTGGATGATAGTGACCAAGTAAGCTGAGAAACAGCGTACTGATGTAAACATATATGTACACAATTTTCATCAAAGACAACGAAATCAACATACGTCACTATTTCACCTCCAGATCCAACTACACAGATAATGACCAGAGAGACTCACAAATCAGAGGAAAAAATCCATACCGTCAAAATCAAAATAGTTCTTTATGAAAATTGGAGAGATAGAGTTACTATACTCACAACATTTATTTTGTAGTATAATCATGATTACCAACGAAAATAACATATCCAAGTGATAACAATAAAATGTTTCACCATCTTAAATAGAAGAGTAACAAATTGAGCAATTGAAAACTACCCAAAAAGTCAAGTCTAATATAAAAGAGAAAACATGAACCTTAATTTGACCACAATATTCTGCAACCTAACAATATCTTTGAGATATCTAGAAGCTATTAGTATCATCAGCATTTGAGAAACGAGCGACCGATTGTTTATTGCAGCCAGAGTCGTAAGATACATCATGCAAGTGTAACATAATTTTGTTTTCTCATGTACCAGGTTGACCATTGAACCAAATTCAATCTATAAAGAAAGTTAAATGATACCTCAAGTCTTGAGCTACAATCTCGGAAAACACATACAAACATTTACGACAGCACACTTGCATTTCACATTTTGTACACATCAATATTTCACAAAACTCAAAAGTAACGATACAAAACTCCCACATGCCACAACAGTAATCAATTCGGAACACAGCGTAAAAATGTTCAGACTACTGCATCATTATTCATTACTACCTGTTCGAGCTCATATTTTGCAGTTTATACACTTACAACTGAGATAAGATAATGATTGCAGTACACTAACCTTCTTTTCTTTAGGAAAGTCGTTGACTTTTTTAAGTACAGAGCAACAACGAAAGAAGATGAGAAAATCTCGTCCTGCAAGATACAGTAGATCAACACGAGAATTACTCCGAATAAATATTCAGAATTTAATCAAAGGTTTGTTAATCAGAAACAAACCTCATAGACAGAAATTCCAAGGGAATGGAACTTATTAGCATTTTGTCTTCTGGACTTAGTTGAGTAATTGGTCACAAATAGCAGCTTTTTCCCGTACAGGCTACAACAACAACAATAAACAGGCTTCAAAAAACAGATTGTTCAAGCTCATTTTAAGCTGAAACTGATCTAAAGTTGGTTTTACAAACACCTTTCGTGCAATTTCTGCTTCAAATAAGCCATTGCAACAGGCAGTTTTAGTGGTAGTTAATCAAATGTCAATAAGGTAGATTCCATAATTGGTGCTTTTAACAGATGATAACAACTAATCTAAAGCTCAAACACATCATTATACCACAAGAAACAGCGTACATTTGACTAAATTTCACCAATTCACAGTGAAACAAGCAACATTAGGCAGCCATTGTTCCCTCCCCTGCAAATTTCAAACAACACTCAATCAGACAATTCATCAAACACCTGAAACATACCTACAGGTTTCTATTTAATGGATTAATTTAGGCCAGCATGTTTGAATTAAAGGAAGGCAGGACCCATTCTAACCTCGGGTGTAGACAGAACCTCATTCAAAATTTTTGTCGAATGATTGGAGAATTTAGAAGAGTGATTTGAAAGAGGAAGAAAGTGTTTAGAGAATTTAGAGAAGAAAGACTGAAACGTTGCGGAAAGAGAAAGATATAAAGACAAGGGGTCTTCTAGGTCAGGCCCGCCTCATTGATCTATACCATTAAATATTTGATCTAATGGTTCACAACTTCGCCAAAAAATATTAGGCGATCGCCTTCCGCCTTATCCTTTGCCACGTCGTATTATTAATATTTTAATTAATAAATTATAATAAAAATATTAATATTTTATAAAATATCATTTTTACCCTCCAAAAAACAAAAATTTAATATTTTTTTTATAATTTCGATTTATTAATATTTTTTGAACGATTTTTTTTATTATATTAAATTATTTATTAATGAATTTGAAAATATTTAATTATAGTTACCACGAGGCTACCAATTACTTTGTTCATTAATCGTTATTACTTTATACAGTATCATAATAGAAAATTAATAGTCAACCTAAATTTATAATTAATTGAACACTCATTCACGTCTCTCTCTTGCTGCTGCTACCTCTCTCAGTCGACTTCTCATAAGAAAAAACAGTGACAGGTCGCTCATTCTCGTCTATTTTCCCATTCGCATTCCCATATAATTGACCTGTTCCAACTCATGAATTAGAGTGGACAAAGGAAGCTAAAAAGTGTTCATGGAGCTTCCAAACACAAGATTATTCACAAATAGAAATTATTTAATTTCTTTAATTTTATATAAATGGGCGTATCCTGTTAAAATTGATATTCCAAAATTCAATTTAGTCCATAAAGGATCAGAAATATATCGGTTAAATATCTAAATTTAACCCGGGATTTGATCTGACAACATAATAATAAAGTTGACAACAAGATAATCGATTCCAAATTATGCAAATTAATATTGACACAAATTCATCAGATTAAAAATATATTTGAACTGAATAAATCGAATCAAATTTAACCCGAAATTTGTTATGATAAAAAATAAATCGAATCAAATTTAATCCGAAATTATCCGATTTGAATTTGAGTGGGATACAACCGTTCCTATTTAAATTTGGCTTGTATTCACCCAAACGAAAATAATCAAAATTGTGCATACAGATGACAAAAATGGCCAACAAATATTCACATATTTATTTTATATGTCTAAATTTAAAATCGATTTAATAGATTATATTAGGGTTATTTTAAATGGGCTACATCTCTCTTAATTTTATTATCCGATTAGAATATTATTCACAATATTAATAGAAATGTCTATTAATTTTAATTGTATATATAGGTGTAACCTTAATCCGACTACTCATCATAAATATATAGGTTACTAATCCAAGAGCCAATCCTACAAAACAAGAATAAAATTGACCAAAAGAGAAACTGATTCGAAATTTATTTTCACAGAAATTCATTCGATCCCAAGCAAATGATAAAAGTGATATCAAAATATTTGATCTCAAGCAAAAATATATAAATTAAATAGATTCACCATTCTACTAATACTAAACTACATAACTAAAAAAGCAACATTTAGATTACTAAATAATTGACAAAAAAAAAAAAAAAAGGCCCGGCCTGAGCCCAGCCCGGCCCATGACGGGCCCGAGCCTGGGTCTGGGCTTGGTGCTAGTCTTCCCGGGCCCGACCGGGCCTCTTAAAGCCCGGCCCGGCCCATTGCCATCCCTATACTCAACAAACTAACAAATGATAACAATCACTGAGATACGAGATAATGGATAAGTGTATTAATCTTCTCCAATGAAACATTCACTATAAAATGAGTCAAACCTTCAGACTCATAGATACCAGTTTACATTGTCTTAACTCTAACACAATTATAGAAGCAACTTAGTAGCCTCATATACGTAACAAGTCATGATATATGTTGTTTTATTCGTTCTTAGTGTCAATTAGTTTATTATTTAATATAAATGTAGAAAAATTCATAAATAATAAATCAACTAGACAACACGTTTACAAACTAGTCATCATGTGAGTCATATGGTAAGGATGGACATTGTTGAGGTTAGAATAATGAGTAATTCCGTTGGTAATCAACCAGAGTAAAAAAACAATGAGAAATAATTTATTATAGTTTAAGATTAAGAATATAAAATGAAATGCAAATTCACAATTAAAATGTTAAATGTTTACATTATACAAAATACATTACTTAAATTTATAACATCATCAATTCAACCAAATTGGAACATTCTCCTATTGGTTAAGTAAGCTGACTTCCACTGTGGTGGCTTGGGTTCAAATCCAACATTAAAATTACTATTTTTTTAATTGGATGCAAAGATGGGATATGAATCCGGGCCGGACCTTCCCGGTCCGTTTCTGACCGGCGGCATGTTCTCGGGCCCGGGCCGGACCTTCCCGGTTCTCGGGCCCGGCCCGAACCGTCATCAACCCACCTTGCCCAAATAATAAAAGATGATGATAATAATAATAATAATAATAATAATAATAATAATAATAATAAATTTAAATATTTTTATTTTACTATATTTTTTAATAACTGTATTTATTATTCTAATTCAAGGTTATTTAAGTAAATTTATATTTAATTGAAAAATAAATAAAAATAATTATTTTAACTTTTTGGCGAAGGGTTGGCGAAGGCGAATGACGTGACGACTTTTGATTGGGTGCCTGTTGTCAGGCAAGGCGAAAGCCTGCCTGCCCGTAGAAAAGTCGTAAAGACAAAAGGGAAAAGGTAAAGAGAAATAGATAACACAAAAGGGGAAACACCGGCTTGACTCCGAAAATTTCTCCACGCGCGCGCGTGGGGATTTTGGGAGTTATTAAAGATTTAAATAAATAAATTAGTGATTGTCCTAATTACAAATCTCTATCAATTAACTTATTTCACACTCAGCCAATAACTCAATATCAAACTACATTAAATTAATGAAGCATCACATATCAATATTGAGCACTTCCGAACTTAGAATGTTAGTTGTTGTTAGTCATCCTATTTGGACCCTCACGCCTTTCTCTAATTTCATGTCTTTGTTGCTTGCTTTCCTTGGTTGCATTTAATTGTCCTTGATTCAGTATAATTTGATACTTGTGATGGAAAGATGGATCTACCATAGAGATGCTTCCGTGTATCACCGTGTTGTTTGACGAGTGAGATGTTTGTGAACGATCCCAAAGGATGCTTGTGAAATTAAAATTCTCCCCAAGTAAAGAGCTGTTTAATGGATGAATTTCAAGGATCACAATTCATTTAAGATGCTTGTGAAGAGGTTGCTTGATTTTAATGCTTCCGCACGCTCCTATAGGATTGCCTATGTCGTGAGTCTAAATATGGTAAATAAGGGGAAGAATGATTCTTATTATTTAATAAGAGAAAAAAGAGAAAATTAATTTTATAATATTAGTTATTAGATTAGTTGGTAAAATCTAGTAAACGTTAATATAGATAATCACTGTTTAAACACTATTTTATAATAAAGATACCATGTATCACTAATCTGTAATAAACTATTAGGAACATAACTGATTTGTAATTTACCCAAACAAAAACGAAATTACTTTTTAATCCTAACAACACACCGTCCTTGTCATATGGAAATACCCTAACCTACCAGTTAAGTGTTAAGTCACTTATTGTCAAAAATTGGTGAACTGAGCAAAATGTTCAATCTGTTATGGATAACTCGGTTCATGATTACAAAGCACGGTAATGTAATGTTCACATATTTAATTTAAACGTAACCAAATAAAAATTTGCAAATAAATAACTAAATATATAATTAAACTCAACATAAGCGATGTCCTTTAAATGTAAATGGTTTACATAGACATGTAATAACACTACAAGAAATCCTGAAAATAGCCACCACTTGTAGCGATGGATACTATCCATGGCTAAATTAGCCACGAATCGGTGTTTTAGCCACGGATAGGCACGAACTGAGTCTGGACGCTTAGTTCGTGCATGTCTAGGCCCGAGTTCGCGGATTTTAGCCACAGATAGAATCTATCAGTGGCTAAATTAGCCACGGATAAATTATTCGTGGCTAAACATGTTGACCTTTTAAAAAAATAAATCAAAAAATAAATTAAAAATGAATTAAAGAAAAAGGAAAATTAATTTTAGCCACGGATATTTCTATCCGTGGCTAAATCGAGATAAGTAACAGACCGGGCTTCTTCTTCCTCACTTATTTTTTCCCATTTCTTCTTCTTCTCTTCTCTCTCTCTCTCTGCCCTAACTCTCTCCCCCAAATCGTCAAACACTTCCACCGTTCCACCACACCGTGACTCCGCCTACTCCGGTAAGCATTTTCTCTCTCTCTATTGTTCTTTCTCTTTATTCTTCTTCTCCTCTACTCACCTCTCTCACCTCTTATCTATCTTGCAAGAACAACCACTTAGCACCACCACCACTTCGTCGGAGCCACCACCATGCTAGCATCCCCTTATTCTAGTTCAATTAGTGTGATTCCAGTCTACTTTGACCAATTTCAGGTATGAAACTTAAACCCTAGTTTTCAGATTTGTTTTTTTTTTTTTTTTTGTTCAATTCTGTTTATTTGCTTATTAATTGAGCTCAATTATGTTAATTTAGCGCATATGTTAATTTTGCCTAATTTTATTTTTTAATTTTTCTGTCTAATTTTAGTTTTGTTTTTTAATTATAAATTATGTTAATTGTTAAATGTTAATGGTTGTTGTTGTTGTTAATGTAATTTTGAATGATAATAATGATAATGATTTGATTAATTTTGGATTTAAATTAAATTAGTTATTGTTTAATTATTTAATTTTGGAAATGATAATGTTAATTCATTGTAAATTTAATTGTAAATTTAATTATTGTTTAAATTATTATTGATAATGATTTGATTAAATTGTGTTAATTTGAAATTTAATTCATTGTTAATGTTTATTGTTGTTGTTAATTCATTGTTAATGATAGTGTTATGCATAGGGATTTGAAACCGGCCGAGAACTTCTTGTTTATTAGAGGGAATGAGGATGTTGCACTTAAGGCCATCGATTTTTGGGTAGTCTGTGTTATATCAGCCAGGTTATAATTACTTGCTCTTGATTTTTATTTTGTGTGGTGTTTGTTAAGTTCTTTCTTAGTGTTGGATTTGTTTGTGGAGTGCAGGGGTCGTTTTATACATTTTACTTGGTGGCGTTCATCCATTTTGGGCAGGTATATATTTATCCATATTGCATCAGAATTTTCTTATGGTTGTAGTGTCTACTATCAATGGTTAACATCTCTAGTGCATGTCCACTCTTTTTTACTTCATGTAGATGAATATATAACTTAGACATAATCAAGTCTTTTCGATCGTTCTATTTTCAATAGAGTTCGTAATTTCATATATATTGTTAGATTGGGGCATTGCCTATTGTACAAAACATTTCATATGTATTGTTAGATTGAGGCATTGCCTATTGTACAATATGTATTTCATATGTATTGTTACTTTGTTAGATTGCGGCATTGCCTATTGTACGATGTATTTCATATGTATTGTTACTTTGTTAGATTGGGGCATTGCCTATTGTACGATGTATTTCATATGTATTGTTAGATTGGGGCATTGTCCATCAATAACTAGACAAATGGGTGTTTGGTCTAGTGGTATGATTCTCGCTAAATGCGATAGGTCGCGAGTTCGATTCTTGCAGCACCCATTATTGCATTGAAAATTTTATATTTTAATATTTTATTATATTGTAGGTTCATTAAAGAAATTAAATTAAAGAAATTTAAAAATATAATTTTTTTAAAAGAATCCAAATTTTCCGTGGCTAAATTTAGCCACGGATAAAATCTATCCGTGGCTAAACCCAAATCCCGGATTCAACCCGGTCAACCCTTTATTCGTCACAAAAACATCACCGAACCGTCACTAAATTTAGCCCGTGGCTAAAGAGCTGCTACGCCAAAATAGCCACGCCCTTATTAGTAACGGATCTATCTGTGGCTAAGCCTTTTTAGCCAAGAATCGGCCCTTTTAGCCACGGATAGATCCGTGGATAAATATGATATTTTTTGTAGTGTAAGAGCATTTCGAAAGGGCGAGTACTCGGAACACTGCATGGCTAAAGCTTCCTGGTCCGGTCCTCGGACGTGACCCTATCTTGGAGAAGCCCGAGGTCGTTAAGTACAAAGAGTTTCTTGAGGCTGAAAAGAAGAAGGCTAGATCCGTAGGTAGTCGGCCGGGGGAAGCTAGTCAAGGCGTAGGAGGTGTAAGCAGCCAGGCCGAGGGAGGTACTCGGGACACTTAAAGGCCTTCCCAAGAATCTCCTCCAAGGTATCTCTCTGGTAGCCGGACGCATTGAAGGCCGAGTATGCTCGGTTACTTTTGTAAGAAATTATGCCTAAGTCTTTCCTTTTGCTACTTCGAACAAGTTATTTAGGTTAACTCATTCGGCCCTTTGAGGCGTGCTCGGAAGAGCTCTTTTTGATGCTCCGCTGGTCGGACGCATGTCTTTTGTAAATCATGACAATGCTCTTTCCTTTGCCCGATGTGGCTTTATGCTAGTCGCTCTCTTTAATTTGTGTTGCCTTTTCCTTAGCTTTCTTCAACTTTAACATTGCTATGTCGAATAGCATATGCAAGTTTATATGAGGTGCTTTTGCAGGTACACATTGCTCGACTACGCTTAGTTGGGAACTTTGATGGACAAGCTGTCCGACGATCATTTTGCTAGTCGAGCTTTACCGCCACTGGTCTCGTTGTAGCCTCTTTTCGGTACTTCAAAATTTTTTGCCAAGTATTGAGCACGGGCTAGTCGAGCGCCCTGATTCCTTGTCGCCCTCAGACGCTTACAACGTATGTTAGTCGGCCTTCCTTTCCCAAAATCAGTAGGACACAGGACTTGCGCGAACTCAGACCGCTATAATGACTAGTCGGATCGTTGATCGTTGTGCATACTCGAACCATGATAAGGGCTTGTACTTGGAGATTTTTCCAGGTTGGGCCACTTGTAGTCGGGCCTTAGATAATTAAGTGTCGTCTAACAACACACTTATCCTCCCCTTCAAATTTCTTGAAATACTAAGGAAAAACTTCTGGGTGGTCGTCGGACCTTTGTAATTTTGACGAGGAGGGGTAATCGGGCAATTATGCGTCCGAGGACCCTAAGACTTGAAATTTTTTCAAAAAATTGTCCGAGACAACTTTTTCTTGTCTTAAAAAACTGAGAAGATAAGTTTTTTGGTCCTTGGACTGATTTTTCTTTCCTTTGGAACTCATTGTTCTAGTTTTTAAGTTTCGCTTACTTTGCGTTGCCTTTCGTGGTGTTGTGTCTTCCTTTCATGCAATTTTGTAAAACATGAGACAATATTTGAAACTGAAAGAGTTGCATTGATTTGACGGAAATTTAATTACAACGGTGGGCTTCGAGGCCAAAGGGCAAAACTAAAACTGAACTATAAATCATAAACTAACGAGAGGGGGCCTTCTACAGGAGCTCACCAAAACCTTGCAAAAATCTCCAATGCCTTCTAGGCATAAAACCTCTGGAGATTGGTGGTATTCCAAGTGTTCTTCAGCTTGTTTCCTTCCATGTCTTCCAACCGATAGCTTCCATTTGCATTGGCTTCAACTATCTTGTAAGGGCCTTCCCATTTTGGTTCCATCTTGTGTGGGTGTCCTAGGATGTCTGCCTTGCGAAGCACTAAATCACCAACTTGGAAATCTTTGTCCTTGACATGCTTGTTGTAGGCCTTTGCTACAATGGCTGGGTAGCGCAAGACATTTGCCAATGCCGTGGTCCTTGACTCCTCTAGCATCTCGAGGTCGAACATCCTTGCCTCATGGTTGTCTTCCGGTTGATAGCCTTGAATTCTCAAAGTCTCTTGCACAATTTTAGGGGGGATAACTGCTTCTGAACCATAGACAAGGGAGAATGGAGTCTCCCTGGTAGAAGTCTTTGAAGTAGTGCGGTAGGCCCAAAGGACTCCATCAAGTTGCTCGACCCATCCATCTTGGTACGCCGAAAACCTTTTCTTCAAGCTCCTCACGAGCGTCTTGTTGGTGCATTCCGTTTGGCCATTGGCTTGGGGATAGCCTACTGAGGTAAACCTTCTCCTCTCAATCTTCATCCTTTCGCACCATGCATTAAACTTGGCTCCGGAGAACTGAGAACCGTTGTCAGACACAAGGACTCTTGGTAGGCCAAATCTACAAACAATGTTCCTCCAGACAAAGTCCATGACTTTCTTCTCGCTAATCGTTGAAACCGCCTCTGCCTCCGCCCATATGCTAAAGTACTCCACGAAGACAATAATAAACTTCTTTTGGACAGTTCCTCTGGGAAACGGTCCTACTATGTCGATTCCCCATTGGTCGAAAGGGCATGTGATCTTAGCGGGAATCAGTGGTCTTGCGGGCACATGGTCGGGGGTCGCAAAATATTGGCATTCTTCGCACTTGCGCACAAATTGTGTTGCGTCCTCTCGCTCCGTTGGCCAATAAAATCCTTGGCGGATAATGTTTTGAGCTAGTGCCCTTCCTCCCGAGTGGTCTCCACAACTCCCTTGGTGCATTTCCTCTAGAACTGATTGCGCTTCATTGTTGCTAACACATCTAAGATGTGTGCCTCTGAAAGATCTCTTGTAAAGATATGTCCCTTAATTGGACAAAGTATCTCACCGCTCTTCCTTTGATCCTTCTCGCCTCCGCACTACCCCTCAGGAGGATGCCATGCATTAGATAGGCGGCAATGGGTTGCATCCAACTTGGGGTTGTATCAATTGTGAACATGCCTTGCCTGAGAATTCATGATGGATGAATGTTCCATCTTCAAAAGTATCACATTTTGAGTATCCACTCCCCCGGACGCAGATGCATATTTTTACAAGGCATCCACCCTACCATTGAATTCCCTTGAGAATTTTTCTACTTGGCATTCTTCAAAGTGTGCCATCTATTCTTTGATAGTGTCCTTGTACTCCAACAAGGAGCTTTTCTTTGCCTTGAATGCTCCAAACAGCTGCCGGTGAGCCAATTGTGAGTCGGTAAAGAGCTTGATCTTTTTCACTTGTAGGGACTTGGTCATCCGGGGACCAATCAGAATTGTCTGATATTCAGCTTCATTGTTTGAGACCGAGAAACCTAAGGCCACAACGTATTCCAACCCGGCTCCTCCGGGGCTCCTGAGGTAAATTCCAATTCCTCCGGACCTTCCGCGAGACGAACCATCTACTTGCAAAATCCAAACGTCGCCGTGATATTTTGGTTCCTTCGGATTGGGAAAGATAATTTTTTGGACGGGTTCCTCCGGACCCTTGACAATTTCCTTCGGACCTTTTGCTGTCTCCTTCGGACCTTCTGTCACGGGTTTTGGTCCTTGGGAGATGATTTGGGAATTCGCTTCTTCCATAGCACATCATTAAGAAGAAACATGTGACTAGGGGTATTCCATTCCCTTCGGTCACTGGTCTCAGGACGGTAGAGCATTGCGTCCTCAGCGTTGGACATGTCAATTTCTCTACTAGCTTGGGCTAGCTCCTTGAATCCTCTTAGCGTCGCTTCTAGGTCTTTGAAATGTTCACTGACTTGTGGTCCTTGGGTGTCGATCGTCATAGCGGAGTCAAATTGTGCTTCCTTCGGGTCGATGTCCATAGGGTCCTTGGCGGGATACTCGGCCAAGAAGTCCGCTAGGACTTGAGCTTTTTTTTTGCTAACGGAGCTTGGTAGTCGATATCGAACTCACTAAGCTCAATAGCCCATCTTTCTAGTCTTCTGCTCATTTCCGGTCACCCTAGGACTTGCTTGACAGGTTGGCTTGTTAAGACGATCACCTTATGCGCACCAAAATATGGTTTGAGCCTCCTTTCGGTGTAGACCAAGGTGAATGACAATCTCTCAATGTCCAAGTACCTTGTCTCCGCACCAGTAAGCGCTTTACTCAAGTAATAAATTGGCATATGATCATTCCCTTGAACCCGTACTAGGACGGAACTTATTGCCTCCGGAGTGGTCGCGAGGTATAAGTATAATGGTTCTCCGTCCACCGGCTTGGACAGCAAAGGCGGCGACAATAAATATTGCTTGAGTTTCTCAAAAGCTTCTTCACATTCCTCGGTCCACTCGAACTGATTACTCTTCATCAGAACCTTGAAGAAGGGCAAGGTCTTCTTGGCCGATCTTGAGATGAAACGGATTAGGGCCTCATTGAGTGTCCTTGGTTGTGGTAGGTCGAGGATGGCTTTGATCTTTTCTGGATTTGCTTCTATTCCCCTCTCGGTCACTACATAACCAAGGAACTTGCCTCCCTTGACACCAAATGTGCACTTTGCCGGATTGAGCTTCATACCATATTTCCTCAGGACCGCGAAGCACCTATTGAGATGCTCAACATGTTGGTCCTCTATCTTGCTCTTAACTAGCATGTCATCGACATAAACCTCCATGGTTTTGCCTATCTCGTCCTTGAACATTTTGTTCACTAGGCGTTGGTATGTTGCTCCCGCGTTCTTGAGTCCGAAAGGCATGACGTTGAAGCAGTAGACATTGCCATTGGCAAAGAAGGCTGTCTTAGGCACATCGTCCTTTGCCATCTTGATTTGATAAAAGCCTTGATAGGCATCCATAAAGCTAGGTAGTGCACTTCTGGCGGTGCAGTCTACAAGTTGGTCGATCCTAGGAAGGGTGTAGGGGTCCTTGAGTGCTTGTAGTTGCAAGGGGAAGAGTGAGCTCGACTTGTGGTGTTGCGATCCATCTTACGAAATTCTAATGGAAAATCCTGAGCAACCCTTGGGTAGTGGACGTAGACCCGTTTGAGTCGAACCACTATAAAATCTTAAGTGTTTATTTATTTTACGCATTGCATTCAAATTTAACGACTTCAATTTTCATAAGAAAGAAAATTTGCATGCGCACAATTTGAAACTTCACTAAAACGTTATTGAAACTTACATCTTTCAAACAGAAGCAGACTTTTAGAAAGGAAGAAATTTTTATACACCTAATTTACCCCTCCCCCTCTTAGGTGCATTCTTACTCACAGTGTGCATCCCTTATGCACCTTTGTGATGTAATTGTGTGAACCTTTTCTTGATTAATATATTTTGTTGATCAAATACTCAAATAAAGTGCAAACCTTTCACTTTAAAACATTTCACATAGAGTCCATTTGGTTTTGTTGGAAAAGTAAAAATTTTGGGCAAATTTTGCCCCATTTCCTTAATTGGTTGCATAGAAATGTCCCAAAACAGTCAGACCGGTTTTTCCATTTTACTAACCGGAAAAGGAGGAGCTCAAATTTTGTGCACAAAACGGGTGAACATTTCCTACTTTGTTTTCCGGGAGGGGGGAGGAAAACCAAAATGGAAATTGGAAATGTTTCCTTATTTTTACCTTCCCAAACGCCCTTTAAAACCCAATTGAAATACCAATTTTATTCATACTTACTCCCATTCTTTATTCACACTGAAAATAAACCCACATCCCACCTCTAAAATGAAACCCATTTCGTTTTTCATCATCATCTTATTCATACTTACTCCCATTCTTTCCTTCTCTATAGAGAATGATGAGTAATTGAGTAGTACCAAGGAGCCGGCAAAGAAAGGGAATTGAGGTGATTAAGGGCATAATTGAGCGGAGGTAAGCGGTGATGGTGCCACTGAGTGAGCATGTAAGCAGAGTAGATTTGATTTGAGGATGAAGACACCAACAAATGTCTGAAGGAAATTCAGGAATTTGAGGATGAAGGACAGACATGTGTGGCAACAAGGGTTTCGCATTTGTGCGGCGAATTTAGATTTGATTTACTTTGAGAAATTTATGATAGAATTGAATTGCAGAGAAAGAGAGATTTGATTTGTTTGGGAGAAATATATAATTTAGCAGCTCATCATAGAAGATAAGGGGATGATCATAATAGCAATATCTGCTGCTTCGTAAATTTGGGCAATAATTGGAAGAGTACCCTATTTTCGGAAAATTACATTCTGGTTAGATTCTTTATTTCATTATTAATGACAAAAAACCAAACATATTACAAACATATTACATTGTAGTGATAAAAGTTATAATTTATTTACTAATAAGTTACTTTTGATGTACAAAACTACCCTTTTCAATTATTATTAATTTTTTTTATTTATTAATAGGATTAATTGTATTTGACTAATATATTATTTTATTTTTATTTATCTATATTCAGATTTACATATTATTAGGAAACTCCCATGATTATAGCTAAGTTGACCATGCTTAATTTAATTTTTGTTTCATATCTAACGTACAAGGGTTTATGAAAATCCATACACCAAATTAATTACTTAAAATCTACTGTACTAAATTTAATTAGGTGTAATCTCACTGTTATCAAGATTCTCATTCCAGAATATTTACTTCAACTCCTCTTGGCTCTTGCATTGGATTGTGTATCAAACTTCACTGTCAAATAAAAAATTAAAAAAAAAACCCGTGTATTAAAATTCTCAAAACATGTACTTAGCCCATCAAAATAATCATGTATTCTTATTTTATACACTCTCCGACAATCATGTGCCTACTTTCATGGGACAAAACATGTAAATTTATGTACTTTTTAGAAATAAGTGTTTAATTTTTCTTTCTTGTCTATATAATTTAAATGTGTCATTGTTGTAGAATCATGTACCATCAACATTGGAAATTTTCACATGCCCCCATAAATCAAGATTCAATATTGTTAACTAGTGTAGCACAGGAAATATGACAACAAAATTCAGGTATCCGGCTACAATTATGTACCCATAAATCATGTACCACTGAAACTTATTCATGTGCCAAGTATTTTGAGGCACAAACATGTACTACGGTTCCGAATATACTTTTACATGTACCAAACTTAATTAAAAAAACTATGTATTGTGGGAGTATTATGCAAGAACATGTACTACTTGTCCGAAAATAGCTAAATTTTACATGTACTTTCAAAACCATGCATTATTTGCAAGAACTTGTACCAAAATTTAAGAAGATTTACCATGATGTATATATATATACCTTTTTTTTTTAAACAAGATTTTAAGTGTTATTAAGTTGTAATTAATTTGCAAAAACATCACCTAAATGTAATTGACCCTATTGAATTTTTCTTCTTATTTCTGTTTTAATTTGATTTGTCTGTTTGAATTCTTCGTATTGAATTTTTCAGAGAGAAAGGAAGGAAGAAGGAGAATACATCTGTTCTACTCCTATTTATTTATTTATTAATTTTTTTTTAGCTAAAGTGGATTCAGAATTTGAACCAGATTTCCTAGTCAATTTTAACAAACCAAACAAGGAAAAAGCCTACACTTCCTAGTACATTTCCTACTTATGGGTTTGTACCAGATTCCCTAGAAAATGTCGGTTTTCCTTTTCCTAGTTCAAACCAAACGGGCTCATACTTCACATAAAATAAAAGTCTTACCAAAGTCTTACCGTGATGATACTCAACATGACTAGCTCATTGATGCTAAAGATGAAAGCAGTTTTGAAAAATATTTTTATGCTGAAAATTTCTTTTCCAAGGCACTATTTTCAAAACCGGGCTCCGATAGCAATTGTAAAGCCCGACCACTAATGGACCGAGGGCACAACCCTTTGGGCCGGCGCGGTTACTCCTATGCTGCTCTCCGGGGTGATATGCTGGCCCCACAAACCAACACGTATTCTATCATGCGCACTATGTCCTAACTCGTGCGCACAACTTGAACTTCCCAATAGGTTACCCATCCTAAGATTGCTCCAGAGTTAGCACGCTGAACTCTGAATTGCTTCTGGATAGATTACAGAAAATAAAGGTGCACTTGTTGGTATTAGTAGCGATTTCAATCCCTTTAACCTCTCAAAAATTTCTTGGGCGTTACAGTACTTACCCCCCTCTTACATTGCGCAACATCGTCGTTGCGCCATGTCCGGACCAACCGTCCACTACTTGTGGATTTTGGCCTGGTTTCGCTATTATACCAATTGTAACGCCCCAATTTCTAATAGACGAACTAAGAAAAATATTGTATATTATAGACTAGAATTCATGTCACACGCTACACGTGTGCTGTGATTTTTTTTTAAACCATTAATTAAGTAATGGAATAATAGTACTAATAATAAATGAAACGATGTCCTAGAATTAGCGTCACACGCATACTATGCGTGTGTGATGCATGTAATTTTTTGAAAAATGTCATTGTTTGTTGTATCCATACTCATCCCGTTCCAAAATAGTTACAACGTCGTAACCATACTTCATTCCAAAACAGTTACAACGTTTTAACTTTTTACGGTCAACAATTCTGAAATTTGACTACAAATTAATTTTAAACTATAATGATAAAATATTTAACAAAATTACATATTGAAAATTTAGGATGTAAAGTTGCATAATATAATTTTGATAAATATTTTGTCATCATGATTTAAGAATTATTTATGGGTGATGATACTGCCAGAGCAGTTTTGTTAGTGCAGAGCAGTATCTCTCCACATTTGGTAATTTCATTATTCAATCTTTAACACTCTTTCCTTCCTTAATTACCAATAATTGTAACAAATGAGGTAATATTCAACAATATTTAATAACACTCTCTCTAATCAAAACCAACGTTAAAATTCATACATTTATGCAGTAAATTACATTTAAAATCAACATGTAAACTGATTTCTCATTCCAACCCCGAGGATTTTGAAAATGTTATATGTAGTACCTAAATAAGTCCCTTGAATATTTTCAAAATTTGACGAGGGATTTTACAAACTATCAATATTACAACAAAGTATAGTATGAAACTATAATAATTATAAATGGATTATTATGGAGAACATAGAAATTTACTTACCTTAAGTAAAAAATAATATTTTATAAATAATATAAGTATTTTACTTTAATATAAATTGTAAAATAGCATAGGTTCCCACAAGACTTATAACATTTTTCATTTATATAATTTAGTATTAATTTATAGTGAAACATAACTAACTATAAATTAAGATAATAAAAATCCATCCTTGGTCAAGGGACGTATGCATGAAAATTTACAAACAGTGAGGGCAAAAAAATAAACTTTAATCCTCTCATCTCATACTTCGTATTATATACTAATACTATAGGGAAAAGATGAGTTTTCAAGCTAATTTATTTAAATATACATATGTAAAAGATTAATATTTGTGGTGAAAATCTAATTAATATACTTTCGTGGAAGATTTTGTAAGAGAAATTTAAAGGTGAAAAATTAAAAACTACTGTGTTCAATCTTTACTATTTTAAAATATTTAATTAAGGAACTAAATTGTAATAACATTTGATTACTACACTTGCCATATAGTTAAGAGAGTATTTGCTCTGGCAGGATCGAATCTGCTCTGGAAATATCAATGGCCATTATTTATAGCTAAACTTTAAAATTTTTGATAAAAAATTAAAACCATGAACCGTTCTGGGACGGAAAGAATATATAGGATAATTATGACGGGATAAATGAGTATTTCATAAATAGTAGAAGAGAATATGAGATGGACAAAGGAAAAAGCAAAACGAGTTGATAGAGATCAATATATATTTACTCATATCCAAACATCCAAACATGTGGTTATGATCATAATATAATTGTTTACCAAGAGTTACTCCAATATCTATCTAGGCAAAATGACTACTATTGTTTATAGCAGTATTACAAGCAGTACATCAATCACTCTGTAGAAGAAACCAACTTCATAGACTTTTGATGGGAAAATGAAAATAAAACAAAAAATTGCCACACAAATCCATCGATTTACTTAGACTGAATTAATTAATTAATTAATCACATACGATTAAAGTGTACGGATGTGTGAAAAATAATGTGGTAAGAAACTGAGAAGAATGCAGAGAGGAAACATTACTGTTGATTAAATTGGGAGACACCGCCGTAGAGAGAGAAAGCTCCGCCATCGGATTTCAACGGAGGTGCAGGCGTCACTGTGTGTGGTATTTGTACAACAAAGGATCACTATGCAATGAACAACTGATCTAAAATGAAAGTATGTATGTCCTAGAGACAACCATTTGCAAGATGATATGTACTTAGATCATATTCAGTTTATTATTACTTATATTGCATATTAATTGGCTCTACATCTTTGGATTATTTATTTGGTTGTTTTAAGATAATTCTATAAGATGTTCCCATGGACTATATGTTATTACCAAGTGTGTGAGAACTTGGATGACAGAACATAAGTCCTAACATAGTCCCAATCGAGGTCATTGAGATTTGGGATATCAATGGCGCACGTTAAAGATTGGCATGCGATCTGCATCATATTCTTAGAGGAATGTAGTGACTCTCACAACTACGAATGACTCGGTCATTCATGATGGATGCATGGTACACCTTAGAGGGTGTTGATGAAAGTATATATGTCCTAGAGACAACCTACGATAGGGACGATATGTACTTGATCACATTCAGTTATTGTTATTTATTTATGTTCATTTATTTATACATTATTAAATACAATTGGCATTACATTTTTATGAATACATTATTTGGTTGTTTGAATTATTCGATAAAATGTTCCCAAGGACTTAAGGTAATCACCAAGTTAGTGGGAGCTTGTGTGTCAATAATTAAGTCCTAAAATAAGCCACTAGCTGAAGGTCATTGAGATACGGGATATCAATGATGCGATTGAAGCTAGCATATGTTGCATTAGATCCTTCGAGGATGTAGTAGGTCTCACTGTTACGAATGAACTTGGTTATTCATGATGAACATATGGACACTTTGGAGAGTGTTGGCATACCCAACCGAGAAACCATTTGGTAAAGCTATTTAAGTGTCTATGGTAGTATCGGTGTGTAGGGTGAGGTTAGTAGTCCTTAGACTTGAGGCCAATACTACATCATATGTGGAATAATGTACTTTGACCATGCACAACGCTTGCACTCTTAAAGTAGGGTAGATATGTCATGCGTTGGGTACATTAGGAAACATATGGTGTGAGTGATTGGGCCAAGATAGGATTCATTCCTCCGTAATAGATACAAGGAGAGAATACTCACTTCTCATATTTAGTGCGATCACAAAACTGGTGGCCACCGTATGTGAATATGTCAAAATGGTGTTTGGACATAATTCATAGATCGACTAATAAGATTGAGAGACAATGAATGAAGTTATTAGAATAGACACATAACCATATTCTAGACTCATTCGAGTATTCGTGAATGAAGGGACCGTATCATCAAAGTACCTTACGCTACAGGTGGTTTGTTTTCCTCACAAACGTTCCTTGCATATTAATATTGTCTGATAAATTGTCTAGAAATTTATTATGACCTTAATTAGATTATTGCTTAATATGCAAGGCCCAATGGGTCACACTTCAAGGTGGTGTTTCTACAAACGAGCTATGTATATAGGATTAAATATTAATTAGATTAATGTTGAATTACTATATATAAATACAATAGAATTATTATTAATTAGATTAATATTAATTCATTATGTATATGGAATATATTTTAGAAATATAATTAATTGAATTGAATTGGATTTAATTAATTAATTGAAGACTTGTGCATTTGGACGGAATTTGGAATTAATGGCCCAATGAAAAGAAAATGAATTGGAAAAATAAAATAATAATTGGGCTGGGCCGATTTGGCCCAGCATATGTGGGGCTGGGCCAAGCGGCCCAGCATCACCCAATTCACGTTGACAGTTGCTGTCAACGTGAATTGGTTTTTATTTTTCTTTTTTAATTTTTTTTTCTTTTCTTTTCTTTTCTTCTTTCAATCTTTGATTTAATTTATCTTTTGATTGAGATAATTAAAAGGCTTATCTGTTTGTTAGTCAGTTGATAACTTTTGAAGTCTTTTAGTCAGTAAGATTTACTTGGTAAAATCTTACGTGATTTTCTGAACTAACAAACTGACTAAATCAGAAAGAAAGAAAGTCAGTCTTCTATTCCATTCTAACAACACGTAAAATATTATTCTCTGATAGTCAGAAAGAATAATTTTTCTCAGTAGCTCAAAAACACAGAAGAACCTCCTAGCGTTCTTGTGGAAACATTGCCCGTGGATACCAAGGTCGAAGGAATTAGTCAACCTGTTGATGAGCCATCTTGGAGATTTTGTTGACGAAGATTTCATCTCTGACGAAGAAGAAATCAACCAGCCGGACGAGGAGATTGCAAGGCTTTGTCTGGAGATTGAGGAACAGCTACCCGGTCAATTTGCTTATCTACTGGAGGACACGTAAGTGATTTCTTCCAGTTTAATAAACAGTATAGTCATATCACTTTTAGTGAGATTAAAAATTTTAAACTTCCGCTGCTTAGCCTTAGAGGTAAATTTTCTCACTTTTACTAACAGTTGACTGACCCACCAATAAACCGTTTGATTAATTCTATTAATGTGTCTACAAAAGTATCGGTGTGTAAGGTAATTAACAGTCCTTTGACTTGAGGTCAATACTGACTACATGTGTGAAATAATATATCTTGACCATGACCAATGCTTGCACTCCACTTGGGGTAGATACGGCATGCGTTAGATATATTATGAAGCGCATGGAAGTAGTAGTTGAACCAAGATAGAATTCATTCCTCGCAATAGACATTAGAGAGAATACTTTACATCTCATAGTTAGGTTGATCGTTAATCGTTGGCCAATGCGTTACGATATATTCAAAATGGTGTTTGGATATGATCGAAGATCAACTAACAAGAATGAGAAAGAAATGAATAAGTTATTGGAACGGACACGATATCAAGTTCTAGACTTATTCGAGTATTCGAGAATGAAGGGACTATATTAGCCTTACACTAAAGGTGATTTGTATATCCTTACAAACATCCTTGTATATTAATGTTGTCCGGTAAACCGTCTAGGAGTTTCACCGTGAACCTAATTAGATTAGTAATTAATATATAAGGCCCTACGTGTCACACTACATGATTAGTACTCTACCAAATCGGGATTACTAATAAATAGATATTAATTAGATTAATATTATTTATTATTAAACAAATAAATGTTAATTAGATTAACATTATTTATTATTAAGTGTGAATAATTTAATTGGGTCAAATTGGACTTGAACAATTAAAATGGAGTGCATGAATTGCACCAAATTCGATTTGGACTAAATGCAATTGGGGCCAAATCAAAAGGGAAAAAATTGAAGAGAGAAGCTGGGCCAAAAGGCCCAACATATTATCATCTCTCGGGCGCGTGTGCGACACGCGCCCGAGAAGGTGACACGGGCGCGTGCTCAGCACGCGCCCGGGTGGTTAAGATGTGTGTGGGGACTTGGTCCCCACCACTTGCTCTCTCTCTCTTCATTAGTTTTTCTTTATCCGGGTCCCATGGGTCCCACTCATATTTTGCATGTAGTAGTTAGTTTGTTTTGAATGCTTTAAATGCTGGAGAAGAATTTTGTTTTGTACGTGAATTTGTTTTTGCATGCATTCTTCTTCTTCTTCTCTTTACAAGCAAAAGAACAAATACTACACATCAAAATATTTTGTCCTTTTATGAAAAGGATAAAATTAATACTCCATATAATTCACATATATCCCAACCCGTTTCAAAGAGTTTCCTAGCACTCTACGGTAGAAGAAAATCTGTGGATACCGAGGTTAAGGAGTTCAAGCTGGAGAATACCGAGGATTGGGATTTGCTTGGAGCAGAGCTTGAAGACTTGGAGCTCACTGAAGAGGAATACGAAGCCTACGATCGTGAGTTCGCAGAAGAGGAGATCGAGGAGCAACAATTGGATTTTGCTGAACAAACTGACGAGGAGAAGTAATTGCTTAATCTGTAAGATTTTTCTCCTCTACGTATCACATGTTAAATAATCGTTATCAAGATAGGTCGTAAAATTTTCGAAATTCCGCTGCGTATGCTTAGAGCAAAACGACCCTATATTCCTACAGTGGTATCAGAGCTTGGCTTGATTTAACGGTTATTTACATGTTAAATTTCATATGCTTTATTTACGTTGTTTATTAAAGCATGCTTCGTTATTATAATTATGCATGATAAACTAGGTTTATTGCTTAATTATTTTATTTTGAATGTGAGTTAAATATTATAATCAAGTAATTATTAATTAATTGAGAATTAATTAAGGAGTTAATTAATTAAGTGGGAGTTAATTAAGGGAAGTTGTAAGTGTACGTGTGGTAACGTGGGAATGGAAACTGGAGAAGTTTTATGTTTTCTAAAACTGAGTTTGACTTTTACTGTGGATATTTACTAGGAGTAAAATTCCTTTTACAGTTTATAAAAAAAAAAAAAAACTTATTTTCCTCGAGTTTTTCCATTCTTCACGGTAGTACTGTTCTGTTCGGTTTCTGGCTTTGGCCTATCAAAAAAAAAAAAAAAAGAAATTTTGAGATTTGATATATTTGGATTATATGGAAACTACCGAATATACTGGAGGGAAAGAAAACGAGATTGGTGAAGCTTGGAGCTCACCGGAATCTCGCCGGATTTTTGAACACTCACGGTCATCTTTTTTTCCGGGCCAAAAATCGTGTGCATCTTACTCCCATTCATACGGGCAATATTTCAAAGGGGTTAATTTCGAGTTTCATCAACTTTAGAAGTGATTTGGATGTTTAAAATTCGAAATAAAAGTATAGGGACCTGTTTGAGCTTTTGCAGAGAATTTGGGGCCAGATTGTTGGTGAATTAGACTTAGTCTAGGGGCTGGAAACAATTTACATAGTGTAAAATTACCTCAATGCCCCTTAATGTTTAATTGCACTGTAAAACACCTAGAACTTGTTTCTCTTTGTACTTTGCCCCAGAAAACTTTAGAAGTCTCTCATTTACACCCAGTAAATAATATTTGTAACTTTGGAGATTTACAAATTAATATATTTTAGAAATATATTATTATTTAATCCTTTAGAAGGTTGTAATAATTATTTAATATAATATTTAACTCAC
The DNA here is from genome assembly GCA_028274465.1 of Plantago ovata. Lineage (NCBI taxonomy): Eukaryota > Viridiplantae > Streptophyta > Magnoliopsida > Lamiales > Plantaginaceae > Plantago > Plantago ovata. The sequence continues at coordinate 9,000,967 of CM051458.1, forward strand.
ATTAGGTTTGACCTTGCATGTTAAGGGTTTATTAAAGTTATTTAATTTATGTAACTTTATTACTTATCCATTTTATGCATGAATAGGATAAAGCCCTTAAGTATTGCATGTGTAGGACACAAGTTATTTAATGCATGTTTAGGATCTTGGTCATATGTTTAAAATTACCCCAATATTTAAATGTACCCCAAGTTAAATTTTATGTCTTGGACTAGGTCTAAACGACGTCACCCATCATAATTAAATGGTGCACTAATCCTTTTCGTTCGAGAGTATTTACACCCTAGTGTTTGCTCCGTTCTACGAGGCTAAGTCCTATTTATAGATGCATGGTAGCATTGTGTGATGGTTATGACTAACTTATCTATGTCTTGTCGCCCTAGCGTCGGAATAGTTTAAGGACGTCGGTCAAACTTGGTTTGACCAAACAAGAGTTACTTAGAGTAATTGGTTTAGAGACCTACCGGTTTATTTATTATAGCGGTTCAGCCCTAGCTGGGGTTATAATAAAGTTAATGCGGATCTTATCCACTATGATTGTATTTGATATAATTCCGTACTCTTTTATGTGGGGTCATTGAGTATGCTAAAATAGTGGGAGCTAAATATTGCTAAAGTCCATGTATATTTAGTTGCTGATTATGATCATGAAATTTGCCTTAATTTAATTTCATTCTTTATATTTACTTCTCTAGGTCAAGCAAAATGTCTAACCTATCCATCAAAAGCATCTTGGAGAAGCATGTTCTGACTGGGCCGAACTATCTGGATTGGATCCGGAATGTGCGTTTGGTTCTCAGGCAAGAAAAAGTTGAGTATGTGTTGGACACACCTATCCCAGTCGCACCGACTGAAGCTGCTGCACTTGAGGACTATGATCCAGCTCCCCGCAAGAAGCATGTTGATGATGCTGCCAATGTACAGTCTGTCATGCTCGCTTCCATGTGCATGGAGCTGCAGAGGCAACACGAGCATATGATGCCCTATGAGATGTTGGAGCATCTCAAGAGTCTCTTTGACTCTCAACCTAAGAGCCTCAAGTTTGACTTGCTGAAAGAGCTCTTAAGGTCCAAGCTCCAGGAAGGAGGCAACGTATTAGATCACGTTCTCAAAATGATAAGTATGATTGAAAAGCTAGCATCTGTTGGCATATCATTTGAGAACAGTGTGTCTGCTGTGATTGTTCTCCAGTCACTCCCTGACTCGTTCTCGACGTTCATTGTGAACTTCAACATGAATGACAAGGAGGTGACACTGCCGGAGCTCCACAACATGCTGAAGACTTATGGTCAGACCATAAGCAAAGGAAAGAGTGTTCTCATGGTGGGATCTACAAAGACCGGTCCATGGAATGGTTCCAAGAACAGGTTCAAGAAGAAGAAAAAGGCTAAGGTTGGACCGAAGCCTCAAACACTCAAGCCCAAGGGAGGGGTGCAGAAGCAGGCAAAGGTTGCGAAGGATGCCTGCCTCTATTGCAAGGCAAAGGGGCACTGGAAGAGGGACTGTGAGAAGGCTAAGGCCGATGGAGCTTTGCATGGTGCATCTGGCTCCAACACAGGTATTTGTTATTGAAATTAATATGTCTACAAATAATTCCAATTGCTGGGTATTAGATACAGCGTGTGGCTCACACATTTGTAATAATGTGCAGGGCCTAAGTGACAGCAGACTGGTTAGACCAGGGGAAGTCGACCTACGCATGGGGAATGGAGCACGAGTTGCTGCTGAGCGTGTAGGAACTTATAGACTAGACTTGCCCTCGGAATTTATTTTAGAACTAAGTAATTGTTATTTTGTTCCTTCAATCATCAGAAATATTATTTCTATTCCTATGTTAGACATTGATGGTTTCTCATTTCGTTTTGCAAATAGTAATTGTTACATTTTGCATAATGATGTTAATTATGGGATTGCACCACTCGTGAATGGTTTATATTTACTTGATTGTAGACATAATATGTTTCATATACAAAACAAGAAGCCTAAATTAAGTAATGTGAAAAATCCTACCTACTTGTGGCATTGTAGACTTGGCCATATAAATGAGACGAGAATTGCACGATTAAATAAGTTGGACTATTTAACTTCATTTGATTTCGAATCATATGGACAATGTGAATCATGTCTCAAAGGAAAGATGACCAACAAACCCTTTCTAGGAAAGGGAGTACGAGCCGAGAAGGTACTTGAGTTGATCCATAGCGATGTGTGTGGACCTTTCGCAACTCAAGCTAGGGGAGGTTATTCATACTTCATAACCTTTACTGACGACTTCTCTAGATTTGGACATGTGTATCTTATGAAGCACAAATCCGAAGCCTTTGAAAAGTTTAAGGAGTATAGAAACGAAGTAGAAAAACAACTCGAAACGAGCATTAAGTCTCTTCGATCTGATCGTGGAGGCGAATACTTGAGTAGAGAATTCACAGATTACTTAAAAGAAAATGGGATTAGATCTCAATGGACACCTCCTGGAACACCACAATTAAACGGTGTCTCCGAAAGGAGAAATCGAACTTTGTTAGACATGGTGAGATCCATGATGAGCTTCTCTACTCTTCCGACATTCTTATGGGGATATGCATTACAAAACTCAATATACATTCTTAATCACGTTCCATCAAAGTCAGTCGAAAAGACACCATATGAGTTATGGCATGGTAAGAAGCCTGTTCTCTCACACATGCGAACCTAGGGTTGTCCAGCATATGTGAAGAAGATGCTCACTGGCAAATTGGAAACAAAAAGTGTAAAGTGTTATTTCATCGGTTATCCTAGGGAAACCAGAGGTTACTTTTTCTATTCTCGCGATGATTTCAAGATCATCGTTTCTAGGAATGCGACTTTTCTAGAAGACGACTATGTCTTCAAAGATCAAGATCGTAGTAGAATAGAATTGGAAGAAATTCAAGAACCGCGAAATAACAATGAGGTTGAAGAGTTGTCAAATGGAGTTGACAACAATTCAGTGGGAGCAGTAGGAGATACAAATGCTAGAAGCGAAATACTAGGTAAGCTTCTTGCATCCAGTGGGAGCACAACAGTGAATGTGTCGCAACCACTAAATTCTCCTACTTCACCGGCAATACCAGTTGTGGAAACTGACTTGCCTCCACACCAGGAACCAGTCACGGAAAATATTCCTGAGATAGCTCAGGTTGTAGGACAACCTGACAATCAAGAACCTCAACGCAATCAGAATGTAGAGCGAGAACAAACGACAATAGTTATACCACAAAGAGTAAGGAAGGGAAGGGTTATACCCGAACAAGTAATTGCAGTACGTAGGTCGGAAAGGGAAAGAGTTCCAAAGAAAAAGGTGAGTTTACTCTTAGAGACTCATGAAGATGATGTTGTAAATTCACCTGATTTGGATGACCCTAAGACTTACACCGAGGCAATGTCGGACATTGACTCGGAGAGGTGGCAAGAAGCCATGAAATCCGAAATAAACTCGATGTATTAGAATCAAGTTTGGAACTTGGTTGAATTGCCAGATGGGGTTAGACCTATTGGATGCAAATGGGTTTTCAAGAGAAAAACCGATGCCGATGGCAAGATACAAACCTACAAGGCTAGGTTAGTGGCAAAGGGTTATAATCAAAGACAAGGTATTGATTATGATGAGACCTTTTCGCCAGTAGCTAAAATTAAGTCTATTCGGATTTTACTTGCTATAACTGCATATCATGATTACGAGATTTGGCAAATGGATGTGAAAACCGCTTTCCTTAATGGAAATTTGGAAGAAGAGGTGTATATGATACAACCTGAAGGATTCACATCCAAGTCATCTCCCAAATCAGTATGCAAGCTGCAGAGGTCCATATATGGACTGAAGCAAGCCTCTAGAAGCTGGAATATCTGCTTTGACGTCAAATCGTTTGACTTTGTCAGAAGTATGGAAGATCCTTGCGTATATATAAAACATTGCAATGAAGGAATTGTTTTCATGGTCGTATATGTCGATGACATTCTGATCATGGGAAACAATATTCCCTTCCTACAGTCAGTAAAAGATTGGTTGTCCAGAATCTTCTCAATGAAGGATCTGGGTGAAGCCTGTTACATTCTTGGCATCAAAATCCATAGGGATAGAGCCAACAGGATGTTAGGGCTGTCACAATCCACCTATATTGACAAAGTGATTAAACGCTTTCGAATGGAAGAATCCAAGAGGGGTTTCTTGCCAGCAAGTCATGGTGTTATTCTTTCGTCGAATGATAGTCCTTCGACTGAAGAAGAAATGGAACACATGAAAAGAATCCCATATGCATCTGCAATTGGATCTATCATGTATGCCATGAATTGCACCAGGCCAGATGTGGCCTTTGCAATAAGTGTCACCTGTCGTTACCAAAAGAATCCAGGTCTTAAGCATTGGACTGCTGTTAAGACGATCCTCAAGTATCTTAGACGAACTAAGGATCAATTTTTGGTGTTTGGTGGACAAATGGAGTTGATAGCATCTGGGTATGCTGATGCCGGTTTCCAATTTGATCCGGATGATTACAAATCACAAACTGGGTATGTGTTTGTACTCAATGGTGGGGCTGTTAGCTGGAAAAGTTGCAAGCAAGCAACTATTGCTGATTCTGCGACCGAATCTGAGTACATTGCTGCACCAGAGGCTGCGAAAGAAGCCGTCTGGATGTCTGAGTTCCTCAAGGAACTAGGGGTAGTTCCAAATGTTGGACCGATAAAAGTTTACTGTGACAACACTGGGGCTGTTGCACAGGCAAAGGAACCAAGATCCATCAACAGGAACAAGCATGTACATAGGAAATACCATGTAATTAGAGAACTGGTAGCTAGAGGAGAAGTATCTATAGAACGTGTCCCCACTGAAGATAATGTGGCTGACCCTTTCACCAAAGCCTTGAGCTCGGAGAAACATGTTAGACATTACGAGAACATAGGTGTTAGACAAATGGGTGATTGGCTCTAGGCCAAGTGGGAGATTGAAAGTATGTATGTCCTAGAGACAACCATTTGCGAGATGATATGTACTTATGTACTTAGATCATATTCAGTTTATTATTACTTATATTGCATATTAATTGGCTCTACATCTTTGGATTATTTATTTGGTTGTTTTAAGATAATTCTATAAGATGTTCCCATGGACTATATGTTATTACCAAGTGTGTGAGAACTTGGATGACAGAACATAAGTCCTAAAATAGTCCCAATCGAGGTCATTGAGATTTGGGATATCAATGGCGCACGTTAAAGATTGGCATGCGATCTGCATCATATTCTTAGAGGAATGTAGTGACTCTCACAACTACGAATGACTCGGTCATTCATGATGGATGCGGTACACCTTAGAGGGTGTTGACTGACCCACCGATAAACCGTTTGATTAATTCTATTAATGTGTCTACAGAAGTATCGGTGTGTAAGGTAATTAACAGTCCTTTGACTTGAGGTCAATACTGACTACATGTGTGAAATAATATATCTTGACCATGACCAATGCTTGCACTCCACTTGGGGTAGATACGACATGCGTTAGATATATTATGAAGCGCATGGAAGTAGTAGTTGAACCAAGATAGAATTCATTCCTCGCAATAGACATTGGAGAGAATACTTTACATCTCATAGTTAGGTTGATCGTTAGTCATTGGCCAATGCGTTACGATATATTCAAAATGGTGTTTGGATATGATCGAAGATCAACTAACAAGAATGAGAAAGAAATGAATAAGTTATTGGAACGGACACGATATCAAGTTCTAGACTTATTCGAGTATTCGAGAATGAAGGGACTATATTAGCCTTACACTAAAGGTGATTTGTATATCCTTACAAACGTCCTTGTATATTAATGTTGTCCGGTAAACCGTCTAGGAGTTTCACCGTGAACCTAATTAGATTAGTGATTAATATATAAGGCCCTACGGGTCACACTACATGATTAGTACTCTACCATGTCGGGATTACTAATAAATAGATATTAATTAGATTAATATTATTTATTATTAAACAAATAAATGTTAATTAGATTAACATTATTTATTATTAAGTGTGAATAATTTAATTGGGTCAAATTGGACTTGAACAATTAAAATGGAGTGCATGAATTGGACCAAATTTGATTTGGACTAAATGCAATTGGGGCCAAATCAAAAGGGAAAAAAATGAAGAGAGAAGCTGGGCCAAAAGGCCCAGCATATTATCATCTCTCGGGCGCGTGTGCGACACGCGCCCGAGCACGCGCCCGGGTGGTTAAGATGTGTGTGGGGACTTGGTCCCCACCACTTTCTCTCTCTCTCTTTATTAGTTTTTCTTTATCCGGGTCCCACTCATATTTTGCATGTAGTAGTTAGTTTGTTTTGAATGCTTTAAATGCTGGAGAAGAATTTTATTTTGTACGTGAATTTGGTTTTGCATGCATTCTTCTTCTTCTTCTCTTTACAAGCAAAAGAAAAAATACTACACATCAAAATATTTTGTCCTTTTCTGAAAAGGATAAAATTAATACTCCATATAATTCACATATATACTAACCTTGTTCAAAGAGTTTCCTAGCACTCTACGGTAGAAGAAAATCTGTGGATACCGAGGTTAAGGAGTTCAAGCTGGAGAATACCGAGGATTGGGATTTGCTTGGAGCAGAGCTTGAAGACTTGGAGCTCACTGAAGAGGAATACGAAGCCTACGATCGTGAGTTCGCAAAAGAGGAGATCGAGGAGCAACAATTGGATTTTGCGGAACAAACTGACGAGGAGAAGGAATTGCTTAATCTGTAAGATTTTTCTCGTCTACGTATCACATGTTAAATAATCGTTATCAAGATAGGTCGTAAAATTTTCGAAATTCCGCTGCGTATGCTTAGAGCAAAACGACCCTATATTCCTACATGAAAAACCTGTGGCATCAGAAAAGCTTATCGTTACAATCCACAGGGCCATGTTTCCGAGGTTGCACCATTGTATCCCTTGTTTAAAGGATTTCAGGAGCAACGTAGTCTGGACTTCCAGAAAAAATTGTATGCAGTAGTCCGCCATCCTACATTTAAAAAACAAAATTGAAGCATCTGGAGAAGGAAATGTGAGCAAAGGCCGAAATCATTTTAATATTCCCGCCTGAATCAATTAGCATGTTCTCTAGCTGCATTCATGCACACATTAGATGGGTAGACAACATAAAAGAAAAACGTTAGAAAGAAATGAACCCTGAAAAAAGAAAAAATGATTTTGTAAAATCCAACGCATAAAGTTGAAAATCCAATCCACATGAAGGACTTTAGACCAATAGCGTGTTGCAACATCATCTATAAGATCATTACTAAGGTTTTAGCGCAAAGGATGCAACATCTGATGCCTAGTTTGGTGATGGATAACCAAAGTGCGTTTGTGGAGGGACGACATATTCAACACAATATTTTACTGACGCAAGATTTGGTCAAATGCTATGGGAGGAAAAATATTACACGTCGCTGTCTTATGAAGATTGATTTACAGAAAGCTTACGATACAATCAGCTGGAGCTTTCTTATGGATGTCCTAAGATTTTATGGGTTTTGTAGCTGGTTTGTCCATAGGGTTATGACATGTGTTTCTACGGCTTCCTTTTCTTTCAACATCAATGGAAGATTGGAGGGTAATTTGCAAGGGAAGCAGGGCCTACGTCAAGGTGATCCTTTAAGTCCGTATCTCTTTGTATTCTGCATGGATTATCTTTCTAGGATGATGAAGGAAGGGACTAATAAACCTGAGTTTCATTTCCATCCTAAATGCAAAAAGCTGGGAATTGTACAATTTGGTTTTGCGGATGATTTGATGGTTTTCAGTCGTGCTGATACTCAGTCTGTAGATATTCTGATGGATATTTTGGGGAAAAATTCTGTTGTTTCTGGTCTCCAAATTAACAAAGCTAAAAGTTCTATTTACTTTGGTGGTGTTTCCTCAACCATGAAGGAGATACTGACTACAATGACTGGATTTACTGAGGGACAGTTCCCTTTCAGATATTTGGGACTTCCTTTGAGTCCGAAAAGGCTTCGAATCTGTGACTATGACCCCCTTATTAGAAAGTTGGTAGCACGTATTCAATCTTGGAGCTTTAAACATCATAGCTATGCGGGGAGGTTATTGTTGTTAAAATCAGTACTTGATACTGTCATGAAATTCTGGGCCAAGATCCTCCCGGGCCTCTCCCATGCTGGCATTATTAAGAGAATAACAGCTATCTTCCGAAGTTTCTTGTGGTTTGGCTCTGCTTCAAGTAAGAAAGCTTTAGTAGCTTGGAGCTTGGTCTGTAAATCGAGGAGTAATGGGGGCTTAGATTTTAAAGAGATTCTCTCTTGGAATAAGGCTTCCCTTGCTAATATTCTGTTTGATATTGACTCTAACGCTAATTCTTCCTTATGGCATCGCTGGATACAAGTCTACAAACTGAAGGGAGGTTCTATATGGAGTATGGAGCAGATTTCAGGAGCTGGGAATTGGTGGAACAACATTCTACAAGTCAGAGATGAGATATTAGAACTGTTCACACCTAATCAGAGAGGAGATTTGGCTATTCTTGATAAGAAAAAGAGATTTAACTGCCTCTATGATTCTTTTTGGTCACCTGGTTCTGCAGTAGAGTGGAATTAGTTGGTTTGGAATAAATTTTCTGCACCAAAAGACTCTTTTTGCAGCTGGCTTGCGTGTCTAAATAGGCTTCTGTGAAGAGCAGGTTATATCGGTGGGGTATGGTTGAAGATGACATCTGTCCGTTATGCAATTCAGCTCAAGAAACTATCTCCCATATTGTAAGTGTTGCTGTTTCTAGGGAGTTAACATAGGGGTTCACCTATGGGTTACTCAACCCCTCAGTTCTGGAAACAGAAGCACTTAGCTGCTTTTATATAGTTTTACCTATTCTAACATATTAACTATTCCATATTTGTAGTTGGTTGTTTTGTGCAGGACGTTATTTATATATGGAAATTGACGAATTACAGGAAGGCTAAAGACGGAAGGAGACTTAGTTGGAAAGGACTCATGAAGACGTTCCTGTTATTAAAAGAGAAAGGAGTCTTGGAAGATAAAGATGAATCTGATCAAAAGACTAAAGCTGTGACTTATCCAGATCTACTCTCACGCGGTTTCTCTTCAAGATCGATTAAGGCTGACGTTCTTATATATAGCATAAGATCGACAAACAGAGAGGGTACGACACAGAGAGCAAGAGCAACCGAGTTTCAAGAGTGTTATAGTTTTATTGTCTTAGTTCATTGTGTCTTTTACGCTAGTTTATATTCTAGCCTTCTCTAACAACGTATTGAAGGAAGAATAGGTAGATTGGTTTCTATATCATCTTATAGGTGACTAGCGTTGTTTTTCTAGAATAGGTATTGAGAGTATACAGCGTTGTACGAACAAGATCTTTTCTAGTTGTTTTTCTGCCTTGACTGGGCATTCAAGTAAGCTTGCCAAAGCTGCTTGAAAAATTCCAAACACAGGTTTTTCTTTACATTCCGCTGTGCTTTACTTTATATATATTATCTGTGTTTGTTAATCTGCAGGTTGACGTAGGTGTTCACTGAACCCCGTAGTCAATCCAGGACCTACTGGCTGGTAATTTGTATCTAAAGCAAGTTATACCGATCCTACATTTTTTCAATTGGCATCTAGAGCTTGTTACTTTTCTTAAAGTAATTGTTTTAGGTACTTACGATGGAATCAGCCAATCCTAACCTTGGAAGGTTACCTGTACTTGATGGAGCTAACTATGGTTACTGGTCATTAAGGTTGCGGACATATCTTAAGTCTATGGATGTAGGTGTTTGGAGAGCTTGTGAAGTAGCCTATGTGCCTCCCATGAAAGAAAAGGACAAGAACAATGACGTTCTACCTAAGGAGCTCAAAGATTATACTGATGAGGAGAAAACTAATGCTACTAACAATGAAAAAGCACTCAATGTTATTTTTACTTGGATTGATTTGCATATGTTTAAACTTGTGCAGAATTGTGCTAATGCAAATGCAGCCTGGGAGACTCTTCAAAGCCACTGTGAAGGTGACTCTACTGTGAAGGCAACCAGGGTTAGACTCTTGCAAAGCAGGTTTGAATTACTGCGCATGGAGGAAGATGAGAACATAGGTACTTATTTTACTAAGATTCTGGACATTGCTAATGAATCTCATAACCTTGGTGAACCCATGGCCAACAAAGTCCTAGTAAATAAAGCCCTTAGATCACTACCTCCTAGGTTCAATATCAAGATATCTGCTATTGAAGAAAGTCACAATTTAGCTACGATGAGCTTAGATTCTCTAATGAACATCATGAAAAATTTTGAACTTCATCTTCAGAGTCAGGAAGAAAACTATGGTAGGAAATCCAATGTTTTTAAAATTTCTGACATAGTTAGTGATCAGGAGATAGATATCAATGATTTTGACCCTGAACATTCCAAAGCTTATATCATCCAAAAGTCTCATGCTTTGCTTAAGAAACTGTCTAAGTACAGCAATGCTAAACCAAACTACAAGTCCGAAAGCTCCACATCCAAATATCCTTCCAAAGGTAGTTACTCCAGCTCTTCCCAGAACAAAGATTCATCCACATCTTCTAACTCAAACTCAAGGGACAGTGACTCTATCCAGTGTAGGGAGTGTAAGGGATGGGGTCATTATAGGAATGAATGCCCCAATTTTAGAAGACAAAGGGGTTTAAAAGTGAACTGGGTTACTACTGACTCCGACGATGAAAAAGAAGATGCGGAAGCTGAAGAAGCAGAACAGGGAACAGATGTTATCGCACTGAGAGCTGAAATCTGTGAGTCACTTGGAGAGGAAGCACTAGAGGTTGACACAACTCCGACCTCAACCCCCTCTCAGGTATCTGATAACTCACATGTTATTTTTTGTCTACATAGTTCTGTTAGTTCTGATGCAGGGGAAGAGGAAGTGAATGATGATGAAGATAATGTAGAAGATCAAATCTCCGAAGATCTGGCCGAGATATATACCCTGTATGAAAAGCTGCTAGCGATTTGCAAACAGCAAAAGAAAGCCATTGCTGCACTAACCAAGGAGAATTCCAGTATGACAGAGGTGATTACTAGTCTTGAAGTAGCGATCACAAAAACGGATGTTGCTCTTCACACTGTAAGTGAGAAACTAGCAAAATCGGAGCGCATACTTGCAAGTTTTACTGAATCTTCTCTTAAGCTAGATGCATGTTTAGGTCTTGCTAATGTTGGTACCACTGGTCTAGGTTATCCTTTGAAAGAAAGAACTTCTGATTCATATTTTCCTGAAGGTCCTAAGTTTGTAAAACCACAAGTAGCTGAGTCTAAGGAACCTAAGCCCAAGGCATCAAACACCAAGGGTAAAGGAACCAAGGATAAAGATATTAGTGAGATTTCTCTTAAAAAGAAAAAGGTTTATGTCTGCAGTTTTTGTTCCGATGAAGGTCATATCAAACCTTACTGTCGTCGTTATCATAAAACTTTTAAGAAGAAACAGGAAAATAAAGAAGAGTTGTCTGAAGAGTTAACCAACCCCCCAGTCAACCCTCCTTCGTCTGAATCACCTAGTTCAACTACTGATAGTCCACATGATCCTTCTCTTACATGCAATGTTGTTCTAGCTGCTGTTGATTCTGACCTCGCAGGTACATGGTACTTTGATAGTGGGTGTTCACGTCACATGACTGGAACACGAGATTTTCTAACCAATTTTATTGCTAGGGAATCTGGTTCAGTCACTTACGGTGGTGGCTCCAAAGGGAAAATTCTTGGCATTGGTGAACTTAATATTCCAGGTTTTCCATCTCTTCGAGATGTGTATCTTGTTGATGGACTAAAGGCTAATCTCATAAGTGTTAGTCAATTGTGTGATGCTAATCATAGTGTCAAGTTTGACAAAAGTACCTGTGCTGTGTACAATGCTGCAAATCAATGTGTTATGACAGGTCATAGATCAGGTGACAATTGCTACTCGACTGGCACACACCTATTGTGCAATCAGGTCAAGATAGAGGAAGCCACTATTTGGCACCAAAAGCTTGGTCATGTGAACTACCGAAACATGGACAAACTTTTGAGGTTGGAAGCAGTCAATGGTGTTCCTAAGTTGTCTCAATCTGGTAAGATTGTGTGTGGTGACTGTTTGAGAGGTAAACAGACAAGGGTTGCCCATAGTGTTTCCCAACCTACTGCTCAACCCTCTGGTACGTCTTCATGTTTTGAACTCATGCATATGGATTTAATGGGTCCAATGGAGGTCTGTACTATTGGTGGTAAGAAATATGTGTATGTAATTGTTGATGACTTTTCTAGATTCACATGGGTCTCATTTTTAAAAGATAAGTCACAAACATTTGAAGCTTTCACTACTTTGCATGCTAGAGTTAAGAACATGTATAACTCCTCTGTCAAAAGAATTAGGTCTGACCATGGAAGAGAATTTGAAAATTCATCGTTTTCCACTTTTTGCAACAAAGAAGGAATCTTCCATGAGTATTCTGCTCCCAAAACTCCTCAACAAAATGGGATTGCAGAAAGAAAGAATAGAACCTTACAAGAAATGGGTAGAGTTATGCTTAGTTCCATGAACATAGCAAAACGTTTTTGGGGTGAAGCCTTCAATACTGCATGCCATATCATCAATAGGGTTCACTTGCGTCCTGGAACCACTATGATGCCTTATGAGATTTTGAAAGGCAAGAAACCCAACTTACAGTACTTTCATGTCTTTGGGTGTGTCTGCTATATTCTCAATGATCGAGATCAGTTGTCTAAGTTAGACGCTAAGAGTGATAAAGCAGTTTTTCTTGGCTACTCTGATAATAGTCATGCTTTTAGAGTCTATAATCTACGGACGAAGACTATTCAAGAGTCTGTCAATGTCACATTTGATGATTCTCTCAGTATAACTGGTCGAAAAGATAACGCAGGTACATTGGACATAGTACAGGTGTCTTATGAATCTCCACAGGTTGCAGGTGAGAAGATTCCAGGTGCTGAATCCATAGGGGTTGATAAGGAAGTTGATTTAACACCAACCCCAACCCCTGAGTCTACTGTAGAACCTGTTACTCCAGCAGTTGCACTACCAACACCACAGACTGCTCCTGCTACTCATGCTGATCAGGGTGCACCCAATGATAGTGATCATTATGCTGAATTTGATGATGCTCAAGAAGAAGAAGAGGCTACTACTGATGGTACGCCTAGCACAAGTTTGCAGAAGAAGTCCAAGGACAGTACTACTGAAGGTACTTCCACTACCAGGTCACTTCGTCACAAACCACCTGTTGACTATAGGAAGCTTGCTGGACTTAAAGCCAATATGGTAATGACATGTGCTTGCTGCAATGATCAGCCACATGCCAAGTTACGCCTTACTTGCTATGTTTCTGCACTCGAACCTAAGAATGTTAAGGAAGCTCTTACAGATGATCTATGGATATGTGCTATGCAAGATGAACTTAATCAGTTTAAAAAACTTGATGTTTGGGAATTAGTGCCTAGACCCATCAATATGAATGTGATAGGGACTAAGTGGATATTCAAAAATAAAACTGATGAAAGTGGGGTGGTGGTTAGAAACAAGGCTAGATTAGTAGCTCAAGGCTACACACAGGTTGAAGGGGTAGACTATGATGAAACCTTTGCTCCTGTTGCTAGAATTGAATCTATTCGCCTACTTCTTGCTATTGCATGTTTCCTTAAGATTACCTTGTACCAAATGGATGTAAAAGGTGCTTTCTTATACGGAGACATTGATGTTGATGCCTATCTTGAACAACCTAAAGGTTTTACAGATCCTTTTAATCCTAACCATGTTTATAAACTTAAGAAAGCTTTGTATGGACTCAAACAAGCTCCACGAGCTTGGTATGAGAAACTAACCGCATTTCTTCTTGAGTTTGGCTTTAAACGAGGTGCAGGTGACAGGACTTTATTCATTCTCCGAAATGACAACCATGTGTGCATAGCGCAAATCTATGTTGACGACATTGTCTTTGGCTCCAGCAGCAAACAACTTCTGGATAAATTTGTCACTGCCATGTCTACAAATTTTGAGATGAGCATGATTGGTGAACTCAATTACTTCTTGGGCTTACAGATTAAGCAACATACTCATGGTCTATTCCTGAACCAGTCGAAATATTCAAAGAATCTAGTGAAGAGATTTGGTCTGGAAAGTGCAAAGCCGCTAAAAACTCCAATGGGCTCTACAGTGAAAATCAGCAGAGACGGGGTTGAAGAGAGTGTTGACCCAACCCTCTACAGATCCATGATTGACAGTCTTCTATATCTTTCAGCCTCTCGTCCAGACATCATGTATGCAGTATGTGTGTGTGCTCGATATCAGTCTGACCCCAAAATCACCCATTTGAATGCTGTCAAGAGAATCCTAAGGTATGTTTCTGGAACCATAGAACTTGGTATATGGTATACTAGAGATACTTCTTTAAATCTCTGTGGTTTTTCTGATTCTGATTGGGCTGGTGATTTAGATGATAGGAAGTCTACTAGTGGAGGTTGTTTTTATCTTGGAAATAATTTAGTTTCTTGGTTTAGCAAAAAACAAAACTGTGTTTCTTTGTCAACGGCTGAAGCTGAATATGTTGCAGCTGGTAGTGGGGCTACACAACTTTTGTGGTTGAAATCTATGTTATTCGACTATGGTCTTAAATGTGATTCAGTGTTACTTTTATGTGATAATTTGAGTGCTATTCATTTGTCGCATAACCCTGTTCATCATGCTAGGTCTAAGCATATAGATATTCGACACCATTTTCTGAGGGAACTTGTTGAGGCCCATGTTTTAGACATTGAACATATAGAAACAACCAACCAACTTGCTGATTTGTTCACGAAGCCATTGGATACTGAGAGATTTCTTAGTCTTAGGAGGTCTCTTGGTCTCTGCACTGTCTGAAAAATAGGGTTGTCCCAGGGGTTGACTTAACACCACAGTCAACACCTGTAGTATGCATGTGGTGCGTGTGTCTGCATTTTTTATTTTTTTATTTTAGTGTGTCTGTTGCTACATGTATATTTTGCGCCAGTCTACGTACTATGTTGCAAGTAAGTTTGTTTGTAAGATTTCTTGGAATGCATGAGAAAGAGGAACTCTTTAACAATTTCTAGTCCCTGTTGACCCTTGTTTTGCTCACTTATTGGAAGCCCTCTCCTGGAGCTTGAGCAGCTCAAATTTTTGTGATTGACAAACATAGTCTTTCATATCTAGGAACCTTGAATTTCCTATGAGCATATCTATGCCTTATTCACAGGAGAAAGAGCACATTAGGGGCCTTGAATTCTCTAATTGTAGCTAAACAAGTGCCGCAAAGGCCCGAAAGGCAAGGAAGGTAAAACTTGTCTCCGGTTTTCTGGCAATCTTTGGGTCTCACGTCTATGAAGGTTTGGAAAGACAAAACAATGCAAAAAGCTGCATTAACCATTAATGAACAGCATTTAAAAATATATTTTTGCAAAATCACCCATGGACATTGCACTGAGATTTAAACAAAGACCAGAGAACATCTTGTTTCAAACGTCTTCAAAACTTAAAAAGGGAAACATACAGGTGAGGCTTTTGATGATTACTGAGTTTCTTGATCGAGTGTTGACCAGGAGGTTGAACAACACCTTACCCAACACCTCTGGACTGTCTTGTGAAATTATGTGTTTTTTTTTATTTTATTTTTTTTATGTGTTTCTTTTTCGTTCTTTTGAGTCTAGGTCCACTCTGGGCATGGTATAGGGGGTGTGGTTTCGTAGGTCTGTGTTACGGGGGAGTGCACATATACATTGGGGACTATACAGGAACGTATCTTTGTCTTTTGTTAAAGTGACAACTTGAGTTATTTTCTCGATAGACGGTTCCTCCATTAGTTTACATTCCTAACGTTTATCTTGCAAACTTAATCTTGAATCTCCTATAACATTTTTTTTAGTATGCCATATATCCTGTGTTTTTGGTTCTAACCTTTTTACAGATATAATTGGAGCATACCAAAATTGTTTTTTTTCTGGAGACTCTTGACAAGTTATTCAAATTTGCCCTTACTTCTCACAGTCCAAATAGTCCTTTTATGGTCAGTTTAATGTTTTAAACATAAAAACTCTCCACCTTCCCCACTACTCCATCTCGCCCGCTCAATTCTCTCTTGCCAAACCCTCTTTCGGTTCATCTCTCAATCAACCCAAACCCCAACCTTTGAATCTTCCATAACCACCACCAACCCTTCTCGCTCTGTTTTGATCATGGGTTCTTCACCGTCCACTCCGCCCGCCCCGGTCTCCGCTCCCGACACTGTACCGCCGCCCAATTTGGCGTCTCGCCCGCTCAATTCTCTCTTGCCAAACCCTCTTTCGGTTCATCTCTCAATCAACCCAAACCCCAACCTTTGAATCTTCCATAACCACCACCAACCCTTCTCGCTCTGTTTTGATCATGGGTTCTTCACCGTCTACTCCGACCGTCCCGGCTCCTGCCTCCTCCCCACGACCGCCAATTGCTTTGGACGGTGTCTCTTCTCCTGGCTCCGGTCCATCCGCGGCTAGGGTTTCGCCATTACCATCACCATCTAAGGTACATGCTCCCTCCGGTGTTGATATTGATGCTAATATGCATGAGACCGTTATTGCTAGTGATAGTGATTCTGAGGATTTGCTCTGTGATATGCTTGCTCGTCTTAAGAAACGTTTGGGTCGTTCGACTCCAATTGGTGAGTCGTCTGATTTAGGTAGTAAGGCTGTTGGTTCTCAGGGTTCTGATAATTCGGGTAGTGGTAATTCGGCTAGTGACACTAGTTCGGATGATTTGTCTGATGAGGTTGCGGATGGGATTGAGGCTGATGGGGTTGACACTGGTGTTGCGGAGGAGGCTGATAATACTCCTCCTGCTGGTGTGGATGACGAAGAGGATGCTGATGCGGTTGATGGGTATCTGTCGGATTTTGGTCCGCCAGCGTATAAGGTTGAATTTTATGCTGCTCACCATGAGGAAGCCTGGCCTCGATTTCAGAACCGTTCCGTGATTCCGGAGCATGTTATTGATGAGGAAACCTTCAAGAAGCAAAATGTGTATGGGTTTCTTGAGAAGTTGCAGTGGTTGGGTACTGTTTCAAACTTGCATGGTTTTAGTCTTTTGGCCCGTGAAGAATAAGCCCTCTGTATCAAAGTTGACTCCGTTTATGACGGTTATGCATACTATTGCCATCAAAAATTGGCTACCTACTTCCAACCGGACGCAACTCTCCAAACCACTATGCTGCTTTCTGTATAAGCTTAAGAAGGGTTTGCCTATTAATTTGGATCAACAGATTCTATGGCATATGGCTGCTGTGAAAACTAAGGGTTCTCTCAATACCCTTCCCTACCCACGGCTTATTTGCGGGATGCTTGCTGCGGATAAAGTTAAGTTCACGGCAAAGGATAAATTTGTGAAGTCCACTGACTCTATCAAGATTCTGTCCTCTTATCTTTCCAAGCCTGGCAATGATCTTCCATGTGTTCTTGAAGGGGTTCAGCCTGGGGTTCCGGAGGAGGTTCACCCAACACCCTCTCAGCCTGCCGCTTCTGATGTTCCCGGCTCTTCTGCTGCTCGTCCCGCCTCTGTGGATTATGGCTCTGTGTATGGTAATTTACTCTCTGGCTCTGCCATTACTCGCCTGGAGCATTACGATCAGTTGATTGCTATTAAGCAAGCGGAGTTGGATGCTTTGAAGACTCTTCGTCGGAGTATCTTTTTGCCAACACTTCACATCAAGGGGGAGAAGCGCACAGGGGATCACGGAAACGCAAAAGGGATGCGGATCAAGGGGGAGACAGTCCACAGCCGGCAAAGTCTTTTTAGATTTCTCTTTGATTTCTGACTGCTTTATTTTTATTTTTGGACTATTCTATCTTCCTTTTGACAAGGAGTATGTTCCTTGAAGTCTCTTATGGTTGCCTGTAATATTCTGACATTTAGCTCTAATCCTAAGTCTAAGTAGTTTTCTGCATGTGTTTTAAGACTTAAGCTATAGATAGACAGGTTACATTTTCTATGTTTCATTGCTCTAACTGTGCAGGTCTGGTGATGTGTAGAATAGGCAAAAAGGGGGAGATTGTAAGTGTTGCTGTTTCTAGGGAGTTAACATAGGGGTTCACCTATGGGTTACTCAACCCCTCAGTTCTGGAAACAGAAGCACTTAGCTGCTTTTATATAGTTTTACCTATTCTAACATATTAACTATTCCATATTTGTAGTTGGTTGTTTTGTGCAGGACGTTATTTATATATGGAAATTGACGAATTACAGGAAGGCTAAAGACGGAAGGAGACTTAGTTGGAAAGGACTCATGAAGACGTTCCTGTTATTAAAAGAGAAAGGAGTCTTGGAAGATAAAGATGAATCTGATCAAAAGACTAAAGCTGTGACTTATCCAGATCTACTCTCACGCGGTTTCTCTTCAAGATCGATTAAGGCTGACGTTCTTATATATAGCATAAGATCGACAAACAGAGAGGGTACGACACAGAGAGCAAGAGCAACCGAGTTTCAAGAGTGTTATAGTTTTATTGTCTTAGTTCATTGTGTCTTTTACGCTAGTTTATATTCTAGCCTTCTCTAACAACGTATTGAAGGAAGAATAGGTAGATTGGTTTCTATATCATCTTATAGGTGACTAGCGTTGTTTTTCTAGAATAGGTATTGAGAGTATACAGCGTTGTACGAACAAGATCTTTTCTAGTTGTTTTTCTGCCTTGACTGGGCATTCAAGTAAGCTTGCCAAAGCTGCTTGAAAAATTCCAAACACAGGTTTTTCTTTACATTCCGCTGTGCTTTACTTTATATATATTATCTGTGTTTGTTAATCTGCAGGTTGACGTAGGTGTTCACTGAACCCCGTAGTCAATCCAGGACCTACTGGCTGGTAATTTGTATCTAAAGCAAGTTATACCGATCCTACATTTTTTCACATATCCTTTGTGATTGTTCTGTTTCTCAATCTATCCTTCGTAAATTTCTGTCAATTATCCATATATGCGATTCTAGTCTAGATTTTTGCAGGGTATATTGCAGTTTTTGAACGGGCAACATGTAAAAAGGGGGGTTTGTTTCAAATCAAAGCCGGTATATTTTGTAGTGTAATAGCTGCCATTTGGAGATTGAGAAACAAAAAGGTGTTCAGTCCGGATGAAGTGGTAAATATTGCGCAATTTTGTAAGAGTGTGGCCCAACAGATTATTCTCAGGTATGAGACTCATAATAAAGTCTTGAATAGGAGCATAAGAGCTGTGATTCATGGTTTGTCTCTCATCTAGTCTTGCTCTTGGAAAACTGTTTACTCTTATGTTTGTGGAGTGTTTTGTTTGTGATTACTGTACAGGTTAGGAAAGCTGCTGGAAATTCTTGGTCATCCATTGCGTTTCTGTGTTGTGAAGAGGTATGGCTTTTGCCTGCTTTGCAAGGCTTTGATTGTCCTCTGCTGCACCATTAATAGCCCTGGAAATCAGGAAGAACATTGGGAAACACGTGGAAATTCTGCAGCTCGACTGAGTTAGAAGAGGGGTCGTGGTCCTGGACCATTGCCTTTGAAACTAGTGGAGTGCTATATACCCGTTCGCTCGACGTGAATCACAGGTGTTCCTGGAGTTCACTAGGGGTAGGAAAAGTTAGGCAGTTCCGTGTGTTTTAGAATGCTATAAATCACAGCTTTTAGCTGGAGTTTATACGTCTGTGCCTTTTGTTCTTCACCCACTAACTACTATGGTTAGATGGGATTTCTCTTATGTACTTGTCCAGGAAATTATCATAGGAAAATCTTGTACCAAGGGGGGTATGCCCCTCTCATTAGTTGTACATTCTTCTGGGCTTTAATGGATTTAATATTTCAAAAAAAAAAAAATCCAACGCATAAACTATTCTTTAGTACAAACCCAGCGAAGCTTTCCAATATGAATGCTCAACATACATGACCAATATGATCCTTTTCCGGTAACTGTAGCTGGAAAAAACAGATCACTTCAACATGTCATCGTGCTAAGTCCTTACTCCTTACTTCCTACACCAATGGTTGACTTGTCTACAGTCGTACAAACTGATCGAGTGTCCAATTCAAGCATGTCTTTGTTAAAAGAAGTGATTTGCCTATTTATGGTTTTCCTAGAAACTGATAACATTTGATGAATGTAGCATATACTGAATTCGAAAATAACAAAGGTTTCTCAAAGACCTGAACACTCTTTCATATATATTATACATTCAAGAAAGTAGAATGGCTGAGCATTTAATATCTAGCAGCACAATGTAGTACAAAGACTATATCGAATCCGCTATTCCTGTACTGGTTCCCATGTATAATATCAAGTTATCAACAAAAGATAGAATCTTACACACCTGAAAAGAACCAAACGTCTCACCCTTCCTTTTCGACAACTGAGACATCGTGTCACACGCGTAGCTACGCGTGTGTAGTGTCCTATTATAATGTCTATAAAGTGTCAGTTCCCCAAATCTGAACACAAGGAAAAAGAAAACTTTTGAGTATGAGAAGTGGAGCAGATAAACACCACTATTCAGTGTCAACTTGAAACCGAGATAATCAAATCAAAGAGAAGCAGTCAAGTTTTGTAGATAAAAATAAACGTTTTCAGGTTATATATGGCAGCTGACAAGTATGAGTAACTTTTCAATGACTGATAATGCAAGATTAAGAAGTCGTAAATAATGTTATGAGATCTCTAGGAAGAGAACAAGTTCCAACAGTTTCAGGGACTCATATTATAATGCCTATCGGAATGGTAACTTATGTTTCTGATATGTCCATGCTTCAACACAGCAATAACAGGATATTTAAGTTAGACTCACCATCACAGGGATCATTTTGGCACACTTTGCCAGTGTCTGAATTGGGAAACTGACATATTTCAAGGCCTGAACAAGCATAACGAGAAATGTTAGCATTTGTACTTTCCTTTTCAATCATGCATATTCAGAGAGAGAGAGAGAAAAAAGGTTCATATGTATATAGTGTTGCTTTGTGGGATGTTAGTTCCCAATAAGGGCTTAAAGTTAAAGCTTACCTCATACTGACAAGTTGTGGTCAGTATGTTCGATACTGATACAACACAATACTTGTAAATTGGAGCAACAGGGTCGAGGTCCTTGTTACTTCCCTGGAAATAGGGAAAGAATACATTACTTGAATTTAGACCAGCCTCTTGCTCCCGCACGAATCATGTAAGCATGATCTGGCTTTAATGTTCTATACACACAGTTACGACAATTTATATACCAGACAACATAATGCTAGACCAAGTTTGCATGATAAATGTTCATCAGACCATCTAGTTCAGGTGCTTTTTACTTTTGTAAAGTTTTCATTTCAAAACAATAACGAGCCTGGTGAATTTAGTTAGTTCTTCAAGCAGAGTTGCAACGATTGATAAGCCAAACAACATAATGTTCGGCCAAGTTTACGTGATAAATGTTTGTCACCGACCATCAAAGTTGAGCACTTTGTACTTGCGTAAAGTTTTCATTTCAAAACAATAAAGAGGATAGTAAATAGAATTAGTATCATTTACCAGTAGAACTGCAGCAGATACATGAGAAGTTGTAATGTGATTGCAGAAGACAAGAAACAAAGAGTACTTAAAAGTATTCCTTTTCTGGTCCATATGGAACTCGCATGATCTTCTCCTGAACCCAAAAAAACAATATCAAGTCAATCTAACGGAAATATAATTTTGAACTGACCTCATAGAACACTTCAACGGGATTATATAGGATAAGGCTGAAAACCAGGAAAGATATATTTGCTTCTGTAAATGTAAGCCAGAAACTTAGCCAACAAATATCTTCAAATCAGCATTGCATAGAGCTCCGCATCCAAATACTATTGTTAGTGATGGACACTAAGAGATTATATCATTATTCATTTACTCTTTTCCAAGATGACACCAAAGAGGTACTGGAAAATCCTAAGCATTAACAACAAAAATATTGGTGACCAGACCTTGCGCACTAAAAAAGCAAGATCTCTATCCAATACCGTAAGTATGAGTTTTACATGTTGTTGGTTCCAATAACAAGTTCAAATCCGATGGTCTTCTTAGCAAGTGCTAGCCATGGGATTTTTTTACCTCCTGAAGTATAGATAGTGCCATGGCTTTCTGATTTCAACAGGTGCTTATATTACATGCAAATAACCCTGCTAGCTTTCTCTATTTAAATCACAAAAGTTGCATTCTTAAACCCCGTCAACTCCTTGCCTCACTTACAACTGTAAGCCAGGGGCGGATCTATAAATTTTCGATTGTGGGTGCAAATAAATACAAGATATTTCATGTATTACTAAAATGAATAAATAATAATAAACTAATTAGTAAAATATAAAATAATAATTAATAATCAATTAAATAATAAAAAATTATAAATCTTAAATTGGATAAAACCTTTGGGTAGTTTGGAATCAATACTTAATAGTTACGTGATAGATTTTGTAACAAAACATCTCTTTAGTGGCCACTCCTTGCATTACTTTAAAATTTTCACACTACGTAAACAATTAGTTTTAACCTAAAAATAACAAGATGGACGAATTTTCAGTAATATTAATGTAAAACGACATTTTTCCATCACCCAAACTTCAATTATTATTTAATTTGATAAATTTACATTGTTTTTATGCTTACTGATATAATTATACATATTCTCATATGTTATATATAAAATTTTCCAATTGAAAGGATGTAAATTAAATAGATTTTATAAACTTACGCAAATTCTCAGGAAAGACGGCCTCTAGGAGAGACGGGACCTTTTTGCAATTAACAATATAAACTACACAAAAATTCGGTGGCAAAATTGTTGACCAAAGTTGGGACGGAATACTTATTCGTCTCCATATATAGCGACGGATAAACTTATCCATCGCTAGACGGAGTGACATGTGTCTATATGTGGTTCAAGCTCTTTAGCGACGGATAATTTAATCCGTCTCTATATATAGAGACGGATAACGTAATCCGTCGCTATATATAGATACGGATAACATCATCCGTCGCTAAATCTGGAGGGTAAATTTTTTTTTCCCCTATTTTGATAGCCAATTTATAATACCAAAACCTGTACATACAGTATATACATCAATTGTCCATAATCCTCACTGAAACGAGTCATAAAGTAAACTCAAAATGGTGAAAAATCAATAATATAAATAGACAAATGTTGGAAGTTCATTGCACACGAATGTATATAAGGTGTCGAAAATTCTAAACTAGTTACAATGCATGCAATTGCTAACTCTAATAATCAAACATTGCAAAGTAACAAGTCCAAGTCCAAAGGATCACAATCTACACGAACATGCCTGTAAAAACAGAATGAAAAGGAGAAAGTTAAAAGATTGAACCTGAATTAACATACAACTCACATAGCCCTAAATTCACTAACACATGGTGATTAACATATCACCCAAACACATACAGTGGCTAACATACCACTCACACCAATGAACCAGTTTGTAAACGTACCATGATAGCAATAAGGCATTGTGAATCACACAGCTGACATGGGAGGCTGAAGTGGACCAAGGAGGGGATCTGCAAAGACAAAGAAACCATACAAAATGAAAGATGTAAGTTCATATGTACACATCAATTGCAACTTATTCAGTAATTTATAAAACTTTCGTACTTAGTGCATAAACAAATAAACTACACAGACAATACATGTAAGCATAGTTTGTACCCTCTTCATCGCCTGTGGCTAAGTCCACAAATGTGCCATCGTGAAGATGTCTTCATCCATGACATGAACGGGGTTCCTATCAAGTGCACCCAAGTCCACACTCGCTTCTTGGTAGGAGTTAGTCGTTGAGTCATCATCCTCAATGTACTCCACCTTGGAGCGTGCACGTATATGGATAGCAGCCACCCAGTCGTTTTGGGACCGTTTCAAGGTGGGATATGGAAGATACATCACCTGGCGTGCTTGAGTACCCAAAATAAAAGGTTCATACTTCCTATACTTCCTCTTCAAGTTAATGTCAGCCGATTCACTCTGCTCATTCATCCTTGTACCTTCTGGAGTAGAATCATACCAATTAACTTCGAAGAGGAAGACCCTTTTCTTAGGCGTTCCGGGGTATTCAAGTCTGATGACTCATTTCAACTTCCCGTAGAAATCAAACATGTCAGGTGATCCTGTATCTGCTGCATTGACAGAAACCCCTGAGTTGGTGGTTGCCATGGCCGAGTTAGAATGTTTAATTGTAAGTATGTTAGGTAGTGGGAGTAAGTGAATATTTAATTATATATAGGGGTTGTTAGTATAATAAAATAGTAATAAAAAATTTCTATTTATGGACTGGGTAATTTCTAATGGGACGGTATAAATGACAAATGAGTAATTTAAAGTGGGACAGAGGAGTCCTACTTAATCACCAAATCGTACACACCTAATTTGATGCTTGATGCTCTCCTAACAACTTTTCTCGTTCACACCTAACGAATACTACAGTGTGTAAAGTGTAAAGTGTAAAGTGTGAATGCAACTTGGTGTAATTAAACTAAAAGAAGAATGTATGAATGCAACTTGGTGACTAGAAAACTAAAAAAGTTGTATGATTAAAAAAATGGTCTAAAGTTGTAGTGTATTATTATTAGCAGGCCTACAGCTGAGGGAGACGACCTTGACTCAGTAGTATTGTTACATAATCTCGTGAACAAATTAACTCATTTCATTTGTCTTTCTTCTCATATTAATTAGTACATCTGACAATTAAACCAAAGTAGATATGGATATTCCGGTGGATTTCCTCCTTGAGAACTTGAAGGAGCTCGTGTTGTATCATTACAACTTAATTACCAGCGCCAAAAGTGAGCTTGAAAAACTCACCAATGATCTTAGCACGTTGAAAGCCATTCTGAAGGACGCTTCCAGAAAGTACAAGAAGAACGAGGTGTTCAAGGACTGGGAGAGACAGGTTCGTGAAACTGTTTACGACATCGAAGATACGATTGACACTTGTGTCACCGAGTTAGCGGCAGAGAAGGCCAAGAACATCTTCAAGCGTGCTGTTTTGAAGCCGAACCGCATCAGTCTGGCGAAGCAGGTCAGCAACTTGAGAGAAGACAAGATCAAAACACTGTTTGAAAACCACAAGATGAAGATTGTTCCCAACCTTGAGCAATCAGACGTAATTCCTGATACCATCGCAGCTGACATTAGGAAAATCAGGCAAAAGGTCAGATCCAAATTTTCACTACATTTTTTATTTCCCAATATTGCATCAAAATTATTCCTAATTTACTCAATTGTTGTTATATATATACACCTCAGCTTTTCATTCTGAAACATATCTCATGATTAAAGTGAACTTTCTGTGATTTACAGTCTTTTAATTCATTTATTCATTTGCACCTTCACTGTTTTCTCAATAATTTCATAGTTGACTTTTTGAATTATTTGACAACAAATTAAACTATGCTAGTACTTATATTTCCACTAAAAGTTGAGACTGATCAGATTTGTTGAGATTCATTAAATTCAATTCAAATGTATATATTGGTTGTTTGGTTCAGTTCGTATTCATTAAAATATTCAGTTCAGTTTAATTCATATTTATTAGATTCAATTTAATGTTATCAGATTTATTCATGCGAAAAAGATTAAGACTTTAGTTGAAATTTATTTTTATATTTATCAATGTTCATGCTTAGGAAAGCCACACTAGCCATAGAACATGGCCGGAGTCTAAGCTCTGATCGAAGCTCACCAAAGCCCCCATTGGAGCTGATTAGAGTTAAGATGCTATGAGTTGGAGAACTAAAAGCTCCAACTACAGCCACATTTTGAGATTTCATTTTTATATGTTTTATTTTTTATTAAAGGAATGTTTTATTTGTTATATTTATGACGTCACCCGAGGTTATGTTTGTCACACACTAAACAACTATATATTGGTGGGTTCTAAAAGTGTTTATGGTGAGGTTGGGTATATGTGTAATTTCCGAATTACCCAGGGTCTATGTGTAAATTTCCCAAGTCATATATATGTATCTTAGTTTGATTTGATTTCAATTTTGATGGATTTTATTTTAAACTGCAAAATTTTATTCTTTATGGAAAAATTCATGACGATGAGATTCTTGCATTTATGATGACTTATAATTGAAAAAGAAAATGACTTATAATTGAATTTCCCAAGATAACCTTCTTTTACTTACGGTTTACAATGATGTTACCTGCAGAAACGACAAAACACAATAGTTGGTATGGATGATGAGGCTACTAAGTTGATTGGTTTTCTGAATGAACCGTCAGATAAGCTCGAAGTGGTTTCTATCATTGGCATGCCAGGCCTGGGGAAGACAACAGTCGCCTGGAAGATTTTTCAAGATCCAGTTATTGCGTATGAGTTTCCCGTTCGAATTTGGGTCAACATTTCTGATGATCACAACATGAGGAATGTCCTTCTTACTATATTGAGGGAATTCACTGACCAGGTGCCTGCAGATATTACCTCAAATGAGAAATTGGGCGGTATTGTGAAAAATCATATCAACGATCGGAAGTTTTTACTAGTCATGGATGATGTCTGGACTCCAGAAGCATGGGATGAACTCAAATCCTTCTTGCCAATGACTAATGCAATGAGCAGAGTGTTGATAACCAGTCGCGAAGAGAAAGTGGCTTTTCGAGCTAATGTTAACAAAACGGCCCACAACCACACGTTGAGATTTCTGAACAAGGAAGAGAGTTGGGATCTCCTCCAGTACGAGGTGTATGATGCGGTCAATGTTGTTCCAGAAGACTTGGTACAAGTTGGGATGCTCATATCACAGAATTGTGATGGACTTCCCCTTTCACTTGTAGTGATCGGAGGAATTCTAAAGGACAAAATTTCAGATGCACGTGGCGTTGTGGCAGCAGTAAAGACAGAGTGGGAAGACGTCCAGACCAGCATTGAGACTTACCTTGTTTATGGAGACAAGATGAATCGCTTGGAAAATATTATAAGGCTTAGCTATGCGAAACTGCCTTATGAGTTGAGAGATTGCTTTCTCTACTTGGGTGTATTCCCGGAAGATGCAAGCATTCCTGCCAAGAAACTAACCTTGCTATGGATTTCAGAAGGATTCATACAAGAAATCCCCAAGAGGAGCTTGGAAGATGTGGCAGCTGATAACTTGAAGGATCTTATCAACCGAAACTTATTAATGGTTGAGAAAGCTAAGCTAAACGGTGAAGCCAAGATATGTCGTGTTCATGACACGATCCGTCAGTTCTGCAGAACGGAAGCAGAATTCAACAAGCTTAACTTGTTCAAGGAAATAAGCTTTACCAATGGTGTTTTTGAGCCTTCTTTTGATAAATTAGGTAACTGCCGTCGCCTTTGTGTCCATTCATACGCCCACAAATTCTTCATCGGAAAACCAAAACTCCACAAAGCCCGTAGTTTCCTTTGTTTCCCCAAGTCTCCCATCAACTTGGATGCCACTCATATAGCACCTTTCACAGAAGCCTTCCACTTGATCAGGGTCTTAGATGCAGAAAACATAAAGTTTCCGAGATTTCCCCTAAAACTTGTCCAGTTAATTCATATAAGGTACCTCACCCTGACATTTGCCAATGACCAAACAAAATCACTTCCAGCAACCCTATCGAGTCTTTGGAACCTCCAGACTCTTTTAGTGGACACACCCTTCCATACCATTGTCATCAAAGCAAACATATGGATCATGATGAACCTGAGGCACTTGAAAACAAAAGCATCCATTGTCCTACATAATGATGGCAGAGGTGACAGCAAAGATGAAAGCAAAGGTGGCGAGAACCTTCAGACAATCTCCAGATTGTCGCCTGAGAGCTGCACTGACGCAGTCTTTAACAAGGCAAAAAACATCAACAAGCTGGGAATTCAGGGAGATCTTAACTCTATTTTGAATTCCAACTCCTTGGAAAAATTGAATCTTCTTAAAAGTCTAAAGCTAGTGCATGTGGTGCACAATGAAGAAGCATCTGAGAATCCTATGCCTCGCGTACCTGAGGCAAGCAAATTCCCGCCGAATCTCAAAACCTTGGTACTCACCAATACTTACTTGAAATGGCAGCAAATGTCTGTATTGGGGAATCTCAGCCTCCTTAAGGCACTCAAGCTGAAAGAAAATGCTTTCACTGGAGGCTCCTGGGAAGTTTGCATTGGTGGGTTTCAGGAACTTGAACTCTTGGACATTGACAGGGCTGACGTAGTATTTTGGATAGTGCCAGAAGGTTCATTTCCACGACTGAGGTTTCTTTCGCTGAGAACTTGTGAGCGACTAGAGAATGTTCCAGTTGTCCTTGGTAAGAAACTTGAGGTGTTGTCGTTGGAAAGTGTTACGAAAGATTGTGTTTCTTCAGCCAGAAAAATCAAGGAAGCAAAAGGAGGAGACTTAGTCCTTAAGATTGCTCCTCAGGACGATAAGCGAGAGCCTTAAGTCCAATGTCTCATATTCTCCGGTAAGTTCCTACATTTGGTTATTAAGTGTATTTGTGTTTGAATTATATTCTATTAACTTGGTTTATTTCTATTTTGCTTTGATACATTGCAGGAATAAAGGATGCATTGATGTCACAAAATGCTGTTGATTTTTGTTTGTTTGAAAATTGTGTGTGTTGTGTTTCTTCCATTCCTTTTTTTATTCCGCAAGTGAATTTCACAGGTTTATGATTCTATCAACTATCACTGAGGATTGTTTGCATTCACTTTTTATTTGAAACTATGAGTGTACTGAACCAAACATGGAATTCAAAACTGTTTAAACACTTTGTCATCATAAATTTTGTATCTAATTTTCAAAAACACTATGAAAAATTCAGGAGCCATAAGAATCTGAAAATATACACTCGGTTCTCTGTTCTACTCTGTTCCATCCTCTCAATTATCCTTTCTCTCAGCCTAAATATGCATGACAGGCCTACATAAATCACATGCATAATGAAATGGAGACGATTGAATGCTTTTAGACATGAATCCAGTTCAGTTGATGTTTTAGAAATCAGATTTCATGCTGGTATTCAGAAATTTCTAATCCTGAACCAAGAAATATATGACGCTCGCATTGGATTTATTGGGCAAGAAGTGATCAGAGGAGAGAATGTTGATTTGACAAAGAAGAAAGAAGTGATTCAGGAGATTTGATTGGAGCAAAAATTTGTTTTTGTTGGCCTTAGCTAGACTGGAATGTATTTTCGACTACACATAAACAGCGGACTATAATGAGATAAACACAAAGATTAAAGAAAAAAAATATTATTTTCAGTGCAGCCATAGACTTGTAAAGGACAGTGCTTCAACACGATCGACATGCTGTACCTGATAAGACACCTGCAGAACCTGTGATTGATGTAGTCTTAGTTGAAAAAGATATCATGCCAATGCACAGAATCTATTATTTCAACAGAGATGGGTTAATTAATTAAGCATCAACATATAACCTGTGGATTGTGTTTGTATAACTCGTCTGAACTGGTAATATAAATTTAAGATCTTGTTGGGCAGAATATATATTGCTTCCTTCTGATGATGTTAAATAAGTTAAACTATTCTTATTAATTGTGGCCTATGTCATGTGTAATACACTAATACTGTGCCAGTTGCCACACAATGCCAGCAACCTAGCGAGCAGACTATAAACAAGGCAGAGTTGCACCATTGGAAAAAAAATAAAAATATAGTATTAAATTAAATTGTAATTCGGTCTCAAGATTGTTGTAAACACACCTCCCTTGTCTATTTTAGCTTTGTTAGCTTTAGATTTGGCCTGAGGGTTAGTTTAGTCTTTTTATTACCAAAAACAATTTGCTTTAATTTTTTTTAATATAAATTTAGAACCATGATCATTTGTGCCCCTGACCCAAAATCCTAGATCCGCCACGCTCCTGTTACAACATAAACAGAATAGTATGGTTGAGAAAATGAATTCCGAATATCATTTCACAAAATACCAACTTCAGATCAACAAAGCTTGCATTGGCAAATGGACCACTGAATGGTATATTCTGCAATTCTGCAAATTAATCAGTGTTCCATATGATATGGTCGAATTGCATTCTACATAGGCATTGTGCTCTGAGAAATGCTTATTATTTTTGCGTACGCCAGGGTGGTCAGAAACAAGCCAAGATCAGTAGCATTCTTCCTCCCTCTCTGCAATTGCATCTGTGGGTTCCTTCTGACAATAATCACATTCAACTCCACCAAATCCAATATCTGTAAGCATGGCAAATCATATACAATTTAAAGTATAATCTCTCTAGATATGTTGGACGAAGATAAAAAAAAAGTGGAAAGACAAAATAATCAGTGTTCCATATAATATGATCAAATTGAATTCTAAGAAGAGCCATGTAAAAAGCATCAACCTGGTTGAGCATTCTTAATTTGACGTTAGTATTTCAAACTCGTGCTCTGAGGTATGGTCCAGGCGAGGAGGATGGTCAGAAACAAGCCCAGATGAGTAGCATTCTTCACAGAGGTCAAAGCTTATTCTTGTGCAATCTTTGCATTTGTATCTAACACCAACTATCGGAGACATCGCACAATAATCACATTGAAGTCCACTATGTACCGGCAAATCCAATATCTGTGTGCACGACAAAGCACATAAAATATATAATCCCTTTGTATGACGAATATAATTCTCTGACTGTCACAAGAAGTTGTTTGTGTTCTTTTTTAAGGTAAGCCGACATATATAAAACAACCTAAAAGTATGTGTGATACAAAAATCAAATACCGTTCATTCATCAACTAAAATGAATAAGTTAAAAAGTTTTGTCTAGAATTTAGGGAGTATAAGATTTTAGTTTATCGATAGGCGGCTACCAAAAGTAAATTCACACTCATCCCTTCCTGAGCGCTTGTGCTCACAATTGATCACAATTGTTATTATAAGATAAAATGAAGATGGTATTGATGAGATTTACTTACTTGCAATCGAGGATCATCCCTTCCTGAGCGCTTGTGCTCTTTTTTCAATGAGTATGCCGATTTCACAATGGATGTGCTACACCGTTCCACGTAGATAAATCGGAGACTCTCAATTTCTCCAAATTCTTTTGGAATTTCGTTCAACCTCTGCATGTCATGAAAAGTGAGTCGCTCAAGTACTGGGAAGTGGCTGCTTTTGGCTCTCCAATGCTCCAAACTTAAGCATCCAAGATGTAAAGCTTTCAGCTTACAGAATTGTCCTTCTGTCGTCGTCCGCCACTCACTACCCCAGAAGGCATCATTCCACAGCCTAAGCTTTTCAAGGTTAGGCAACGAACCCACCTTCGCCATGTCCTCCCAAGGAATCATGCTACCATCCAACCTCAAACTTCTCAATGATTGCAAGAAAGCTATGTGTGCTGCAGATATCTTTCCGTACACAGGCCTTTCTGCATTTTCATACCCTTCTGTGAAAGTCATTTTCAGTTTCTTTAGGTTGTAAATCATTTTGCACATCTCCTCACTGAACTTGAAATTGTATACATTGAGAAGCGTCTGCATATTCTTCATCACACACTGCACTTTCTCACTAACATGGGAATTGGCATCTGGAGGATCAGGTAAGACTACTCGTTGGATCTCAACATGTTTAAGCAATGGCATCTCCCATACCTGAGGTGGTAGGAAAACTGGCTCTTTCCCAGGAATAGTCTTCATAATTAGACTGTGTAGATTCTGAAACATAGATATTGAAGCAAGCGATGCTGAACAAACCAAAATGCCCTTGACTTGAGCAGCTGACAAACGGATACACCGGAGGCGAAAGTGCATCAGATTCTTATTGGCAGAAAAATCCCATTTGCTTGCCAGTTCGAAAGGAGATACTCCTATAGACCTTTCATGCGTGGGGAGGAGGTACATAGGATAATCTCTGTCGGCGCCAGGAAGAATGCCGAGGTTAAGGTATGTACGGCTACGAAGAAAGTTATATTCATGAGCTTTCTTTAGGCACAAATCCCTTAAGAAATCATGAATCTGGAGGTACTTGAACTTCCCTATGGACGATCGCTCGGTAACCAAAAGGAGATTTCTCTGGATAAGATCCATTAGATACTCCATGGCTACATCTTCTAAGCATTGATGATCTCCATTTGGTTTCAAAAACCCCTCCGCAACCCACATCTTTATGAGTAGAGACACTTCGATGCTGTGATCCTCTGGGAAAACTCCCATGTATAAGAAACATGGTTTCAGATGAATAGGTAAGCTTTCGTAACAGTAAGACAGAATCTGTAGACACCAATCTTCGTTGGTTTCTAAATCTACGGCCGATCTCAAACGCGTTGCAACACTCTCCCAGGAATCTATTGTCATGTTGTTTGACAGTTGTCCCGCAATAACAACAATGACTAAAGGCAGTCCCTTGCAATCTCGGGCTATCTGCATCCCGATATGCTCCAACTCAGGAGGGCAGATATCTCCACCAAACACTTTTTCTCTGAGTAGATTCCAGCTCGCCTCTTCGTTTAATAACCGTAATTCATATGGTTCGGAAGTGCCAATATAAGAAGCCACACTTAACAGCCTTGTGGTTATAATGATCACACTCTCAGTACATTCATCCGGAAAGAAACTTTTGATTGCATCCCAAACATCAACACCCCAAATATCATCCAATACTATGAGGTATCTCTTACCAGACAAACGGTTGCGCAATAGTTCCCCTGGATCATTAACATTATTAATGCCAAGGTCGTGTAGAAAACTTTCAACAACACTTTGGATGTCGGGTGATTGAGAGATCGTACACCATATACCAACATCAAAAGCATCCTTTACACGATCAAAAAAATTTCGAACAAAAATAGTCTTACCTATTCCTCCCATCCCAACAACAGGGAGTATCTCCAGATTTGATGTGCGATTGAAATGACCCACGAACTCGTTGTGGAGCTCTTGATATCCCATCATTCTGTTTGTGTGTAATACATCATTAATTGCATTTCTGGGCGTGAGACTTGTTTGCATTTGATGATCAGCTTCATCGGAATAAGAAACAACCTCCTTCATGGCCTTTTCCCCGAAAGACAAAAACTTATTGATGATTTGAATCATTTCATCTTCAGTGAAAAGCTGTGAGCTGTGTTTCCCCAGTTTGTATCCACCAGATTTCTCAAGAATTGGATCTAGAGCAAGGCACTCGATGACATAGTCAACGTCATAAGCAGACTCAGCTATCTCCCTCTCCAGCTCAACAATTTCTTCAGTGATCGATTGGTAATCATAACCTTTGAACACTTTGAGAAGAAAACTGATTGTTTCTTTGACATCAGATTGAATCGGGTATTGGGGTGGGTAAACAACAGATCGCTGCTTATGCTGGTCAATGGTATAATTGAGAGAGAGTAGAGCTGCATAAGCCGCCATGGGTTGATGGATCTATGTGAGGTCGACTGGATTGGATTTGAATCTGAGAATATGATAGGAACAAGATAGATAGCTTGGATTGAAATTGGAAGGAGATGAGTTTTTTTTAGAGCAACTGTGTTGTGTTTGTTTCTCTAACTAATCAATTATTGGCTATGTTTCTCTCTCTAATCAATTACGAACGAGTGTTATGCAAGCAATTAAATTACAAGTTATGTCACGCTAATTAACAAAGCCTAACCTACCTTAATATTGTAATGGCCGGCGGTGATAATCACATGGCGGAATATTTCAATCAAAATCAACTTTAATTAGTTGTTTCTCCGTTCCACTATTAGCTTAGGTGAAATTGCTTTTTAGTTAATTTACGTTGTCAAAATGATTTTTATGATTTGCAAGTTCATGTGAAGTTTGATTTGGCATCTCAGCGACTTTCGAGGACAAAAATCTTGATAAAGCGGATAGATTGTAACGACTCAAGTCAACTATCAATAAATAGATTTGTTTGGGATCAACAACTGCAGGTTGCACAGTTTAATACGAAGGAGGTTTACTGATGTTTAAGGCCCGAGAGTGAGAAGGTTTTGTGGAAGGAACTGGTGTGTTCGAACATGTCTACTCCTCATGCTAAATTTATCATGTGGCTTGCGTGTTGGGAACGGTTAGCAACTACAGAACAATTACATAAGTTTAGATTTGATGTGTCTACTACTTGTGTTGTTTGTGATGTTGTGCAAGAAACTGTTGCTCATATTATGTATGAATGCCCTGACATCAAACAAGCTTGGCAGATTTTTTTGTTCTCTTGGTATGGTAGACACAGAATGGCTGCTTCCTGGCAAGACTGGCCGCATGAAACTTGTTGACAGTTCATGATGATCACCTTCATCAGAATAAGAAACAACCTTCCTGGCCATTTCTCGGAAAGACAAAAACTTATTGATGATTTGGACCATTTCATCTTCAGAGAAAAGCTTTGAGCTATGTTTCCCTAGCTTGTATTCAGAATTCTCAAGAACTGGATCCAAGGCACTCGATGACATAGTCAGCGATCATAAGCAGCCTCTGCAATCTCCCTCTCCAGCTCAACAGTTTCTTCATTGATTGTTTGGTAATCATAACCTTGGAAAAAGTGATTGTTTGTTTGACAGAAGATTGAATCAGTTATTGGAGTGGATAAACAACAGAGCGTTGGTGATGCTGGTCAATGGTGAAATTTAGAGAGACTAGAGCTCCATAAGCCGCCATGGATCTTCTGTATTTGGGTGGAAGGAAGCTATGTAGGATTTGAGAGGATTGAAATGGAATTAAAGTAGAAAGTATTCTGAGAAATTGCGAATGAAATTGGAATTGGCTTTCTTCAGACTTCAATTGTGTCTCAGATGCGAACAATTAATTATTGATTACTTACTATTGTAGACTGTAGTAAAAAAAAAAAATTAGTATTTAATTGTCATATGGAATTTTTTTTTTTTCTGAAAACTTTACGAGATCTTCTCATTACTACTCCAAAAAATTTCAATACAATGTCCAGGCCACTCCATTTCCCTAGCAACGACTAATAAGCAATCAAAAACAAGATATCATAGTAATCAAAGTATTTAATCAAAAATAAGTCGATAGACGGGTTCCTTCAGTTTCGGGTATAGCAGACTTCGTCGCACAATGCGCCGGAATTACCCTAACCTACCAGTTACTTCCTCCGTTTCATTAATAACTTTCTAAGGTGAATATTAATCGCGACCTTTGACCACGTATAACAACTAAATTACATTAGAGAAAAATATAATAAAATTAAATGGAGTATATTTTCATAATTAACTTTTAATTTATATTGATACAGTTTAATTTAAAAGTTATACGTCGTCAAAGATCGTGATAAATAGTTACCTTAGAAAGTTTGTAATGAAATCGAGGAATTAAGTGTTAAAGTCACTTGCTGTCAAAATTGGTCAGCTCAGCAACATTTTCAATCAGAATTAATTCTCTCCAACTTATACAAAATATTTTGATTATGAAAATTAACTTATAATGGGGGTATCCATTAGAAATGAGTCCATGTTTTAACCGTATTTAAAAAGGGTAACATTTTATACAAGTAACAATATAACACTATATAATTGTTTATTACCCTATTAACAAAATTAAAGGAGAGGTGTATGGTTCGATCCCCGAACGGAGATATAAGACGATTTAGGTTTGAAGATATAAGGTGGTACTCC
The DNA here is from genome assembly GCA_028274465.1 of Plantago ovata. Classification (NCBI taxonomy): domain Eukaryota; kingdom Viridiplantae; phylum Streptophyta; class Magnoliopsida; order Lamiales; family Plantaginaceae; genus Plantago; species Plantago ovata. The sequence continues at coordinate 9,036,552 of CM051458.1, forward strand.
AGCTTATTTGTGTAAAAAGTAGTGTAGGAGTATAATTGTAATATTTGTCGTTTCAAAAACAAAAACCCACAAGTTTAGCTTTAAAACTTCACATCGAACATACGGCATGCTGATGACAGGATTAATTTTAATAAAAGTGGTATGAGTGAGTTTGTTTCAGATGATTTCGGATCGGATTGGGTCGGATTCAAATGTGTTCGGGTTTCATGTTATTGTCGGATTCAGATGTTGTTCGGATTAAAAATTGTAAGAAAATATGATCAGAGTTACCCCTAGGGTACGCAGCGGAATTTTAAAAATTTTCTTAACATGCAGGTTAATTGATCATGTATATAGCGTATATAAGTAACACATTGCTCAGAAGACTTACAATACTCCAAAAGCAAGAACAGGTATTGAATCGATACGCCAATGAATGAAGTCGTTGTAATAGTCCGGTGAATCTTCTCCTTCGTCGAAGTCGAAGATATGTGCAATACTTTGATTATCTGCAACACAATAAAAGTTAGTTTCCAGCTCTTTGAACCTCAACCTTGGTATCCACGGATGAATAGCTTATCGGAAAGAATGCTAGGATAATTCATTATGTGTCCAAGAAGATGGGGCGGCAATTCTCCTCCGGTGGGAGTGGCGCGCGCGTGGCTTATAGAGAGGTAAGGGAGAGCTTTTTATTTTCTCTAAGAAAACTGGTAGAAAGAATGATTCAGAATGATCTTCAATCAACTGTATTCAACCATGTCAAAAGCTCTCTAATAGTCTACTATATATAGTAGTCAATAGAAGTCTAAAGAAAAATCAATTAGACTTCATAAAGGAATAAGAATCTAATTCTTATTGCACAAGGAAACCAATTCAAGTCTAGATTCATTCCCAATCAAATTAGAACTCAATTAGGAAAATCTAACTTATCCCTTGACTTCTAATAGAGGAAGGAGTCGAACTCCTTCCCCTACTACTACTGCTGCGCGCGCGTCTAAGGGAGGTCAGGTGGGTCCCGATTTTGGGGACCCACTTATAATTCTAAGGCAATTCAAACTCCAAGTAGATTTTGCTCATGTGCATATATTAATTCTAAATTAACATATCCTTTCAAATCAAACCTCTATTATATTTCTAAAATATAATCTTTAATTGTATTTACATAAAATACAATTAATCAACCAATTCAATTAATAATTCCAAATTATTAATTGAGCCACAAATAATTATAATTAATTCCAAATCAATCATAATTCATTAATCAGAATTAATTCTAAATTAATTGCGATTCCATCTTCAAGGATATTTGGATAAGCTGAATCACCACATAGTGTGACCCATAGGGCCTCATTGTATTAAGCAAGTGCTACACTAGGCAACATGGAATTCCTAGACGGTTCCATTTGCAATATTAATATATGAGGACGTTTGAGAGGTTTCTCAAAGCAAACCCTTTCGTTTGAAGTCTGTTGCGCTCAACGCGGCGATGGTAACGTCCCTTCATCTGACGGACTCGAATGCATCTAGGATCGATGAAGTGTCTATCCCAATAATACATCCACGGGCGTCTTCAGTGAGTTGCTTGGTGAATCCAACATCTATTATGACTATCATAATAATATTGATACACTGGTCAGCGGTTTAACCAATCACAACTATGAACGACTATGAGCAGTGCTCTCCTGTGCTACACATGAGAGATGAATCCTTCACAGAATCACTTATCATCCCCATTTGTATGTAGCTATAATCCTGGATCGTGTCTTGGGTCAACTGCTTATTCAGAGCTACATCGACGGTTCCACCAAGGATATGGGGCAACAAATGTGATGATAAAGTCCTGTAAGTCCAAAGGACGACTGGAATCACTTCGACAACTTTCTGGTTCCCATAGACACTTCGGTGTAGAGTATACATTGATGGGATTTTTCGGTGGGTACTTCCATTGTTCGGTAATCACCCTTCGAACAACTATGCGGAGTTATGGGAACGTTTCTAGATTGTCTAACAATCCGTTCTGTGGCCGTGGGATCGGCTCACACTTGCTCTAACAAGTATAACCTCCACGCATACTAGTCTCAGCTGGTTCATTCAGACCCCTACATCCGAGATGAACCTCGACTAGGGAGAGTTTGGGATAGATGATAACTCACATAGCTCCCACTATCTGTGTGATCGGTCATCTATCCGTGGGGACATGTTTGATATCAATACAGACAAGAATAGAGATATGACATGTTGTATGCCTGGTGTAATATAAATATGAAAGCGATACTCAATAGTCAAACAACAAACATATATTATATTACGTTGACATGTGTAATAGTACATATATGCCCTTAATAAGGGCTGCATGCCCTTAATAAAGACTGTCTCTAGGACATATACTATCAAAAATTTCAAAATATTTTGGATAGGGCCATTCGGATTCTATGTCTCAGAAGTTCCATAGCCCCCCAAATGCTCCTCCAAGTGAATGATGTGTTACTCTTTATGGTGGAATCAAGTACATCTGAATTAGGAAAATACTTGGCCTTAAAAACTCTACTAAGAAGGGAATTAGGATTATGTATTATTCTCCAGATCTGCTTCCCGAGCATAGCCAAGTTAAAAGAGCGTAAGTCTCTAAAACCAGCCCCCCATCTCTCTTTGAGTCACAAAGGTTATCCCACTTCACCCAATGAATTTTCCTCTCCTTACCATTCCCCCAGCAAAACCTAGCTACTATTGAGTCAATCTCTTGAAGGAGATAATCTGGGAGCTTAAAACAACTCATCACATAGGTTGGTATGGCTTGAATGACAGATTTTATAAGCACTTCCTTTCCCGCCTTTGAAAGATACCAATTCCCGTACCCCTCAACTTTATCTCAAACCCTATCTCTCAACCAACTAAAGACCTCCTTCTTAGATCTACCCATCTCCGTCGGAAGTCCCAAGTATTTTTCATGCTTCTCCACTACTCTCACCGTCAAACACCCCCTTTATTTCCTCAATCAAATCAGGGCTAGCATTTCTACTAAAAACCACTGTCGACTTCTCCAATTTAATTTCTTGAACAGATGCAAGGTTGTATGTTGGTGTTAAAATATGTTCAGTCCGCATTTACGAACTGGAGCGGTCTAAGAGCGAGACAATGCTTTAAGTACCGTCCCTCAAGGGGGCTCGACCACACCCAAATCTGTCACCTGAGTGTGGCACGACCAGCATATGGACCGACCACCCTCAAGAGGCTCATCCTCGAGACTGACCACAGTGTGGCACGAGGAGCACCTCTAGGGCACGAGGAGCACCTTACGTCAAGGTGACACCCTCCAAAGGAGAACAGGCAGAGCACTACTTAGACCATGGGTATCAGAGGAAGGCACGAGGACCTAGGTCGACCACCCCTGGTCGGTCCCTGAGGGGCCCGCCTTCCAGAATATTCCATGAGACCTGAAAAGTCAATAATGCCCTCCAAACCCTAGTCAAGATGGGTCAAAGCCCATGGACCTCCTTAATGGGCTTGGGCCAAAGGAGGCTTCTATCTCAGCCGGACACTTGTCACGATCCCACATAAAGTGACAATAAAATACTATGAGTATATAAGGGATCTCATTCATAATCCCAAGGTAAGCAATCATAGCTCTCACCTACCACATTTACTACTCTTACTAGGGAAGCCCTTCAACTTTCTACACGTAAAGTCGTCCCTCCAGTCTGATCCTCGACAGACCGAGTACGCGGTACTAACCTCCCCCCCCCCCTCCAGTCTCTTTCAGGTACGAAGAAGCTACACGAAGAGTACCTATATTTATCAGAGGAAGACTACATGAAGAAGATCAAAGTAGTATTTTTTGACGGTTTAGTACGAACTTAAGAGATAGCACGAACTACCCTTCAACAAGTATCTGTAAAAAATATCGCCAATCTCAACCGCGGATGATCTAGTAGCCTGACAAAACAAAAGTGTATCATCATCAAACAATAAATGAGAGATCCTTGGTGCTGTGGGAGAAACAACCACCCCTCGCAACACCTCCCTCTCCTCAGCATCACGAAGCAACACACTAAAAGCCTCAGTCACAAAGAGAAAGAGATAAGGTGAAAGGGGATCCCCTGACGAATCCCCCTCTCCGTCTGAATTGGGTCGAGTTGGTCTCCATTAAGTAAGATAGAGTAGGAGACAGTACGCACACTAAGCATAATGAGATCAATGAATTGATTCTCGAAGCCTAGACACTCTAACACTCTTTGTAAAAAATTTCATTCTACTCTATCATACGCCTTACTCATGTCAAGTTTCAAAGCCATAAAAACATCTTTACCCTTGGGTTTTTGTTTCAAAAAATGATTGACTTCATAAGCTACAACACTACAAGAAAACAAACCGATTAGCGACGGATGGGTAGCGACGGATGGTTATCCATCGCTACGGGGCGACGGATCGCTAAATTTTGCGACGGATATAGACGAACTGCGCTTTAAGCTCAGTTCGTCATTAAACCGTCCACAAGATAGTGACGGATAGAATTATCCGTCGCTAAATTAGCGTAGAATAATCCAATCCGTTGTCGTTGACTATTAATTAAAAAAAAGAAAAAATAAAGAAAAAGGAAAAATAAAAAGAAAATAATATTTTATTAATTACATAGCGACGGATAACCTCATCCGTCCCTACGGCAAATCATCTTCCCCTCTTCATTTCCTCCTCTCCCCCAATTCTCCAACAAAACCCTAACCCCCAAAACCCCCAAATTCTGCTCCAGCCACCACCACCGGCGCGGCGTAACTCCAGCTCCAGTCTCCTCTTCCTCCATCTAATCCGGTCGAGGTAAGTATGTTCCTCTTCCTCCATCTATTCCTCCTTCTACATTATGGTTACTTGATTAGGAGGTTTTGAGGTTTAAATCCTGTGGCTTTGTTAGTTTAATTACTACTAGTGTTAAGATTATGCCCAAGGCCATCCAGCTTGCTAGGAGGATTAGAGGCGAGAGAGCTTAGAGCGTTTCCGGGTTGGGTTATTGGATCTGATTAGATGATGTATCATAGAATGATGATTATGGTTACTTGATTAGGTTTTGAGGTTTAAATCCTGTAGTTTTGTTAGTTTAATTTCTAGTGTTATGTTCTGTACCTTGGTTGCTTTGTTATGAAATATGAATGACCATTGTCAGAGGTTCATAATTTCAATGAATTAGTAGTAGTATTAATTTTACTTCTTAATCTTCAATTATGAACTCTAAAACTTGTGTAAAAATTAAAATACCTCAACAAATGACTTGAAATTATTTGGATTTAAATTTAGGAATTTTGCTTAAACATCCCTTCCGTGCCAACAATATTTGTGAGTTAATGCATCTCTAAGTACTAATCCCGCATTTCAACCTAATTGTGTATGCTATCCAGGGCTAACAACATGTCTTCTCCAAAACTAACATAAACCAATACTTTCAGTTATCTTGTTTGTTTCAATGTTTGTAGATCTATCTATCCAAAACTAACATATTTTATATATGATTTGTGTACATACTGTGTATGTGCAGATCATCATGCCTAGACCGAGGTTGCCGAGATTCTTCAGTTCATCGAGCACTTATACTAGCGAGTCAGATTCGTATTCTGATGGCCAGTCAAGTGAGGGGTCAACTGTGGGGGGCTTTGATGAGTTCTCAGACGATGGTTGTCCGTTCGTATCCTACGAGAAGGGGGCAATGTATATGGAGAAGGAGGTTCTATTTCCGGTGGGGAAATTGTGAGTATCATGTCATCCTTTTAGTTAGACTTGTGCATTGTTATTATAGTTTTTTTGGAGTTGTGCATGGTTTTATTTAGACTTGTGACTGGTGTTGTATTTGTTGTTATTTTAAATAGGTTGATGCCACGTTCTGTTACCAAGACTTTGAGAGCTTTGATTTTCGCTAAGTTGGATCCTCCAAGCAAGGGTGGAGCAATGTGGTCAACTGTCTCTGAAGAAAGGAAGTTAGAGTTTTTCAATGCCCTAGGGGTAAGTTGGATGATTTTGTTGTATGGCTTTTTGATCATATTTCTTGCCAACTTCATCATGTTTTTTATACTGATTGATTATTTTCTTTCATGGAAATGGAATGTTGTAGGAGGTGTTCTTCCTCCCGAACCGCATGAAGAGAGAGTTGTGGTATGCATTTGAGCATGACTGCTCGAGCATGTATAGGGATTATATATACGATGCAAAGAAAAATAAAGTTAGGCCTGATGGGATTGGGGAGGATGAGTGGCCCGAGTGGCTCGCTTACTGGGAAGATGAAGAAACTGAGAAGAAAGCAAAGAAGAGCAAGTTAAGCCGATCTACCAAGCCGCGATATGGGACCGGGACGTCAAAGCACCATCTAGGGCGGAAGGGCCAGTTGAAACGTCACTTGGATTCGGTAAGTCATGTAATATATAAGTCATGTGTATAATTAATTTGCATTGCACTTTTGTGTCTTAAGCCATGTATGTAATTCCTAATTAATTGTCTGTTATGCATGCTAGATTTACTCTTTAAGTGGACGTTGTTTAATCTAATCTGTATGTAGTGTAGGTCTCTTTAGATTTGTCTTCTCTTGTGTTGTTGATGGTCTGACTTAATTATGTAATGGTGTTACTTTATCTTTGCAGCACTGTTGTCAAGTGAAAATTCTATTCTTTATGCAATATTGTAGGAAGTAGCCATTCATACTATTTATAAGGATCTGTGTTTTTTTTTTTGTTGGCGAAGACCGCTGAGGGGAAGCCGATGTCGTTGTATGAGCATCTCGAGAATGCCCACAAGGACAAGACAAGGAACTGGGATGACGAATGGGCGACCTCGATTGCAGTAAGTCCTCAATTGAAATAACTTCATTGTCACATATGACTTCTTTTGAATAATGTCTTCTTTCAAATATGCATATCATTAATTAAGTGCTCATACTTACACATGTTTTGCAATTTCAGACCGAATACGAGGGACGGGTGAGGAATCTAGCTCTCACACCCCAAGAAAAGGATGACATCTTGTTGGAGATTGATGGGATCAGCCCCAAGGGTCGTATATACGGCATGGGGAGTTTGGCGCCGAGCATACATGGAGACGTGCATCAGTCGGGGAAGAGACGGTCAAAGATGGACAAGGAGATCGAGCAGCTTTAGGATGAACTCTTGAAGCAGGGCCAGGAGAATGCTCGGATGCGCGCAGAGCAGGACAAGATGAAGGAATACGTGAGACAGCTAGCCGAGCAGTGTGGACAGGCTCCACCTCCAGATTTCTAGCTTCCCATTTGCATTACTCTACTCTTATGTCGTACACTTGACTTCGTTAACGTACATTTTCTATTTTCTTTATCGGTGTGGTACATTTGACTCGTTTGTATCTGAATTTGCTTGAATTAGGTTGTGTTTAATTGAAGTGTTTCCAGTTGTCCATCTATATTGTATACAAAAAATAGGATAAAAATACAAATCAGGGGGGAAAAAAAAAAAGAAAAATCTGGGGAGCTTAGCGACGGATAGGCTTATCCGTCGCTAAACGTGAACAGCAGGCGAGGTGCCACGTGTCTCTCCATAAAGCGACAAATAGATTTATCCGTCGATTTATTTGCGTTGACCAACAGAGCGACGGATGGAGTTGTCCGTCGCTATCCGAAAGCGACGGATCGGGTTCATCCGTCGCTTTTTCATTTAGCGACACCACTTTTGACGACGTCCTATTTAGCGACGGGAGCAGCCCCATTAACGACGGATCGAGACTGAATAGCCATCCGTCGCTATTCAGCTGTTTTCTTGTAGTGCAAGCACATTATCAGTAATTAACCGGCTTGGCACAAATGCTGACTGGGTTTCGGTAATGATGGAGTTCATATGGGGTTTCTGCCGGTTAGTTATTGTTTTCGAAGCGATTTTAAAGATAACATTGCTAAGGCTGATAGGTCGAAACTGAGTTACTTTCTCTGGTGTTTTACATTTTGGAATAAGAACAACATGTGTATAATTTATCCTGGGATTAAGGTTTCTGTTGTTCAAGAAATCAAGCACACAATTAGTCACATTATGTCCAACAATATTCCAAAACTTTTGGTAAAACAGAGCTGGCGGCCCATCTAGACTAGGGGATTTAAGGGGGTACATATCAAAAAGTGCGGATTTTGCCTCATCTGGTGCTCTCGGTTGATATTCTGGTCAACTCTAGGTTGTATAACTCTTGTCACATCTTCAATCTCAGCAACCGAAGGCCGCCGAGAGCTGAAAATCTCCCCAAAATAAGTATTCACAATACTTGCCATGTCTGTCATACTGTCGCACATTGATGAACGTGTATTTTACACTTTCATTCGAGTCTTTTTTCACCAATTTAGCTATCCTCTATGTTAATTTAGCTATATTTTAGTGCATTTTATTAGAATAGTGTCACGTTTCCCTTGAGTTTGTATTTTACAGGTTTTGGGTGAAAAACGAGGTTTTCCGAGCAATTATATTGAAGTAGACAAGGAATTGGTGTTTCGAAGGCCTTTTTGGAGTATCTAGAAGATTCCGGATAGGATTTGAAGTCTAGGGGTCGAGTCTGAAGGCTAAAAGGTCACTAGAAGGCAAAAACCGAATCCGAAAAGGAAAAGAAATCCAAAAATGCGTCGAAAACGCGTTTTCTGCCGACTGGAGGTCCCAGGCGATTCGCCCGGTGTGTGGAGCGACTCGCCCCACACCTGCCGAATGCCTATATATAGTTGCTCAGTTTTCTCCGTTTTTCATACTTTCCGAGACCTTTTCTCTCACCTTTCTCATTAGTTTTAGGTAGGAATTCTCCAGAGCCTGTTCTGGGGATTCTTAGCTTAGGAGATACTTTTTCTTAGCGTTTTGGAGCTTGTAAGATCGCGATTCTTCGGAGATTGACAACATTCGGTAACATTGTATCTTACAGTTTTTCTATTTATATTTATTTATCTTTCAACATGTTTTCATTCAATCTTGCTATGATTTCTGTTGATTGCTTGACATCTATGAGTAGTTAAACTTCTCGTTGGTGATAGTATGTGATTTCTTAGCGAAGGGTTAATAATTATGCTAATGGCTATATCGCGCATTATACATTGAGTTATTGCTTTATTTCTTTGATCTATCTAAAACCTCTATCTTCGTAGTGTTGAATTATAACGAACACAATTGGACAATTCATTGATCAAAGATCTCTATGCAAAACATGTACTTCATGCATGATTATTAACCTACTATACTTTGAATGACCATACTATCACCAGCCTCCATTATCTGATAAGAAAAACCTTTGCTAAGTAGTTTGTTAATTTTATATTCTTAAGTTAGATTAGATAAAGCTAGTTATAGTCCTTAGAGATCGACACTCGAGGTTATTTTATCGTTGTAGTTGTGAATTGTCTTTGATTAAATACAAATTTATTTAATTAACTAGAATCTGACAAGTTCTAAACCTTTCATCACACATCACCCCTTCATCATTCAACAAACCATTAATCTCATTAGTTTTAGTCCGACGAGTAGCTTGCGAGTGGAAAAACTTTGTGTTCATATCTCCTTTGGCTAGCCATTGAGTTTTGGCCCTTTGTTGCCACATAAGCTCTTCCTTATCCAATTCTTTTTCTAACTGCAGTTTCAGCATCCTCACACGACTCTTAATTTCTGCAGTATAAGGTTTCCCCTGCAAATCCTCCAACTCCTTGCGTAACTCTGCTATTTTCTTTCTCACTGACCCAACAGAAAACTTAGCCCAGTTGGCCAAACCCAGCTGACAATTCTCCATATTATCCAAGAAATCGAAACCTGCATCCCAATTATCTCTAACAATCTGTTCACAATCTGTACTTTTCAACCAAAGTGACTCAAACCGAAACCTTTACGATTCTGCCTGTACCGTTTCTATTGAACCCCTCTTAACTTAATCAAAATCGGCAAGTGATCAGAATTATTAGTGTGAAGATGAATTACCTTGGCAGCTGGAAACAATTGGCCCCATGACACTGAGCAACAGGCACGATCCAGACGCAATTCAGTGTGCTCAACTCCAACTAGACGATTTGACCAAGTAAATTGGTACCCTTCATAATCAATTTCTGAAAGCCCACAAAAAGACATAGTTTCACGGATATCTCTGAGACGCCAAGGTGATAGGAAATTGGCCGCCTCTTTTGTCGATGGGGTTTGTAACTTCGTTGAAATCCCCAACTGTGATCCAAGGCCGTACAGACTGAGTAGATAAGCGTCTTAGAAGGGCTCAGGTCGTTTTTCGTTTACTGTGATCCGGTTCACCATAAAACCCGATTAAACGCCAAACCGGTTCATTATTATTAAGTTCAACATTAGCATCAATATGATACTTAGAGTAAGACTGAACAATCACATTTAAATCTTTATTCCACAATAAAGCAAGACCGCCAGATTGGCCAACAGAAGCAACACAAAAACCAAAAACATTAAATCTACTCTTAATCATATCAATCCCTACTAGTATATATAGATTTGAAAACAAAGAAAATATTACTATTAGTTGTCACAATGTGACTCATTCAAAGAAGAGGAAAGCAAATGTATGAACATTATACCTACCGCAACTTGACAATTATACAAAGTAGAACATGTCTATTGAAAGTGGTTTGATGCTTTTTCAACAATATAATTTTATCATTCTAGTTCCCAACGAGTCTGTATCTAACACTTGTTTTGGTAAAATATGTGTTTGCACATTAACTAACATGCATGTATAGCCAATATAAACTATAGACAAATAGTGCTAGTATAGACTAGAAAAAACTAAAAATAATTATCATCATTTGTTACATTATGACCTATTAAAAGTAAATGTATGAAAGTTGTACCTAACGCAATTTGTCAATTATTATAAACTAGACTAAAAGATGTGGACTGAACGTGATTTGATGCATTTTTCAGCAATATAAGGTCGGTTAATTTTACTACCCTCGCATCTAATAATAACGGAATAGACCCCTTAGATTAACAATAATATTTTAGTTCCAAATTTGATTTTTTGGCGAATTAGGCAGTGTTAAAATAAACTCTAGTTAGGCATTTTAAAATTTGGTGAAATTTTAACTTTATTTTTAAAATAAACTCTAGTTTTTAAAATAACTTGAATTTTTGGCAAATTAGACATAACTATTTGATAGACCACAAATAAGCATTTTAAAATCAACTAAAAATCTATAATAATTGAAATTAAATTTGGTGAAATTCCAATTAAATATAAAAAATTTAATTTATTGATTTTATTAGACAAAAATTTTGAGTGTCTACAATCAATAATTAGAATCACAGTTTAATGAGGAGGTTCACTTCTGTTTAAGACATGAGAGTGAAGGTTTTGTGGAAGGAACTGGTGTGTTTGAACCTGTCTACTCCTCATGCTAAATTTAACATGTGGCTTGCGTGTTGGGAACGGTTAGCAAATACATAAGTTTGGATTTGATGTGTCTACTGCCTGTTGTGCAAGAACTGTTGCTCATATTACACGCTTGGCAGATTTTGTTCTCTCGGTATGGTAGACAGTAGACACAGAACGGCTGCTTCCAAGCAAGACTGGTTGCTCGTTCTCTGTGCAGAAACTAAAGGGAAAACTGCGAGCAACAATTTCTTTTATTTATTTTAATCAATGGAATGTTCACGGTCATAACGGATTTTGATTGGCTCTAGGTTGTGTGATTATTTTCTTACTTCTCCGGCTTGACTGTTGTACTCAGTATTGGTTGTATTGTTACGAGCATTTCTTATACTCGGGAGTTTTGAATAGAACTTTTAGCCGTTTAAAAAAAAAAATGGAATGTTCAAGCTTTGGCTTTGGTTCTTCCTATGGAATTAGTAGATATGATTAGGGCCATTCCTTTACAAGAAGATATGTTTATTTGGCCTCATAAGACATCTGGTGATATATTTCCATTAGAACTGTGTATAATGATTTGTGCTCTTTTCTTGTGGACTGTCATTCATGGAAAGTTATCTACAGTTTCAAGGTTGTTTAAGTTTACTATTGTTCAGGATTCTATTTTGCAAACTGTGACTCATCATCTTTTGTTTGTTTGTTCAAACTTTCAGGATTTCAGAATACATTTCGGCGCAGTTCTTGAATGTCTGCTGTAGATATTAATGTGTTTTATATCTCTAATTTTGATCTTAACTCCAGAGAACAGCGAGCTGTGGTAATATCCTGGTGGATCATGTGGTGTTCTAGAAATGAAAAAAGTCTTTTAGCATAAAAACGTTAGTAATAATTCATTATTTGCTAAACTCTCATGAAGCACCTGACTCTTTTTCATTCTCCTGCTACTTGATCTTAAGTTAAAACTGTTTGTAAATGGGAACCGACTACTTCTGATTGGTTCCCCTGGTCGTGCAGGTTTTACGGTGATTTTACAAGTAGTTTGTTAAAGAGTTGCAGCATCATATGTTGGGACAACTGATAATGGCATAGCCGAGTTATTAGTTGTACAGAATGGATTGAAGTTAGCTTTATGGCTATTTTGATTTGGCACTTAATGATCTCCAGGTTTCCACATATCGTAACCTGAATTTCTGAGGATTTCACGTTAGTATTTCACGAATTTCTATTAGTAGAATCCTCTCTGCGCTGCTTGAAACATTATAGAAGAAAAGAAAAAGTAGTATGACACATTACATGTGGCCATATTTCCAACGAACGAACTAAAATTTAAGTTTTAAATTTGGCCGTATTTACCGAACTAAATTTTAAGTTATAAATTTGGCCGTATTTACTTACTGAACTGAACCGTAGCAGAAACTTTTTTTCTTTAAAAATTAGGGCACTTAAAACTAATCAATCAATATAAACATTTTATTGGGACAAGATAAACTCCGTAAGTTCAGATGTTCAGATCTAACGAACAGTATTCTATACAACATGAGCACTATATGTGAACAACCAAGTAAAAATTCGGTTCATCCACTAATTCTACAACCTATTGTAATTTTTAACATTTATACACACCATTGGGATGAACAAAATTCACCTTGGACGACTTAATAACTTAGCTTTCCTCGTGCACAGAAGTTCCAGTCAATGTGAATTCATCTGTAGGCAAACAATCCTCCATTTCATCTGAGGGCAAATGAATCTATGTTTTATCTAGATCTGTGGGCGAACAATCTTCCATTTCATCTGAGGGCGAATGAACCTCTGTTTCATCTACATTGTAAAAAAAAGGTCATAACTCTGAAAAACCAAGGTCAGATATAGCAGTTATTAAGATATAATTGAAGATTCCTTGAGGAATTAAACAGACTTGGAACTATTAGAGTCCAATCGTACAAATAGAATATAGGCCAAGACCGTGGTCTCAGTTAACAAAATCTATATATTAATGAGCAGAGGTCAAGACCAAGAATAAATTCCATGTCAGATTACAAAATTTCAGCATTAAATTATCAGACAGGGATAACTGTAAATAATTTCTTCTCATCATACATGGAACTTAACCCACTCTATTTTAATCCAAGAGATTAGTAATACATACTAGGAACATATTCATATATTCAAAACATAGATATTATAAGGCCATTTTCTGAATAAACATAGATAACGTACCATAAATCAATTTGAACAATTTGAATGAGTAAAGGTAGATTTAGTTGAAGATCAATGTCAGATTACAAACTTTCAGCATGAGTTATCAGACAGGGATAACTGTAAAAGATTGTTCTCATCATTCAAAACATTTACACAAGAAGAAATTATTTCAAAATGAAAAACCATTTAATAGAACTTCAAAAGGTAAAACAAGAAGCCTCAGTCCGTCCTAGTTCAAATGTATTCCACATTTAATTTTCAGTGATACCATAAACAATCATCACCAGCTTCTATATCCAAGATATAAAGGCCCCAAAAGGCCCAAATGTATTCAACTTCGAACACCAGAAAGGACCAATACAGCACAATAGATTATGTATGTAGAGCAAAATAAAAGTAAATATTCACATGTCAGATTACAATACTTTCATCACTAGTTATCAGACAGGGATAACTGTAAAATATTGTTATCATCATTCATGCAACTTCCATCCAACCATCCAAACAGACACTAATCAAGCATACAAAAAAAAAGATCCAATAATCACAAATTTCAGAAAATCAAGACCCTAAATGTTTATGCAAAAGATTATGAAAAATGTGAAGCCTCAGACCGTCCTAGTTCAAATGTATTCAACATTTTATTTCAGTAATACCATAAACAAAATCATCACTGGCTTCTTTACTAAGAAATAAGTAAACAATCTAAAAAACAGATGGGCAAATAGGAAATAAGCATCAGATCTTCCTATTCAGTAAGCCTCACTGTACTCAAATAACAATTGAGCACTCAACTCTGATATATGATTACATCATTTGCCTAATTTCCTCATCAATTAATCAATTCACGATTTACCATACTTCAATTTTACGACAGTAAAAAAAACAATTAATTAATATTTAATTCAGAGAAAATAAATATACCATTGTTGAGGAAGAAATCAGAGGAAGGATACCCTTGGAAGGTGATAGCGGACAAGGACTGCTCTTCACTGATCGGATTGGTCAAATGGTTGACGATCTCGGCAACGCCATACGAGCTACGCCGCGGAGGTACCCAATAGGAAGCGCCAGGTACAAACACGAGCCAATCGGGTTTGGATTTCTTAACGATGGTGCTGTGTATGGCGTCCTCGATCTTCTCCACCAGATTCGCCTCGGCCAGGGTGTGCTCAACGGCGGTGGAGGCTTCCGGGAGGGTGGAGAGGCGGCGGGAGGTGGAGGAGAAGAGGGTGGATCTGATTAGGGTTTTGGGGAGAAATCGAAGCATGTTTTGTTGAAGGGGTTTGGGTTTGGGTTTGTTTATATAGAGAGGGTGAATGAATTTGTTGACGGTTGGGGTCAGAGTTGAATAGCTGATGGTTTAAGGGTGTTTGTGAAAATATAGTTTTCAGCTAGGGCTGAGCTGGAGTTGTTGAGTTTGTTGGGTGGATGATGGGCCGGCCTATCGAGAGTGGGCCTAATTTGATAATGTGGCTTGGGCTGGGTTCTCAATCCCCTACTACTGCCATTGATAGGGAAAATCGGCAAAATGGTCCCATAACTTTGCCTTATCCGTCAAATTGGTCCTGCAAGTTTCAAAATCAGAATTTTGGTCCTATAAGTTTGTTCCATCCTGCCTTTTCAGTCCCAAAGTACATATTTGCTAACTAAATGAAATATAGACAAAAATAAGATATTTACAAAACTTGAAGGGGCTATTTGTAATATTTTTTGGTCGTTGATCTGTTATTTTATTAAATTAATTAGTGCTATAATGGAAATTTAGTTTTATAGTCGGGTAAGACTTTGGAAGATTACTTACAATATAAAAGGAAATCGATTCAAAATTTCAAATTGTATGTTCATGGCCCTCTACTTCCTTCTTTCTTTTGGTATTGTCATGGTGAATGACTAAATATTTGGCTTGAATTGAAGGATGTTAAATTTGATCTGGCTACACTGAATGAGTACGTTAATGGTTGTCTTGGCTACACTGAATAAGTATGTTAATTGTGAAATCTAACGGGGTCCAGATGTAATGGGCCCAAAAAATTAATATACTCCATATGTCCTACTAAAGTCAGCTTGATTTTTCGATATCAACTTTAATGTAATCATTTTAGTTTCATAATATAAAATTTTAAGTTATTTTTATCGTATGATTTGAAAATAATTTGAGGTCAACCGACCATAAAAAAGTCAACAGAACAAAGTGTTAAACTTAAGCCGGGACGAAGGAAGTATGAATAATATTTAATAAAAGTATGTTATGAAACTTTATAAAGTCTACTTTTATAATATAATTTTTGTTAATTATTTTTCTACATAACTTACGAGTAACAATTTTATTTGAGGCGAGCATGTACTCATAAAACTACAATAAATTATAAAAGAATAAAATGACGAAAACTTCTAAATACAAAAAGAACACCACATACAAAAAATTGGAAAAAAAAAAGAAAAGAGAAAATGATCGTAGAAACAGAGAAAGCTAATGTCCATCTCAATCCCAATGCAAAATAAATTTCCTCAAGCTTATTGAAATATTACAACAAGCCCCATCAACTTTGATCAACCTATTATTCTTCTTTATATTTCATTTAGTTATCAAATAGGTACTTTAGGACCAAAAAGGAGGGATGGAATAAAATTACGGGACCAAAATTACAGATTTGAAACTTATGGGATGAATTTGACGGATGGAGTAAAGTTATGAGACTATTTTGGCGATTTTCCCGCCATTGATATTATATAGTGTCCTACTTCACCAGTTCATATTCGACCTGCCTATCGTCATGTTCGACTTCCTAACCAACCCTCTAAGAATTGTTGGAGTCTCAAAACATAAATTCATTTTTCTCTTTTACAATCTTCATATTCTATCTTTTAGAAATACTTGCTTGAACATCAAAATCCAT
Source organism: Plantago ovata (assembly GCA_028274465.1). Lineage (NCBI taxonomy): Eukaryota > Viridiplantae > Streptophyta > Magnoliopsida > Lamiales > Plantaginaceae > Plantago > Plantago ovata. The sequence continues at coordinate 9,052,970 of CM051458.1, forward strand.
TTGGTAAGTGTAGATGCTCAGAATTCTACAATTGATATTTGATAATGCGTGGGCACCAAATACCTGCGAGACAAAGGATTAGCGAAAACTAAGACGCGGCGACCTGCAAGATCAACAATCGAGAAAGCGTGAGATTCCACTGGGACACCGGTGTGGTGCCGACCCTATGGACTCCGACGCTCAAGTTAGCGAATTTGTGATAATAAAGAGTAAAGTAAACGTGCGAGTAAAAGTAAGTATAAACTTAGCCAAAATAGATGTCGGTAAACAATGAGAAATCTAGGTCTCCAGCGGATGGATAGGAACGACTTAGGGTTCCGGTGGCCAAGATAGATTTCTCTAAGACTCTGGGTGCTCGACTATGGATTCTTATGGAGCTGATTGAATATGTAAGTGGAGACGGTCGGAGTACGGTGAATTTCTGTAAGTTTGATTTTATCAGAGAGTAATTGTAAGTGACGAGCTTGAACCAGTTGCCATTGGATCAGTTGCAATTGGATCCTTTCCGTTTCCCTCAATCCCCTTTTTATATTAGGTATCGCGGACTCTTCACTACAAGGAAGAAGGCCTTTAGCGACGGAACCATCCGTCGCTAAAGAAGGCCGATCGATCGCTAATATACGCTAGCGACCGATCGGTGTTTTTAGCGACGGATAAATTCATCGTCGCTAAACCGTTAGTCGCTAGCGAATTAGCGACCGATGAGTTTTCCGTCGCGAATTTGCGACGGATTAGCAACGGAAAATGAGGTTGACTTTTAGCAACCGATGAATTATCCGTCGCAAAAGTCACTGGTCACTTAGCGACGGATGAGTCTCATCGGTTGCTAAATTTTAGCAACGGATTAGACTTATTCGTCGCTAATTGTCCGGGACCTTTAGCGACGGATAAGTTCATCCGTCGCTGGATATAGCGACGGATGATGCTATTTTTTTTTTTTTAATTTTTTAGATATAATAATGAGACCCAAAATCAAATGCAACCTGTTCAATTAAGCAACATGTTACAGAAATTCTATAGACCAAATAAACCAAAAAATAATCCAAAAAAATCATAATAAATGTACCAAAACCCTCCATACATATAATAATAATCATACGTACACAATACTAATCCAAAATAATATCATAGTGTACACAGTATTCATGTAGAAAATAGTAAATAAAGTCGAAAAGGATAGGGGTATCATGGAGAGGGAGGTGGATCCATCCCCAGCTTCGCATACAGCTCAGCAAACATAATACCATATTTAGCCTTCTGCGCAGCCTGCTCCGCCTTCACCGCAGCTAGCCTCTTCACCTCCTCATCCTTCTCCTGCAACTGAAGTAAGAGGGTCTGCTCTCGAGCGGAAGCTGCTGCTGAAGATGATGAAGATGTACTGGCACGGGAACGACGAGTCGGCCTCGAGTCCAATTCAGGGACGGCTGCTGCACTCCCCAGTCCCAAGCGACGGCCCTTCTCGTCTGGAGGATTCACCTCGAGGAAAATGGCATTCATTTCCTCAACAGTGAGATCCTGATCACGAATCCTGTCCTCGTAGGCCGTCTGAAATTATAAATCAAGAGTATAAGGTGTTAGTTATGTTGTTAATTAGTTATGAAATCATCAGTATTTAATAAACACATGTATTGTTGAACTTACCGCAATTGTTGTGGCCTCGTCACACAACCACTGTCCGTCCTTGGCCTTCTGAGATCTCGAGAACAAGGTGAATAGGAGACTCTGGTTATCCTTCAACTAAATGACACATGAAAGCATCATATACTTAGTTTGAAAGTTCGAAATGCAAGTAAGTAACAAGTATAAGAATGATGAATTCACAAAGTTAATACACTTACCTTCTGCCTCACATGTGCTGTAGCGATCGACTCAGAGCCAAAACGGTGTGTCACCAGGGTACGTGTCCCATCATTCGGCTGCTTCTTCCTGTTCTCAGTGTTCTGTTCAGCCTGCGCCCGGACTCTCTCGTTAGCCCAGTACACCTTCCACGCCTCCCAAATTTCATCTCCGGGCCAATCACCGATACGTGGACGGTTATTTGTCCACAGTTTCTTCAGGTTATGAACCATGCACTTGTAAAGGGCACTACCGTGAGAGTTGAAGCTCCACCAGAGATCCATCAGCAATGCTTTCGGAAGGAAGAATTCTTTCTACACAATTACAAATAAACATCGAAACACATACGTTGGTGAATACTTAAAAACATTCAAGTATAACAAGGGGAGCTAAATTGTATCAAATATATAACAAGGGAAAACAACATCTATTCAGGTATATCGGTGACTAACATATCACCCAAGTTCAGTGTCTAACATACCACTCAAATATAGTGGCTACCATACCACTCACATTGTCCTATATTTCACTAAAACAATGGTGACTAACATATCACCCAAGTACAGTGGCTAACATACCACTCACACAAAGTGGCTAACATACCACTCACAACACAAACAATTAGGTAATTAATGTACGATTATTAACTCACCCTCAGCTCCTCGAACAGCTCTCCCTTAATTTGGTCCGGGATGCAATGCCACTGGCTGCCACCCTCTTGCGGTGGGATCATCTTGTTCCGTATTATCCCACTGAGTACTTTAGCAGCGCGCTCCCCATACAACCTGTGAAGAACAGGTAAGTCAATAGTGACAAGGTTAGTTCGGTATATATATATTAAAAGTTCGTAAATCAGTTAATGCCTAATACTTACTTCTCTCCATTGGGGTAAAGGACAGAGCGACCATTCCACATAAGACCATCTTCCGGCCTTTGAAAGGGACAACCGTCGTCTGGAACGTGGGCCCACGGGTCGTGGAGGGAGGAATGAGGAGTCGAACCCCTGCTCGACCCAGGTGGAGTCCCAAAAACAGTAGGGGAGCCCTGCTGTGAGCCCTGCCCGGTGTCCTCTCCGTCGGTATCATCCTTCTGGGACTGCGGGGTCAGGTATCGTGGCCTCCTGTGTCGTGGCATCTGCAATAAAAATATCTGTGTTAGTACATACACAATTGAATATAAAACATGTAAAGACATTAAGAGATAAAGTAATGAACATTTTTTTATTATATGCCTAATAGATAAGTCTAATCTAAGTCTAATCTAACTACCTAGTACTAATTCACGTACCCTCTATAATCTACTCTGGTTGTAAGTCAATGAAAACATCATCATGCAGCTGAATAACTTCTACTGTAGCCTGTACAGGGATTCATAATTGAATGCTAAACCTGGCCAATAGAAGTTTAGTACATTGCGGCGGCTAACGTATCTTTTCATCGATTATTCATTTTAATTATCAGTTTTTTACATTGCATTATATATACTCCCAATATTTTCTAATTTAAATTTACCTATGATCGAGTTATTTCCTTCATACTTACGTTTTTTTAAAACAATAATTACTTATATTTATCTATATTTTATACAATAATTACTTATATTTATCTATACAATATACTATAATTACATATATTTATCTATACAATATACTATAATTACATATATTTATCTATACTTCCATTATAATTATACAATTTCCATTTTTCCATTATTATAACTACTTATAATACACAATAATTTACTCATATTTCCATTATACTTATACAATTTCCAAATCTAATTAGTAATTAGTATATCTGAAACAAAACTACACTAATTGACCAAACATAATCGAACTCAACTATAAAATATCCAATTCATCCCAAATCTATCAATTCACCAACTAAAACTTGTGCACCCCCCCTAATTTGAGCTACACAACATAATAGATACTAGTAGAATCCATACAATTCAATGAATTGAAAAAAAATGAAGAATACTAAAATTTAGACAAGTTAGGGTTCGAAATATATACCTTTGATTGCGGAAGAAATGGGCAAATAATCACGCAATTGAATAGCTACACTTGTTCCTTGATGAAAGAGTTTCGAAATGACTATAAGATTGATGGAAATGGTGAAGAAATGAAGAAAATAAGGGAGGATAGATTTGAGCCGCGAGAGAGAAGAAAGAAATGGGTTGAAGTTTTCTGAGATCGATCGCGGTGAGGGAGATGATGAACAGCATTTTTAGCGACGGATGGCGTATCCGTCGCTAAAAAAGCGATCGGTCGCTAATTAGCGACCGATACGCGCATCCGTCGCAAGTTAATTTTTTTTTTATTATTTTTTTTAATATGCAATAGCGACCGATGGTTCCATCGGTCGCTAAGCATGTTGACCAGATTAATAAAAAAAAATTAAATAAATGCGACGGATGGGTCCATCCGTCGCAACTTTAGCAACGGATGGCATCCGTCGCTAGTTAGCGACGGAGATGGCATCCGTCGCTAGTTCCAGTACGCTCTAAGGCGTTTCCTTTTATTCGTCGCTAGAGCCTATTTATCGGTCACTAAAAGACCGATCGGTCGCTAGTTTTAGCAACCGATCGATCGGTTGCTAAAAGTGGTGGCTAAAATGTTGTTTTCTTGTAGTGCTTTCTGCCACTTCACGCATAGTATTCGGGTAGTTAGCGAAGTATGCATGTTAGAACATTAAGTGAACGTTGAGGGAGTCATGACCATTTCAGAACGTTGAGGGAGTTGAGGAGTCAAGTGCCGATTTGGTCAACATGTTGCAAGGCAACCGAAATAACGTTAGGAGATAGAACTAACGAGTGATCGCTGTTGGAGTTCGTAGGCGACCTCACTTCGAGGTGACTTCTAGCTATTTAGGCGCCTCCTTTGATCTTGACGGCCATTCAAGGCATTTGGAGACTTCTAAAATGTGGCACCAATTTAATATTTATGGGAAGATGTACCCGACGACTTTTATGGACCGGATGACTTTTATAAACCCGGTGACCTTCGGATGCTAGATGGTTACCACATGTAGTTAGCAACTGGCTCTAACTGAACCGCATACTAATTCGCGGTCAAATGGTCAAAATTGGATTGTCATGACTAGTAAACCGTAAATAATAAATCGGGTCAACATATGACCAAGTGGACTATTTTTTGCCAATACAGTAAGCACCACACAACTGTCCAATTTGGATCTCATATTTCCATCATTCTTTCATGTTACAACAAGTTGTTATTTCTTTCTCATATGTATGATACTAGTAAATAACCCGTCGAGTTTCGACGGGAAATAGTAAATTTATAAATAATAAATGAAAATCAATTAAAATGAACAATTATCTCATTTTTATAAAAAAATGTTTACTGAATAGTCTCATCGAATATAATAATAATGTTAAATTATATATTATGGGATATATCTGTCGAACACAAGTAGTGTTCCAAATTATTATGCAATTAGTGTTCTGAATTATTATGAAATAGACCCGTCGAACGGAGTTAGTGTTATGAAGTATTGCAGAATAGACCTGTCGAACGCAATTAGTGTTCTAACGTTTTGCAAAATAAACATGTGGAACGTAGTTAGTGATCTAATGTATTGCAAAATAGACATGTGAAACGCAGTTAGTGGTCTAACATATTGCTGAATAGATAAATCGAACGCAATCAGTGTTCTAACGAATTTTCAAATAGACCAGTCAAATACATTTAGTGTTCTAATGTAATACCAGATAGACCCGTCGAGCACAATTAGTGTCTTAAAGTGCAAAATAGACATGTCGAACGCAATTAGTGTTTTAAAATATTATGGAATAGCCCAGTAGACCGCAGTTGTGGTCTAAAGTATTGTGGAATACCCGTCAAATATAGTTCAAGTATTGCCAAATAGACTCGCCAAATGCAATTATTGTTCTAAAGTAATGTGAATAGGTTCGTCGAACGCAGTTAGTATTCTAAAGTATTGTGCAACAGACCCATAGAAAAAAAATAGTGTTTTAAGGTATTGTGCATGGAATAGACACGTCGATCACAGTTAGTGTTATAAAGTATTGGCGAATAGACCCGTCGAACGTATCTCACTATCTTGTATTCTAAAGTATTGCGGGATATAGTAGTTGGCCGCATCTAATGTTGTAAAGTATCAGCGAATAGATTCGTTGCATGCAATTAATATTCTAAAGTATTGCGAATAAGCGTGTCAAACGCAATTAGTGTTTTAAAGTATTGCGGAATATCCCCGTCAACCGCAATTAGTGGTCTAAAGTATTGCAGAATACCCATCAAATGCAGTTCAAGTATTGTCGAATAGACCGTCAAACACAATCAATAATGTTTTAAAGTATTACAGATAAATTTAGTGTTCTAATGTACCGTGTCATAGACCCGTCGGCCATGGTTAGTATTCCAAAGTCTTGTGAAGTGGACCCGTCGAACATATTAAGTGTTCTAAGTATTGCGGACATATCAACCAACTGAATTTAGTGCTCTAAAGTTCGTGTTTAATGCATTGTCGAATAGACGCATCCAACCCAATTAATGTTTTAAAGTATTGTGAATATGCCGGTCGAACGCAGTTAATGTTTTAAAGTATTGCGAAATAGACCCGTCGAACGTAATTTGTGGTCATAAATATTATGGAATGGACTCTTCGACAACAGTTAGTGTTCTAAAGTATTGCTGAATAAACCAGTCAAATGTAGTTCATGTTTACAAGTATTGCTGAATAGACCCTGCGAATGCAATTAATATTTTCATGTATTGTGAATAGACTCGTTGAACGTTGATAGTGTTCTAAAGTACTGTGGAATTGATCCGTCAAATGCAATTAGTGTTCTAAAGTATTGTGAATAGGACCGCCGGGCCGCAATTAGTGTTATAACGTAGTGCCAAATAGACCAGTGAAGCGCAATTAGTGTTCTAATGTATTGCTGAAAGACCCGTCAACCACGGTTAGTGGTCTGAAGTTTTGAGAAATAAACCCAAATAAAGTTCGCGTTTCAAAGTATTATCGAATAGACCTGCCGAACATTATAGTGTTCTAAAGTATTGTGAATAGATTCGTCGGATGCAGTTTGTGTTTTTAAGTATTGAGGAAGAGACCAACCAAACGCAAATAGTATTCTAAAGTATTGTGGAATAGACCCGTCGAATACAGTTAGTGTTCTAAAGTATTGCAAAGAGACATGTCTTACACAATTAATTAATATTCTAAATTATTGTGAAATAGACACTTTAATATGTGAAAAACATTCGACCAATCAAAATAGACATAAAGTGAAGTTGAGAATGCCATGTGGTTGAAGGAAGAAGTATGAAAACTTCCTCCTTTGTAGAACATATAGATATTTGGGTCACGATTACATAATGATGAATAATATTTTAATTTTTTATATAGAAGAAAATGTTAGGAATTTTTTTGGAATTATCTAGTGAGAGATTGAGATGTTAAAAAGTCATCGGATCCTAAACCCAAAATCTGTATTACCCGTCCGAGCCCAACCCTATTACCCTAATTATAATAGAACAAATTTTTTGTGCAGGAAGTTTAATATTCTCCTTTAATAGATATACAAATATATTAATATAAATTTTAAATACATGTGGTACTAAATAATATTAAAATGGTTCATATAAAAAACACTAAAATTATTGATAATAATTATAAAAATAAAATATTTTGGAGAAAAAGATGTGTGAAGAAAGATAACTAAACTTTGTAATATATAAAATGATATGTTAGGTGCATAGATACAATAAATGTGAAGATACAATAAATGTGAAAATATAATATTATACCCGACTTGTCTATGGGGGTAAGTTGAATCATTAACCGCGACAGGTGCACATTTTACCGAGTTTGTGACTCGGCACTCTGAGGATATAATAGACTTCAATTCAAATTTCTTTTCCACAATCTACGTGAACTTTATTTTTAACATTAAAAATTTTCTTGCATTTTTCGTTAATCATCCAATCATTCTATATTTTTATATTAATTTAATTTTTACAAAAAACAAAACTAAATTACTTTTAGTATCTGTCATTCATAAAAATGCCAGATAATTTCAATTAATAATCTATATTGCAAATTGTTTTGAACATAATAATATCTTTGTTTTTCTTGAATATGTATATATTTACTTGAGAATGATGATATAAAAATAAAAGTAATGAATATATATGGTGAATTGTATAATTGTAAATTAGATGAATAGATTTAAGACATGTGGCAAGAACAAAATAATTGACCAATAGGAATGAAAGATTGTGCATGAAAACTCATTAATTTAAATTTTATTCGGTTACCTAAAAAATGCTCTCCTTCTCCATTTCTCCGGCCTGTCAACGATAATCGGAAAAATGATCTCCTCTCTCCCCTATCTCTTCCTGATCTGGTCTCTTACAACGCCAGACAGCTTTTCCCCTTTCTTTCGCCTTCCTCGAATGAGTGATTTAATCACTTCTCATGAAGATTTGATCTCCCAAAAATCTGGGATCCGATCTCGGCCTTTCTATGGCTGGACGGTAGAGAGGCAGATCCCGTTAGAAGATTCATTATGGCTCTGGATCTCTACTGGTCACACTAGTGATTCGCAAAATCACTTGCACCTCTGGGATGCTCTATTTTCTTATGTTGTTATTATGCTTATGCAATCTGTGCAAATATTCGCTGGATTTTAATTACCCCCCCCCTCCCCCCTATATAGATCCACACGATTCGTGCTTAACATAACCCACAAAAAACTCTCTGCTCTTATCTTTAAATCTACTCTAATCCACTGTCAGTACTCGTATCGCAGGTTTAGGTGTCATTCTGTTGTAATTTGCAGGTTCCTACTGGTAAGGTTTGAAATGGCAGACGAATTGATCGCTAAGATGGCCAAACAGTTGAGTTTGACGGAGGAAGAGGAGGTTGGGATCGAAGCTCCGACTGAGGTGTGGACTGGGACCAATCCTAGATTCCGCCTTGCCCTGGTGGCACGAACTTTGTCCAGGAGAGCCATTCACATTGACTCGTTCCAACAGGTCATGTGTAACAGTTGGGGGGCCCAACGAGGTTTGGAAATCTCGAACCTCACAGAGGAGCGACTGCTAATCCAGTTCAATCATGAACTAGATAAATCAAAGGTGGAAACAGGGGGCCCTTGGTCATTTGAAAAAAACTTGATTGTTATGGCATCCATTGGGGAAGGCGACGACCCGAGAACCTTGACGTTGAACCATGCTGAGTTTCATGTACATGTTGAAGGCCTACCTTTGAGTAAGATACACTTTAAAATGGCGGAGGCAATTGGGAATGGAATCGGTAAGTTCGTTAAACTAGAAGCAAAGGATACTGAAAATCTGGAGGGGCTAATCATGCGCATTAGAGTCAAATTGGACATAACAAAACCTCTGAAAAGGGCTTTAAAGATTCGCGGTGATGGAATTGAGCCTATTGTTGTGACTTTTGCGTACGAGAGGCTCCCAAATTTTTGCTACCGTTGCGGAGTGCTTGGACATCTACTCAAAGACTGTCAAATTCAATCTATATAATATATAAAGCAGAATTCACATTCTAAAAATATCAACCAATGAGAATTCTCCAATCCACGTGGCATTTCCTCAATTATTTGGATAAAAAATTCAATTTAATACCCTATCTAAATTAATTATTTATTTTTAGTCAATTCACGGCCCTTTCTTATTCTTTCTTCTTCTTCTTTCCTCTTTTCAACAAATTTCTTCAAACTCATATTCTATTAAGACCCCTTCTTTCCTCTTCTCTACAATTTTCTAATTTCTTCTGCCTAGATCGGTCCGTTTTGAAGGCTTCATAACGGGAATTGACATGATAATTTCAGCTCGGATTTCTCAAGCTCGAGCTCTATTTGAACTTCAAGTCAGATTCGACTTCATATGGAGCTCGAGCTGGAGCTCTACTTGAACTTCAGGTCAGAGCCGATTTCATATGGAGCTCGAGCTTCCAGGTCTTTTTCATCTGTGTTTTCCAGATTCTATTTCATTCGAGCTTCCAGGTATTTTTCATCTGTGTTTGTTTATCAGATTCGATTTCATATGGAGTGCAATTTTGTTTTTGTTTTTTTTTTTCAATTGATAAACATGATGGATTACGAATTTATGTTTCATTAATTTTTCAATTGATAAACATGATGGAGTACAAATTCTTTACATTGACGGATTTATCCAATAATTATGAGTCCTAAAAATAGTAGTAGCACTTTAAAATTTGTGTTCTTTATCAGTTGTGTCAATGTAAATGTTATTAAAGATTAAGATAATCAATTCTAAAAATAAAAATAAAAAAAAATTAAGAAAATCACCATTCTGTTGAGATCATTCTGTAGTGGTAGTCACCGGCTTCAGTAAAACTCTTGCTGGATACTTCAAAACTAAATAGAAGATAAAACTTTCTGTTTTTCGTCTTTATCCCGTAAGGCATCTAATGTAGCAATCCCCTATATATATTTATATATTTACGAACAAAACTCAGTTGCTTCTCATTCTACCTTAGTATTTTCTCAGTAAAAAAAAATGTCTTCGAAAAAAATCATTCCTGTTGCTTCTATTGCTAAAAAAGGCCATAGGCTCAGCTTTGTGGTTGCGGTTCGTGTGTTGCGCGCCTGGGCTGTTTCTTTGTATAATGAGCCAAAGGGGTTAGAGATGATCCTATTAGATTCTGAGGGATCTAGAATTGTTGCAACCATAAGGCAGGACATTTCAAATGACTTCCAGGCTTTACTTCCAGAAGGAGAAATCCGTATGATTACCGGTTTTAAGGTGCTTGACTACAGCAGTAAGGTTGCCCGTATCAACCACCCCTATAAGATAGAGTTTGGTGTCGCCACAGAGGTTTCAGAACCCGAAGAAGAGTTCCATATTCCCAGAAATGGATTCCAATTTGTACGGTTCAGCACTGTGACAGTTGTTGATCCGCAGTTTACTTTAGGTACACTATCTTTCCTTCAACGCTAATGCCTGCTTATGTTTGTTTAATCCTGAGTTTTCTCATTTTCGTTTAGCACTTTTTTGTCCAGTTTTAATACTGAATTAAGCTGAAAAAAAGTTTCATATATGTTGTGCTAATGGTTATGTTAAATAACAGATGTCGTTGGAACCTATTGCTCCCACGGTGATATAGAGCATATCCCAGCAGCCAAGGCTCGCAAATTGGATGTCACCCTAAAGGATAAAGAGTAAACAATTTTCAATTGATAAACCATTTCTATTACAAACCATTTGTTTTTAATGATATAACTTGATGGCAATTTACAGGGGAAGGGAATTGGTTGCCATCATGTGGGAATCGTACGCAGATGAGTTGTTGGCCTTTCTCCAATCACGGGTAGAGGATGACCCTCCATTCAATGTCGCCCTTCAGTTTGTATCAATCTCAAAATACATGAGTATGAAGATCACATTCAACGTTTTTCGCATTTTCTAATTATATTATTTCAGTTATTAATTTCCCTTTCTCGAACGATTAATTTAATACAGATGTATTCCGCGTTCAAACGATGAGAAATAAAACTGTACTAATCCTTGATCCAGATAATGAAGAGATAACTGCATTCTTAAGCAGGTTTGCTTTTGCAATCATTCCCACACCATTTTGGTTTCTTTATGCTTATTTATTCAACACTTTCTAAAACAAATCCCTCATTGTATCATTATTCTTCAACAGTGGACAAGAAGACTCTTTGATTGTCAACTCTGACGACACTATGGCCACCAAACCTGCTGATTGGTTCATTAATCAGAGCACAATAACAATAAAAGACCTATTCGCATGCACGGAGGTAATATGCTCATGATTTTAACATTATAATGAGAAAACTGTTGTGACTCATCTGTGTAATATTCTGAATTGTAGGCTGGGATGCACACAATTGTTGCGGAGGTCAGCGATATAGATACCTCTAATTGGTATTATGAAGTATGCAGTAAGTGCAAGAAGAAACCAACTAAAGGACCTAAAAAGCAAACATCAAAAGTAGGAGATACGTGTGCACATTGCCTTCAAGTCATTGAAGGATTGATTCCGAGGTAGTTAATAAGCACAACTTAATTTAATATTTTTAATATTTTAACATTTAATAGATCACTATATTAAAAGCTGACCATATTATGTTCACTTAAAATAGGTACAGACTCAGGCTTGAAACACAGGATGATACAGAAGAATCAGCATTTTTCATTCTTTTGGACAAGCAAGCCAGAGCATACCTTGGGAAGTCAGCAGCTGACATAATAGCAAAGGTATTGAAATTGGATTTCAATACTGGCATACTACTGTTATGTACATTACCTTCTCTATTTAATAGTACACACTTAATATTTGGTTTTATCTTTTTATAGGTCGGTCCAAAGGGTAAGACTAGGGGAGAATTCAAGAAGTTCTTCGGCAAGGATTTTATTTTTAAGATACAAGTCCAACAAGACTATAATATCGACCAACAGAAACAGGAGTACACTATTATTGAACTAAGCGATCACCAGGACTTCATTTCACAGTTTGTGAAAGAGAAGAGTAATGTAAGTCTTACAATTAATGATAATGTATATAATCCATGATAAATCCATAGTATATTCAGACTGGATCATGACTTTTATTGAAATAACATGTGACAGGAAGATAGTTCATTAACGGTTTCAAAGGAACTTCATGTTGTTCAATCGTCTCCTAAGATGGTTACACCAGTGTCTGCTAAGACAGTCTCACAGGTAAATGTAGTTTTGTCACTGAATTTGTTATTTACCTGATTCACTGCTATTGTTTTAAATGACTTTGATCTGCATACTGGATGAAATTACAAATAAGTTAAGAGTAGGGAAGTTGCTGATGAATTGCGTTGCAGACAATTCTTAATTGTCAATACTGCATTTTGCTGTAAATAAAAGCTACTAAGGTTCTAAAGATTCCAAAGAAGGAGAAAATATAGTTCAAAATCGCCAGAAATTCTGCAACGCAATTTCAGCATGAAATCTTCATAGTTATTCCAAGAATAAGATAGATCAGCAAACTTTGCTGATAGAAGTTGTTCCCTTACTTTTTATTTTAAGACTTGAGACATTATCTATGTCAGTTATCCCATATGTTATGGTTTCATTATTTCATGTATTATCTACTTTTTAATAATTTAATCATTCTATAGATGTTTCCATTCTATAATATCGTTGAACTTTCAACTGACTACTTTCACCGTCCATGATAAATTAAGAAAGGCCAACATAAACAAATGAAAAATAACAATCTACTGTATATAAGAAAGTTCAACATAATCAAATGAAAAATACATTGCCAGAAAGCACCCTTCACAGCACAAAGCAACAACATTAATTATATCTCTGTTTGATTTTTATCAGTTCAGTTACCTTTCCCAATGCTGTCAAACGGTTTAAACACATAACAAAGTATACACATCACAAGTTTTACCCGATGTACTAATGTCAAAACTTAAGTTATAGAGAGTAATAATCTAATAACATAAATAGTACTACTACTTGGTTTTTATTTTTTACTTGCATTATAGTGGTGTTTATTGTCTCATTAATCAAAGTTTATAGAGATAGAGATGAATTACAATCAGCACAAAGTCAACAATATAACGGAAGACCAGGTCCAAAATTTTATGTAGTTTTATAATAATAAAAAGATACCTAATAATTCTAACTAATTAGCTCCAAAATTTAAAGAGATAAGTACTCTTATCCAAACATCACGTTAAATCTACAGCTGCCAAACTTCAATAATGTACAACTTTGGAGGCAAACAACTTCCAAAATATTCAAATTATTTCACCAGCTTTCGTAGGTTACACAACTATATATATTGTGCTGCTTTTTATACTTTTACAGTTATAAATCTTCAGATCAATACCTGATCTTTCATATTTCCTTACAGCAATTCAATGGACAGGAAAGACTATTGTAAGGCCAGGAGACTCGAGAGGAAATTAATTATGGACCAGAAGCGCCGACGAATCGGAGTTAGTGACAGTAATAGATCTCCACTCACTCCAATTCAAAACGGTAAGATCTACATCCTCATAATTAATGGGCAACTACTCAAACGGTACGAATCTGATCTCGCTATGGAATTTAATACGTACTTAAATTTCTGAATCTGTGTTTACTTTTAAAATTTCATGAATCTACAGTTATCCGCTCGGTGTTAACATCTCAACGACCCACGGGTAATGTAAATCAGCCTCCAGCTCCAACCAAAGATGCAAATAAGAGTTTGGATACGCGTCTGCCTATAAGTAGCGGGAAACATATCGTGTATAGTTCAAGTGTCTTGCAATCTGTGCAAAGGAACCTTCATTCAGACAATGTTTCACGAAACATAATACCTCAAAGGCAAGATATGAGGTCAAACACGATCAAGCAAACTGCAGAAAAGGGTAATTTCAATATAGGTATATCTGCCAGTTAAATTAAATAAGCGTTGTTCTCTCAACTGATGCGTATTTTGTTTGTTATATGTAGCAGCTCCCAGATCATATACTCCTATACTCATGTGCGGAAACAAGTTCAATACAACGGAACAAACGACCACCTCAAACCCAGTACATGTCAACAACAAAACTCCATACTTTCATGGTAATCATTTAACTGAAATATCAGACAGTACAATTGTATGCTAACCATGCCAATGAACTAAACACCACTATGCACTATCACAGGTGAAAGCAGCAATCAGAATGTACAAGATGACAATAATGATAGCGGTGATGAGCTTGCAGGTGAATACAATTTAGTGTATAAACTGTTGTCTTTTATCTTATTCAAGTTTTAAAAGCATGATGCAAATATTATACCACCATATCAATGTAATTATATCATAAGAAATTTTACTTTTCATTGGATTGACACAGATGATACTGATGATGAAACTGAGGCTCAACATCCTGGTGGTTAGTCCTGTTTTTACAAACTGCACATGACATTTAATTTTTCTTTATAACCTTTTTATTGATATTTATTTTAAATTGGCATAGGATATTGGGATGTTGGAGATCCTACTTATGAATGTGAATCCTTTGGTGCCCAAATGTGGTATGGAGAGAGAGTTAACAAGTCGTGAAAGGCAAAAAATCCAAAGTTTGGGTTGTGTTGCTTAAAGGGCAAAATAAAATTGCCTTTGATGCAGCAGCCACCAGCTTTACTCAATGATCTATTGACTAATAAACATCCAATGAGCAAGCATTTCATCGAGCGCATCCGTCCTTTCAATTCGATGTTCTTCTTCACATCAATGGGAGGAAAAATCGATCATAGTGTGAACAAAGGCAAAGGTCCTTATACTTTTCGAATGGGAGGCCAGAATTATCACAGGATGGGGGGTTTAGTACCAACTCGAGGAAATAAGCCAAAATTCTCCCAATTATATATATATGACACAGAGGAAGAAACGAGGAACAGGATTAATGCTGCCAGGTAACTTTTCATTATTGGGATGCATATCATTTTTCTGCTTGGTACATATATATAAGATCCTTTAATTCTTTCTCTTTCTCCACACAGTAAAGATGGCTACAAGGATTTTGATCCAACTTTGGTCAATGATCTGAAAAGTATGATTGATGCTTCCAGCCCAATTGCAAAGGGCTTTCGAATGGCTGCCGAGCGGATTGAGCAAGGTGATTCTGGCAATGTTCGTCTGAAACTTATTGGCAAGAGAACAAAAGATGGGAGGCAATACAATCTCCCGTCAGCCTCAGAGGTTGCTGCTCTTATTATTGGAGATATTGACCCAGAATATGATCAAAGAGATATAGTTGTTGATGACAAGACCAACGGGCTACAACGGATAAATGAATATCACGCCTCTTATCTTGCATTCCAGTATCCTCTCCTTTTCGTCTATGGGGAAGACAGTTGGAGAAATGATATTCCTCATGCAATCCAGACTTCATCAAGGATAAAACACGTAACTATACGGGAATTCTTAGCTTATCGAATTCAAGATAGGGCTGCTGAAGCTCCAACTATTCTCCTTGGGCGTAGATTGTTCCAGCAATTTTTGGTTGATACTTGCACTGCAATGGAAACACAAAGACTATCTTTCATCCGAAACAATCAAAAGGCACTGAGATCAGATAAGTATAAAAACATCGCAGCTGCAAAAAGAAAAGGAAAAACCAACACATCATCCGTAGGAGGCCCGTGTGTTCTTCCATCTTCACACACACAAAGTTGGAGATGGATTGTTCAAAACTATCAGGATGCAATGGCTATCTCGAGGTGGACAGGATTTCCGGATTTATTTATAACATTTACATGTAATCCAAGGTGGCCTGAGATAGTTAGATTTTGTAAGAAGAAAGGCGTGAGGCCAGAGGATCGTCCTGATATACTATGTCGAGTATTCAAGATGAAACTGGACGAGATGATAAAGGATTTTAAAGACAACACATGTTTGGGAAGCCTACTGCAAGTAAGTTTCTATGAGTATTTTATCAATAATGAAAGTTTCTATGAGTATTTTATCAATAATGACAAATTATCATCATACTTATGTCAGTATTGTTTATTAATTTTTATTTTTTTACACAACTCTGTATATTCTGCTTTTTATCATTTTTACATGTACAATTCTAAAATTTCCTATTTACATTTCACCATCTACCAAATAATAATCCATTTTGTTTCCTTTTCAATTCTAACATTATGTTCTTTTATCTATGTAGTTGTCTATACTGTTGAGTTCCAGAAAAGAGGTCTTCCACATGCGCACATACTGCTTTTCCTCGACCGTGATAGTAAATTCCATACAGCTGAAGATATTGACAAGGTAATTTCTGCAGAGATACCAGATAAAGAATCAAATCCCGAACTTCACAAAGCTGTGATGGATTATATGGTTCATGGCCCATGTGGTGCAGCTAATCCAAAATCACCATGCATGCTCGAGAAAAACAAATGCTCGAAGATGTTCCCCAAGCGCTTTGCAGAAAGGACAATATTTGATGAGGATGGATATCCTATATATAAAAGGAGGAACACAGGGGCCACTATTACAAAAAATGGAGTAACCGTAGACAACAGATTCATTGTCCCCTATAATGCGCGTTTACTCTTAAAATATCAGGCGCATATAAATGTAGAATGGTGTAATCAAACAGCATCAATCAAGTATCTTTTCAAGTATATAAACAAGGGTACAGACAAGAGCACATTTTCCATCAGTTATCGTGATGAGAATGGAACTGTAGATGAGATAACTGATCATCAGGACGGTCGTTACATATCAGCATGTGAAGCGGTTTGGCGTATACTAATGTTTGATATTAGTTATAGGTATTCCTCTTTTCAAATTATATTACAGAATTCTGATTGCCTACATATTGCGTTTTTACTCACATACAAGTTTCATTTTTTTTTATAGGTATCCTGCCGTCGTGAGATTGTCATTTCACCTAGAAAATGAGCAAACCATGGTTTTCCCAGATGATGACAATATTGATGATGTTGTCAATAGGCCTTCAGTTGGTGAATCACAATTCCTACGATGGATGGAGAGAAATAAGGTTGATCCTGAGGCTCGCAAATTGACATATGCTGAGTTCCCACAACATTATGTTTGGAACAAGGATAGACGTGATTGGACTAAAAGACTGAAACGGCCAGCCATAGGACGCATTTACCATGTTTCACCAGGTGATGATGAGCTCTACTATCTTAGGATTCTTCTTAACCACGTGAGAGGACCAACCTGCTATGATGATATAAAAACTTTTGACAATGTTTTGTACCCTACATTCAAAGATGCTTGCTTTGCGAGGGGATTAATAGATGACGAGAAGGAATACATCCTTGCTATTGAGGAAGCAAGTGTGTGGGCAACTGGAACTTACTTGAGGCGCCTATTCTGCACATTATTATTGTCCAAGAGCATGAAAATGCCAGAAAATGTATGGGAGAAGACTTGGAAGCATTTGTCAGAAGACATTGTGCGTATACAACGGAAAAACTCCAATAATCCAGGCAATTACTTTCTAATACTTTAAAAATTAATTGATTTGCTTATATCTTTTCTTTTTATTTTGAAACATATATATATATATATATATATATATATATATATATATATATATATATATATATATATATATATATATATATATATATATATATAACCAAATGTCAATGCTTTTTCATGCGTTCTAAGACTGTCTTGGCATGTATATTTAACAGATTTGCAACTGTCTGAGGAACAGGTGAAAAGCATTGTTTGAAATGGAGAAGATACTTGCATCTAATGGCTATAGTCTTAAAAATTGGACGAAGATGCCTTTTCCGAATGAATTTGTGTTATCTGGAATAGGAAACAGGCTTATTCAGGATGAAAGGCATATGATAAAGATGCCATGAACAAGGAGCATTCAGAGCTATATCCTAAGCTTACTGATGAGCAAAGGGTAGTCTATCACAAAATAATGGATGCGGTAGATCGACGTACAGGTGGTGTATTCTTCTTATATGGGTATGGAGGCACTGGTAAGACTTTTATATGGAAGACATTGTGCTCAAAATTAAGAGGGAGGGGTGATATTGTTCTCCCAGTAGCCTCGAGTGGTTTTGCATCTTTATTGTTGCCGAGGGGAAGAACAGCACATTCCCGATTCAGTATACCCATACAGGTACATGAGGGATCTACATGCAGTAGGATAAGGCCTGGAAGTGATTTGGCAGAACTTTTGCAACAGACAAGGCTCATCATATGGGATGAAGCACCGATGACTAACAAATTCTGCTTTGAAGCACTAGATAGAAGTTTGAAAGGCATTATGCGAACACCAAATGGACAACCATCTCAATTGCCATTTGGTGGGTTAGTTGTGGTTTTTGGAGGTGATTTCCGCCAAATTCTGCCAGTTGTACCAATGGGAAATAGATATGACATTGTGCATGCAGCTATTACCTCATCAAAATTGTGGGAGTCATGTGAAGTCCTCCAATTGACAAAGAACATGCGTTTGCAGGTTGGTTATGAATTTAAGAGTGTTTTCCTGGAATTAAAACATTTCAACCATTATTATGTTTTATAAAATTTGATGTCCATATCAACCAACATTGTTAATATTTTACTATCTTATTTATATCTCAGGGAGGATCATCTGAATCTGAAGTGGAGGAGATTAGAACTTTTGCTGATTGGTTATTGGAGGTTGGTAATGGTACCGCTGGTGGTGAAAATGATGGCGAGGCATACATAAAGTTACCAGATGACATTCTCATAAAAATGCAACAGATCCCATCGCAGCAATTGTTGAGAGCACCTATCCATCTATATTGACGAATATGAAGAACAAGAATTTCTTTCAGGAAAGAGCAATACTCGCACCGACAAATGAGATGGTAGAGAAGATTAATGATTAGATATTGTCTTTGATGCCAAGTAAAGAGGTTGAGTACTTGAGTTCTGATTGCATAAGTAAGGAGGAAGGTGAGGTGAATGTTCACGAAGATATATATTCTGTTGAGTTTCTTAATGCTATCAGGTGTTCAGGTTTGCCAACTCATTCTTTGAAGCTGAAAGTTGGGTGTATGGTTATGCTACTGAGAAACATAGACCAAGGTGCAGAGTTGTGTAATGGTACGCGTATGATGGTGACAAGACTCGGAAAGCATGTCATTGAGGCTACATTGCTAACAGGGAAGAACGCGGGTGATGGGGTTCTCATTCCAAGAACAATTATGAGTCCATCTGATTTTAGCAAATTCCCGGTTAGATTCCAACGCAGGCAATTCCCTCTAGCTGTTTGCTTCGCTATGACCATAAATAAGAGCCAGGGACAATCCCTTGCGAACGTTGGACTATATCTTCCCAAACCTGTGTTTAGTCATGGTCAGTTGTATGTCGCCTTCTCCAGAGTAACTACAAAGAAGGGTCTCAAAGTCTTGATACATGATGAAGAGGGAAATGTAACTGATACAACAACCAATGTTGTCTACAAGGAGATATTCAACAACTTATAAGGTAATACAAATATCTTATTTCATTTTAGTATCTTTAGTATATTACGTGTATTCTATTTTATTTGTTGTCCAACTTGGACTTTTTAATTTGATATTCCTATTTTGTGTTTGCAGGTCATGACCAATCAGAGTATATATTATGGCTCAATTCAATCCATCTTTCATAGATGTGAACACATATCGAATAATAAGTTTGCTTGCTTTCTATTTTTTCGTTTTTTTTATTTACACCCCTGTTTTGTATACTTTTCATGACATTAGTAGAATTGACTGAAATAATAAATGTTAGAGTTCTTCTATTCTATTGTCAATATTTTTTATATATTGCAAAGAATCATATTTATGTTTACAAGTATGCAATTCTGCTTGGGCACTACTCCTTTTGCTTTACATTTTTTTTTTCAAGAGTGGCTTCTGTTTAGTGAGTTGTGAACTAGGTGGCTTATTTTTTTGGTTGTACCCACATTGGTGACAAGCATTCTTGAGACCTCCTTCATCCTTCACATCCTTAAAATGTTAAATATAATTGCTTTTGCTGATTAAATAAAAATGCATTTAAATTGATTATGCCCTTAAATTGACTATGCCCCGTCGTGTTACGACGGGTTAGTTAACTAGTTTGAATTGGAAGCAGCTAACAACGAAGCAGGGGTTGAGAATTGTGGGTGGGGTGAATGGCTGAGGGTGAATAATCAACCTCAACGTACCAGATTTTTTAGTGGGGCTACTGCGAACTCAGTGATCCGTCCAACTTTTGTGGAACGCGCGGCTCCGACGAGACCACAGACACCGGAAGCTAATTTAGGTAATGTTGACCCTGTTGTACCAGCTCCTTTATCTAAGGGTTTAATAGTGTTTAAGAATAATGAGACTAATCAATCACCATCAGTTATGGAAGATATTCAAACCTCTGAACCTACTGCTCCAGAAACAAATCTCCCCTCCAAAATTACCAAAGCACCCACTTTAAACGCTTCTGACCGAAAGTCAATGAATTCACCGGACTTCTGCTCTATATGGAGCCAGTCAAAGCCCTTCTTACTCAGGCCCAAACTACTCACCCAACACACCATACTACTCTTACCCAGATTTCAACCAAGGCCCTTCCCATCCATCCAATTTCCGCCCAACCCAACAACTTACCCAAACCAGTCCTATTATGGCCTCCTACCAAACCCTGACCCTAAAAACTACCATGCTGGCCCATCTCAGCAGAAAACTCATCCCAAAAACACCCCTCCTACTCGACCAAACAAATAGAACCAATGGAACAAAAATACTCAACATTCCCCGGCCAGAAATCAGCGCAATGGACCACCACATAAGGCACCCCAACAGCAAAAAAGAGGAGCTAATGCTGATGGAAAAAATCAAACTGAGAGATCGAAGACTCTGAAAAGAGACAATGAGGAGGATGTCGTCATGGAAGATGCAAGACCCCCAAAGAGAATGAATCAGGGAGGAATTAACATCAATGAAGCACCAGAGGCGGAGGTTGCGGAGAAGCAACCCCGCCTACGACGATGAATTGCTTAGCTTGGAACTGTCAAGGCGCGAGGGGCCTTTGGACAGTTCAAGAAATTGGAGATTTGATAAAGGAATCTCGACCCTCATTCATCTTTCTTATGGAGACTCGTCTAGGAGACCGTGGGGTGGATGCTTTAAAAAGTAGATTTAATATGTTTGGTTTTTCAGTTGCTTCGCAAGGTAGATAAGGTGGTTTAGCTTTGTTATGGTCTAAGGATACTAATGTAATGATACAAAGCTTTTCTCGTTATCACATTGACTCTCATGTTCAACTTCCTGAAAGTAATGAAATTTGGCGGTTTACTGGCTTCTACGGGGAACCCGATGTGAATAAAAGAAAACTCACTTGGAATCTTTTGCAACGGCTTGGCCAATTTTCCAATAGGGCCTGGCTTTGTATGGGAGACTTTAATGAAATACTCACAAGTTCTGAAAAGCTGGGTGGCATTGAGGTAGCTCCTTACAGAATGCGAGATTTTAGAAATTGTATCCAAACTTGTGGGCTCCATGACTTGGGAGACTCTGGGTATGATTACACTTGGTATAATAAAAGGGCTGATCCAGATACAATTCGGGTAAGACTTGATAGGGCTCTGGCATCAGACAGCTGGTCGACTACTTTTCCTTTTGCTTCTGTTATCCATCTCAAATCTACCTTCTCAGATCACAATCCAGTAAAGCTTGTCTTTGAGCGATCTGACACCTCAAATAGATACCGTAGAAGAGCTGGATTCAAATTCGAATCTATGTGGGTACGTCATACAGATTGTGAGAAAATCATTAAAGATTCATGGGATACAGAATCCGATTTCTTGTCCAGCGCGGAGAATTGTAGAATCGGGCTGATGTCTTGGGGCCGATCTCAGTTTGGGAATATTCAGAAGAAGATCCATGAAATAAAAAAGCGGCTGGGTCAATTACAGGAGGGTTTTTACGATTCTGCAGCAAAGGTAGAGGAGCGCAAATTGAAATCAGATCTGGAGGAGATACTCGAAAGGGAGAATGAAATGTGGCGACAACGCTCCAAGGTGCAGTGGGCTCAGGAAGGAGACCGTAATACACGTTTCTTCCATTCTAAGGCATCACAGCGCAGGGAAAAAAATGAAATAAGAGGGCTGAAAGATAATTCTGGGGTCTTGCGTACAACTCAAGATGAGATGGGCACAATCGCGGTTAACTACTTCAAAGAAATCTTCACTTCTGCCAAGCCTACCAGTGATGATATTGGAGCTGTTTTGGAGTATCTGACACCAAAAGTTACAGCAACAATTAACCTGGATCTTTGCAAGGATTATTCTGAAGACGAGGTAAAAGCTGCTTTGTTTCAAATGTTTCCTCTTAAATCCCCTGGCCCCGATGGCTTCCCCGCTTTCTTTTTTCAGAAATACTGGTCTATTGTAGGTTCTGTTGTGTCTAAGTGCTGCCTAAATTTTTTAAATATGGGGTTTTTTGATGATAAATTGAATTACACCCATATAGTGTTGATTCCTAAGTGTAAGAAACCTGATCTGATCTCTCAATTTCGACCTATAAGCTTGTCTAATGTGATTTTTAAAGTTGCTTCGAAGTGCATAACTAATAGGTTGAAAAGATATATGCCCACTATTGTAAGTGAGACTCAGTCTGCCTTTGTTCCTGGTCGATTAATTACCGACAACGTACTTGTTGCTTATGAAGTCAACCACTACCTGAAGCAAAAGACTAAAGGAAAAGTGGGTTATATGTCCTTAAAACTCGACCTAAGCAAAGCCTACGACCGTGTCGAATGGTTGTTTTTGGAGTCAGTTCTGATTAAGCTTGGTTTTCATAACAGATTCGTGAATCTTGTTATGAAATGTGTAACTTCAGTGTCTTATTCCATAATTATGAATGGCAGTCAGTTTGGTTTCTTTAACCCTGAAAGAGGTATCCGTCAAGGAGACCCCCTTTCTCCCTTTTTATTTCTTTTCTATACTGAAGCTCTTTGCACTCTCCTCGAAGGTGTGGTTAATAGAGGTGATTTGAGGGGTGTGAAAGTAAGCCCTGGTGCTCCGATGATATCTCACCTTTTATTTGCAGATGACACCATGATTTTTTGTGAAGCTTC
The DNA here is from genome assembly GCA_028274465.1 of Plantago ovata. Taxonomy (NCBI): domain Eukaryota; kingdom Viridiplantae; phylum Streptophyta; class Magnoliopsida; order Lamiales; family Plantaginaceae; genus Plantago; species Plantago ovata. The sequence goes on from CM051458.1 coordinate 9,076,408, forward strand.
TAACGCTGCCGCACTAGTCATTATGGATATTTTGCAGGTTTATAGCTTTGGATCTGGCCAACAAATCAACTTAGAGAAATCTAACATTGTCTGTAGCCGCAATGTTCCTGATGATGTGAAAGCTAACGTTCAAAGTATTCTAAATGTGCAGGTAGTTGAGAAACATGAAAAGTATTTGGGGCTGCCTACTACTATGGGGAGAAGTAAGAAAGAAGTCTTTGGGTGGTTGAGAGAGAGAGTGTGGAAAAAAGTGCAGTCTTTCGATAGTAAACTTTTGTCGAAAGCTGGAAAAGAAATCCTCGTTAAGTCTGTTCTTCAATCAATTCCCATTTATATCATGACTTGTTTTAAACTCCCTGATGGTTTGCTTCGTGATTTAGAATCTGTAATCTCAAACTATTGGTGGAGTAATGGGGACAAGGATAAATTACATTGGGTAAAGTGGGAGTCGTTGTGTCAAAGTAAAAAAGAGGGAGGGGTTGGTTTCAGGGATTTGCGAGCTTTTAACTTAGCTCTCTTGGGTAAGCAAATTTGGAGGATACATGTTGAGCCTAACTCCCTTCTCAGTAGGATTTTTAAGGCTAAGTATTTTCCACACACTGATGTTTTTAACGCCTGTCCTAAGTCTAATGCTTCTTATACTTGGAAGAGCATCTTATTTGCCAGGGACTTGGTAGCTGAAGGGCTCAGATGGAGAGTGGATACTGGTGAAAATATTGAGGTGTGGAGGGATAAATGGATCCCAGGAAGTTCCTCTTTTAAAATCAGAACTCCGGACCTCCACAACCAAGGCCCCCTCAAAGTTGCCTTTCTGATACATCCCACTTCTCATACGTGGGACATTGCTATTCTTAATTATCTTTTTTGGCAGGAATACGTTCAAGAAATCATCAAAATCCCTCTTGCTGATGCCAGCTCTGAGGACACTTTGGTGTGGCACTTCAGTAGACATGGTTGTTACACAGTCAATTCGGCCTATCACTTGGCTATGACTTTAAGAAAAAAGGAAGAACAGAATAATTCTGGCTCCAGTTCGTCCCGACCAGTGGAAAACTGGAATCTGATTTGGCACATGAAGATACCGGGCAAGATAAAACATTTCTTATGGCGTCTTGCACATAACACGCTCCCTTGTGCAGCCGAATTGGAAAGAAGACACTGTGAAGTTCTGAATGTATGTACTTTATGTGGAAAGGAAAACGAAACAGCTTTGCATTTATTCAAAGAATGTGACTTTGCGCGAGTGTACTGGGCTTTAGCAGATATTCCTGTCTCTGCTATCAATATTGAGGTCAGGACAGTTTGGGAATGGATTAAGGGAGTGCATATTCGCCTTGATGCTCAGAATTTCATCCTTTTTATTGTCTCCTTGTGGAGTATGTGGTATGTGCGAAACAAGCTCCTCTTTGATAAGGTGAAGCAAGCCCCAGATGAAACAGTTCAGTTTGTTAAAAGCTTCATCAATTTTTTCCAATCTCACACTGCTAAACCTCCTGTTGGGGATAATTCTGTTAATGGACGAAACAATGGTTCCTGGTGCCCCCCCCCCTTGAAGGCGTTGTCAAAATTAATTTTGATGCATCAGTACCTAGTAATGGGACAGAGGGAGGCATAGCTGCTGTGTTGAGGGATCATTCAGGACTAATTTTGGCGTGGGCTCGACAAAAAATCGCAGCAAACCTGACTGTGGAAACTGCTGAGGCATACGCTGCACGGTTAGCTATGTGGCTAGCCAGACATTTGGGCTATGATCGAATTATTCTAGAAGGAGATGCAGCGCTGGTTATTAACGGAATCAGTACAGACAAAGATAACCTATCTGTACATGGCTCTCTTTATAAGGCATTGAGGCAGCAACTCGCCCTGTTTCCAGAATACAAGACCAACTTAATTCGTCGTGAGGCCAACAATCTTGCAGATCGTCTGAGCAGGAACTTTGCTATGGATGAGCTAGGCTATTTGTCTCTACCCTTTGATTATATAGAACCTACTTAAGTTGCTGAGCTAGGCCTAGACTTTGATTGATACTTAGTTTGTTTCTGTCATGTAACTGAGCTCTGGCTCCTTTCTGTTGCTTTTTATTATAATGAAAGCTTCCTATCAAAAAAAAAAATAAATAAATAAAAGATTGTGCCACATGTAAAAAATGAGGCCATGAATTAAGGAGGAAGCTTGAAATCTTTCTCCTTTAATATATAGATTAGACACTAAAAATGCATATCAAACTAGTCCGAATTGAGAATTTTGTGATCATAACGTTATGGTCACCCTACATGTGTGGTTTAACTCGATCTATATGGTTTTGTACGAGTCTTGTGAAATTGACAAGGTGTAGACTTAAAAATGGTAGCAGGTTAAATATTAAAAATTAAAAAAAAAATAAAAAAATGTAACAATAATCTAGCCCAAAGGCCCCAAACCTGAATTGTCTCCGTACAATCCGAAACTCAGGCAGGCAGCTATGGCGATGAGAACCTTCTACAACGAAATCAAGGGGATGAAGGTGAAGGAATTGCCGACACACCTGAAACCGAGGTTCTCATTCAGTTACGTGAAGGACAGCTTGAAGCGTGGGCTGGACAATTATCATGCCAAATACATCGAGACTAACTCCGACATTCCTCTCCTTCACATCTGCTTCGGAGGCATGGCGTTTTCCTACCTTGTGGCTCTCCCCGAGGAGCGTCGCCATCTCGAGCACGCCAAGCAACACGGCGGTCATTGATTGATTCAATCAGGTCCAATCTCTCTCGCTATTTTATCTCTCTTTTGTGTTTATTTAGATTGTTGATTAGTGATTAGTGTCTATCTGTTGAATAATCGAATTGTATTAGGATACTTAATATAAATAACTAGAGGAGTAAATTACTAGAATCGATAGATATATAGAAAAATCATTTGGTTTGAGATGTGAGGTGTTTTACCTTTGTGGCTGAATTTGGCAAAAAACTTGTTGTTAATCTGCTTTTAATTATGAAATCTGTTATAGGTACTGTGATTTTTATCACAGAGTCTATAGTGTGAATATGTATGCTGCTGATGTTGTGCAGAACATGTATGTCCGCCATAAGAGAATGTGTATGGTGTTACTCACTGTTACTGTGTTAGATATTTGTGTTTCTTCTTACCACTAGGCGCAGGCGAGATAGTTAGTTATACAGGTACAGCAACAGTGAGTTCGATCAAATGACAGCGGGACTTGTTGAAGTGTATCATGTTGTGATGATATAGATAACAAAATTTCATGGAATTATAACTTTACTATCAATCTCTTCACTTTATATTTTATACTTATCTAAAGCGTTTCTTGCTGCTCATCCAAAATGGTGCACTCTTCAATGTTTCAACCATCGTCACTGCCTTATTGTGACAATTTTTTGGTACCTTTAACTGGGACGGCTTCTTCCCGTTGAATGGGTACTTGTAGGCATGGTTGGGATCATCTTATGATGAGTGTTTGTGATCAGTGTTGATGGATTTGGTCAAGTTGCTTATAGTGGCAAAGAGTTTGGGTCTTGTTAGCATCAGTAGGAAAATTTCTTGACACATATTTAGTTGATTGCCAACGTTAATCGATCAAGTGCTGAAAATACGTAAATTAACAACAGACTTAAGTAAAAAGGTCTCCTTGTAATCGTGATCCTCTGTTAGTGTTCAATAGGCAAGTCTAAAGGACTCCTTAATTTTGTTGATTGCCAAAGGCCCAAAGTGATGCTGCCATTGAGGGCTGAAAGTTAAGATAGGTAAATTACCACCACACTCCTAGGAAATGGACTTGTACTTTTTTGGCCCTCTGTTGGGACTTGGGATGCAGTCTCTCTTATCCTCAATTTTAGTAGCATCCATCTACCTATGCCTGCAAGCTAAGTCTCTTCAAGACGGTGTTTGATGCATGAACTTAGTGATATTGACCAGATTTTCCTTCCATAGTCTCATGTCTGCTATAAACGTAAAATCTTCCAGAATCTCCTGCTCTATAGAAGCTCCATGGATGATTTCCAACTATACAGTATCCATCGCAGGTATCCTTGGCACCTTTGTCTAGCTTAGTGTTTCTTCCTTGAATCTAAAACCTTTGTCATATAGTATGGGATTATATATATTGGTATTGCCAATCTTCAAGAGTCTCCTCGTACGTATGTGACAGTTCCTCTATCAATGCTAAGCCTTGGACATTATATGACATACACTTGGTACCACTAGAGTTCATATTTGACACTGACATTGCCATGTTTAGCCTTTGGGACTATTAAATGAAAATATGATTTATTCTATCCAACCCAAATCTTGTACTTACAATGAACTGTTAGTGGATGCTTCGCTAGGTAATATCTACGAAAATGAACTTGAAGCTTCCATTTTTGGACAGAATCATCTGAAGGTTTTCTTCTGTGTTTCACTGTTTCATACTAGTTGGCAGATCTGTTGTTAAAAGAAAGCTATGTTCTATGCTAATCAGCCCAAGTGAGATGGAATTCGGATAACAGCTGGTAAGAAGTCCATTTCGACCTTTCTCAGCTCCTGTTGGTGGTTAATCCTTCCATTATGCATATAATTTGGGCTTATAGGCGGTCAATTTAATTTTGAAGGTAAAATCTGGGGACACTGCCCAACTTAGTCGAACTCTAGAAAGAAACCAGTACCCATCTGAGAACTTATTCCTCTGTTAAGTTCATGTAGGACTACTACTAGTTTATACCCAGAGGCAACCCTGGAGCCCACGTTGACAAGTCTGATGATAGCATTGAACACATTAATCTGCTTTAATATATCTTGTTCAGAAATGCGTCCATCTTTTTCTTAGCTTAAATAGCATATCTACTACATACATGTTCACAATACATTTAGACCATTAAACTGCATTGAATGGTTTATGCTATGCTATGTATGTAATGGAATTATTTCATGGAACTAACAAATCTTCACTCTGTCACTGCAGTTTCTACGAGCAACTACAGCTTCAAGGCTCCTGATGGGAGTTGGGTGCGTTTTGAAGAAAACCTTTCTATTTCTGTATGTAGTCATTAGTCTATAGACCGCCCTCACATTGATTTTAACTTGTTTCCGCAGCATCGATTACTTTGTTCTGTTCGTTTGAATTTTTTCTGGAGGCGATTTTGACAAGGAACAACCTGTATTACTGAAAATATTTCTGAGTACTTTTGACAAAACTTGATGAATAGATAAGTGTAAAACAAACTGCATCATGCTACAAAGGAAAGCTCTATATGGCCTATATAAATCACTCTAGTTCACAGTTCTATTTCATGATCCTTCTTCTCAGAATCACCTTTCCCTGAGAAGGTCTTTTTCAAGGTCTTCGCAGCAGATTTAGCAGTGCTTTCTACTGTTGCCTTGCCCTCATCCAATGTTTTTGCCACAGCTTCTTTCATCTTCTCCCCAGTCCCTTCTTCTTCGTGTGTGTTGCCACCGCTCCGAAAACTGAAACATTCATATAAGGTTAGTTATGGATGAAGTGTGTAGTTTTGTATATGATGTAAAACAAGATTCAGAAGCAAAACTTACTCTATATTTGGAGAAGAAAAATAGTTCCGGGCATACTGGAACCAATCTTTCGCCTTGAAAGCAAATTGCATCGGAGTCGTTGGCAGCGAAAACAGCGCCTTGGCCGCGTCAATAACCATCGCAGCTCTACCTCTTGGAGCCTGCTCAGCAGTCTCCATTTCCGCCTGGGTTGTGATACCAATAGCTCCAGTGACAAGCAAAACGAACACAACTCCTACAACATATTGGCTGTATCTTCTAATCTTGATCTCTTTAACATCCATACTTAACTATGAGTAGCAGTGGTTAATTTTTCTTCTGTAATAGGTGCAAACGTTTTTTCTGAAAAGATAATGAAGATGATGATTGTTTTGGTTATGTTTGTGAAGCTATTTGTATACGGTGAATGTGATGGATTCTCTGATGACACCGTGACACGTTGAGACCAGCTAGCTTCGTGGCAAACGGAGCTTTGATGACACTTTGCTAGTCTTTCTTTCAAACATCATGATATTTGACTACACCTTAACCTTCATCAATTCCCGTGAAAATTTTCAATTTTATTCTTGCAAAGTGATGTGATAATTATAGAACCGACTTTGATCCTTTAAACTTTATGTCATGGTTTTGGCCAGAAAAAATACGATCCGTTCTATTTTGGTCCTCTGAAAAGTTTAGTTTTCATTTTGAGCATAGTACTTAACTTTTCCAACTTATTTATTTTTTAACGGAAAATATACCCGACTATCCTATACCAACATTGTAAAGTGTAAATCACCATATATATGTGTACGTAATTTTTACTTCCCTACTTCAGCTTCAAACCACTATGGGTGTTTGCAATAGTTTCAACTTAAAATAAATGGCTTAATTTGAGGAGAAGTTGGTAAAGTTGGCTTATTAGAGAATTTGATGGGTGTTTGCAAAAACTACTTAAAAGTTAGATAAGTTGTATGAGTAGTGTTTGCAAACCTAACTTTTTGGACAAAAATAACTAAAATCCAGCTTAATTTAAGAGAATTAAGCAGATTATAAGCTGTTGCAAACACTCAAAAAGCTGTTTCTGTTTAAAATAAATGATAAGCTGGATAAGTTAAACTGTTACGACCACCCACTACACCATCTTACCATCTTATGCATCCTTCAATTATCTGGTGAGAAACTCAATTATTTATATCATAACCTTAACATGATTATCCAATCTAAATCTTGATATAACAAGGAAAAATATTATTGTTCTTTTTCAATCCAAATTAGAGTGTTGAAACTTGAATATCAAATGCTCCAAGTAAACATAGAGATAGAGTTAATCAACTACGTAGCAATATTAAAGAAGTCTGGGTTTAGATTCAAAAATTGCAAAGGTCATGATTTCGGCCCTGAAATGTTTGCAATGAGGTCCTTTAACTTTCATCTATTTTACCAAAACCGATTTATATATAGTGACGTCAAAATCCAAACGATTTTCCCCCATTCGCTTTCCCAAAACGCCTTAGCTTCTGCAACTCTCTTTCCTTCTACCTTCTATCCTTCAATCACTCAGGTATCGATCAATTTATCCTTGTTTGTTTTACTTCTCGAAATCAATTTACTTTTTGCATTTGTTCATTCACGATTCAATACATTCGTAAGAATTTGTAGCAGATGAACTATACCTAAAGATTTTGTTTACTTAGGTTAATACTGCCGTTAATTTACTCGAAAATCAACCTTATTTGTGAATTTCTGATTTTATTGTTGTATTGATATGTGGTTATGGAGTGAGAGATTAGGTTTCATAAGTTCTAGGAACTAGTTTAGATTTCAGTAGTTCTGTGGTCTCTAATTTATAGGTATCACCGTAGGGGACCTGACTGAGGTTGATGTACTCAATTCGTAGTGTTGCGATTATTTGTTGGATGAATCGGTGAGCCTGGAGCTTCACCGATGTTGTCGTGTTTAGGGCATTTGTTCTTTTGCTCCTGAGAAAGTCTTTTTTTTTCTAGTTTATGTGATGAGTAAGATAGGCCTATTTGATTCTTTAATAGATTAAGAATATAGTTAATGGCTTTACTGTTAATAAATTAACTCTATGGCAGCAGAACACAATTCATGAGCTTTCACAACCGGATAATAATATGATGACATGGTTGTAGCTGTTAGTGTTTTATGTAGACACTTGAGACTTCTACAATAGAAGATCGGTAGATTAGGTTTTGATATTCAGATATTTTACTTGTTTGTCCGAAAAGCAAATATTGAGTAGGAGTCATTGGTCAGGCGAGTTAGTTGTTCACTTTAGTACAGTTATGCTTTTGAGGTTTCAGAATACCACCTTATCTGCAGAAACAGCAATCAAGAAAGGACTCCAGGTTAGAAATAGTGTCAATTAGAAGATCTATAAGCCTTCCAATCTCAAAAGATAGATTTCTTAAAGATTCTCCCACTTGTAATGATCACTAGAAAGTAGCAGCAATAAGTATTAGGCTATGTTAATATCATACTTCAGCCTTGTTGTGGCATTATGTTTGTGAATGACCCCATCCACAATGTCCTCACCGTGAAGATTTTGTTGTTTGTTGTACACCAGTATCTATCCGCAGTATGCACAATAATAGCAGCTCTTATGTTGAAAATGATGCCTTTCTTCTTTGTAGATTCTGTAAAGACTTGAGTATATAATTTGTAAGTGTATGCACAAGCTAGTTGAACTCATTGTTCTCATCATAGTGTCAAGAATATTGCTAGAGAGATCACACGCAAATAGTAGACTCATTTCTAGGTTATTCTGGTTTTGTCTGTACATAGTGTTGCTGTTTTGTATTTTCTGGATTGACAACATTCTGCACTCTTGACTCTTCATCAACGAGTTTACTCAAGTCTTTCTCTTCCGTTAAATTCTGTTCACATTTGTATTTCTAATCTAACTCTTAGATGCTATAGGAAATAAGTTACGATACTTTGAGCATTATAAATAGGTCCCTTTTTATATCAGCTCTAAAACTCGAGTTGTTTTCAGTTTCAAGCACAATTATGTCTTTATTCTCCTTAAATTAGATCACCAAGCTTCATGTTTGTTCAAATTTGTTGGGATTATATCCAAAGGCGAGACCTATATACTGCTGTTACTCCAAATTAATGTCTTCCTACTTTTTCGGATCATGCACCATTAATTTTTTGGGTAATATTATGAATTTAATCGGACAAACACTTGCTGATATTTTTCCATGTGGGCTGCAGGAGAAGTCATGCCTAAGGTGAAGACAAACCGGGTAAACTACCCAGAGGGATGGGAGTTGATTGAACCTACTCTACGTGAGCTGCAGGCAAAGATGAGAGAAGGTATTAACTGTTCATTCCAAGCATCTGGAGTTTCGCAATTTCTTATTGTTTATTGCCATGTTCTTGGGACTTCGAATGTTTGTTCTCATACAAGATAACTAATGAACTCCGTCATTTTTTCCTGACAGCTGAAAACGACCCTCATGATAATAAAAGAAAATGTGAGGCATTATGGCCCATATTTAAAATTGCTCATCAGAAGAGTCGGTACATATTTGACCTTTATCATAGGAGGAAGGATATATCAAAGGAATTATATGAGTTCTGCTTGGATCAGGGACATGCTGATCGGAACTTAATCGCAAAATGGAAAAGGTACTTTAATTTTATTTTACTTTTTGCTTTCCAGCCTCATTATTGGAGTTCATTGCGTTGCTTCTGATTTCTGTATTTTACCTGCCGTATAGCATTTACTGTATTTTTCCATTCTCTTTTTCTTCTCCCTGAACATCACGCGGCATGTGCGTGAAATTAAGTTCGAGAGAAAGAGGAAGGGATAGTACTTGAGTGGATAAGAATTTTGGAAACTGTTATTACATATTTAGAATTTTGGACATTTCATGTGTCATTGTCCATTTGGGGTTACATTCTGTGGTGTTGTGACTTGTGAATCAACTACATGTTTGAGATATTCTACTGCTTTAGTTTGTTGCGTCATTTCAGATTTTTTAAAAAGAGCACAGTATTGTTTGTGTGTTCTCTTGTTTACCGAAAATTACTTGCTGATCTTATGACAACATGATTACTGTTTGCAGCCTGGTTACGAAAGGCTCTGCTGCTTAAGGTGTATGCAACCTCGAGATCACAACTTCCAAACAACATGTGTTTGCCGGGTACCTAAGCATTTGAGAGAGGAGAAGGTCATAGAATGTGTGCATTGCGGTTGCAGGGGCTGTGCAAGTGGAGATTAAGATTTCAAGAAACTGCTTGGTCCTGTCTGTAGGATTGTGTTTCTGAACTAGTATGCTATTTGCTCAAGTGAACATGACATATTTGCTAATTTCTGGGCATAACCTCATGTATTGTATCTGTAATGCTTCCTATGCATCTATTTGTCCCCAAGGCAACCAGCTATTACATTTGGGGCATGAGCGGCTTTGCCTTTTGCATTGAATTTCTAAATCAGGATAAACTCTGGTTTTTAGTTATTGATTTTGAAAAAATTGTTTAGGAAATGTGAAAAATTGTGTAGTTTTGTTTAACAGTGGAATGCAGACAAATGAAAGTGGGAGATAAAGTTTGCGGAAAAAAGAACAGTAAAAACAGGGAAAAAGAAATATGTAGATTATCTTTAAATTCGAATAGAAAAAGAAAAGGAGAAGCACATGGGTAAGTAGGGGGGTAGGTTGGACTTTCATTCTTTCAAGTAGAAATTTATTTCCTTTTATGAGTAGGCACAGTTGCACCCCATGCATCACCGTGCATGTTCAGGCAAATGATCTTGTCCTCAATAGTGATCTCTTCTAGAGCCTTACGGATTGATTATGATAAAGGTGTACTAATTAGGACAGCCTCCTAACCCATTATATATATGACAGCTCTAGCAATCCTTGTGCATGTACTTGCTCAGTACTTCTAAACGATGTCCACAATCATGATATCTTCCAGCCTCCAATCCTTCCGTACACCCCCAAATTCAAGAATCAGAATTTCTTGCTCATCATCACGAGCTTCCATGGATACGCGGCCTGGAAATCTTCGTGCTAAATTCATGGAGTTTCCGTATGCATCAACCCAGCAGAAAGCCCTGATGGTTGATCTACTATCTTCTGTGGAGACTCGTCTTGGACCCTCATTGCAACCTTGTACTCTTCCCCCTGACGTACAATACTTCGAAAATCAAAATGGTTCTGCACATGGATCTCTCCAGGTCCGATCAGGCACCCCTTCTTCTCAGGTAAGTACGGTCCTGGTTGTTATTTTGTACCTTTAGATGCATAATTTAGGATTAATTTGTTTGGCATGCAAATTACAGGGGAGTAGTTGGGTAAGTGTTGAATATTCTGATCGATTAAAGTTCCGTTTCTGAAGTATGTTTCAGCTAATCAAAACTTACTAGAAAAGTCTATGGTTGTTGGATGGTGCTAAATTAGGAATGATTTTGATTCAATGGAACGAAAAAAGACAAATGTTTTAGAATTCTGATTTGAGCAAATTTTCCTAAACTAGAATTAATGGAGTTTTAGAGTCAGGAGGATTGTTTAAATTTGGATAATTTGATACTCTTAGAATGTCCCAATAACACATCTCACATAGTGATGACATAGGAGAAACATAGATGTAGTTTTTTTGGCAATCCAAAACATGTCTTAACTCTTAACAGAGAAATTTCGACCCGCGGCCTCACTGTAGCTATGAGTTCCATTGTTGACTCATAATGCATTGTAATGAATGAGTTCCTCTTGTGTGTTTACTTTACGGAAGCTGCTGAAATAAGAGAATCTACTCGATCTTTTTGAGAATCATCTACATTGTTCATAGCTGTTTCGAAAGATCAGGTTATTTTTAAGCTGCAACTAGTCAGAAGCTGCTAATTATGGCTCAGTTAAACTGATATATATGAATTTACAAAGAGCTTTTGCAAACAGCAGGCATTGACTATTATGCAAGTTTCAATCTACGGACAGAGTAACAACTCTGTTCTTGGTTGCAAAATTTAATTTACAGTAGTTCCTTTGAATTCTGGTGATTCCAAGGGTCCTCTGATACTGGTAGCTTACGTTTGATCTCCAAGTGCATAGCGTATTTGAAGCCCGTTCTTGCAACAGCTTCTGTGAACTGGCTTCCAGCTTGTTTCTAGCAATGTAAAAGGCCAAAAGCTAAGATTTTTACCTCTAGTTCATCTTCTTGAAAATGTAGCTAAAAGAATCCAGATAATTAACACAAGTAAAAGGCTTCTATCTTTTGGTGGTTCATTGTTCTTCAGCAATCGCATTACATATTTTCTAACTTAATTGTATCATCAGGTTGACTTCATACTGGGAGGTTGGTTCCATTGCAAATTGCCATCAGGTGGTGACGTGAGCATAACGAGCCTATCCGCCTACTTGAAATCCTCCACAGATGCACCCCACTTCCTTATCGATCTCATCAGGAGCAGCCCAACATCTCTTGTGCTGATTCTGGACTTAACCCCTCGAAAAGATCTCATCATGTATCCCGACTACCTCAAGACCTATTACGAAGACACTCAAATTGACAAGCACAGGCAAAGCATTGAAGCACTACCAGGCTCAAAACCTTACTGCTTACCCTTTCTTCATGCCAGGGCTCTTATTTCCCCAACTGCTGTAGTGATCAACATAGAAATCAGTGATGATGGAACAACGGATATGGAAGAGATAATACGTGATCACGTGGGACCCAGTGCGAAGGAAATGCTGACATTTTGGATGGATGCTTGTGCATGCAGCTTGGAGAAGAAGGGTGTGGGGGAGGATGAGAAGGCTTATTTGGAGAAAAGAGATGGAATCATTAAGAAGAAAACTATTGATGTTGAACTTGGCTCAAGTTTGTCTAAGTTGTTTGGGGAAGAAGTAGCTGGTGGAATATTGAGTGTTCTTAAAGAGTATTACTATCGTTAGTTTTATCTACTTCTCATCTCATTTTATGTTTTATGTGAATGTTATACTTTATTTCACATATCAATCATTTTAAATAAAATTCTAACCGTGGGTGGGTAGCTGGCGAACGAAACGAGCATATATTGTTTATTGTTTTTATGTAGACCCTAGCTCACATGATTTTATTTTTTTTATTTTTTATTTTTTAAACAATAAATATTACAATTACTCCTAGACTGCTATTCAATTCTCTTTTTTAATCATTGTTATTTTAACTTTTTCACTATTTGAATAATATTTGTCATTTTACATGTTTTAAGAAGGAATTTCAGTTTAATTAATGCATGTTGTTGACTTTCATACCATTTAAAAATATCGTATTGGTTGAGACGTCATAATTACTTGTCATTAATGCAATAATTTTTTAGAAAATCAATTAATTTAATGTGGTGTATTAAAATGTGTGAAAACTCTAAAACGACAATTATGTCTCCGTTGGGGATCAAACTATGCACATCTACTTCACCATCTCAACTCCTTTCCACTACACCACCTTACACATAATGGATTAAATTAACGGAGAGTTACTTAATTTTAAAAGACAATTCATTAATCATTTAATAGTTATTCTATGTTTTCCATTTTCCACAAAATAAAACTAATATAATAATATTTATGGGCAAAATATTTTTTTTTCATTATTATTATTAATTGGTGGGTGGAGGCACTCACTATAAAGTAGTGAAAATTTGATGAGTTCACTCAATTGATGGTTTCCATTCATTTAAATGGTAAAGGAAGGTACCTAAATTGATCAAAATATAACATTAAGGTACGAAAATTGAACGGTGCCACAATTTAAGTTACAAAATGAATTTTTACCTCCAAATTGTAGGAATCTTAACATGATAATGAGATTTATGAGGAATATCATATAAAATTACCCCAAAGTACAAAACCATTTTTGTTAGCTAGGCCAGCCAACTAAAAAAACTGTTTCACCTCTAAATAGGTCGGGGTTCGAATCACTATGGGGTAATTGGAGAATCATTATTGATCATCGCTTTGTCGGTTAAAAAAAAAAGTCATAAACCATAGAAAATAATGACAAATGACCAAAAATAAATTAAAGAAAAAAAAGGAAAAACATAAAAATTAATTTATACCGTATACTTTAATGATTTGTCACATGGAAATTGTATGGCATGTACAGATTTTCATTCAATATCATCGGATTGTATATGGTTAAACTAAAAAAAATGATCAAAGTATAACCTGGATTTTCTATTAAATATTGTTGATAATATAATTACTGGTACTTCCAGTTTCCACTTTGAAAATAGAGGATAATCTATATGTGGATTTATATATTTCAATACTTTAATGAAATTTTTTTACAAGCAAACTTTAATGTAATGCTTCATTCACATGATAGGTTTTCTTATTCATGGTTGATATATGTTAAAATACCAATTTCAAAGCAAAATTAATGTATGTGATTTTAAATTTTTTTTTTTTTTTAATAAGGGTTAATTAGTTGTTTACGGATGTTTGAACTTGAGGAGTGAGGAGTGAGGACAATATAGCACATCTAGAAAAAATATCATTTTTACATTAAACTACACATAACCACTTTTCCCCTAAGTCCCTACTACTTTGAAAATTACAATTAGGTCCCCTAACAAGATTTGTAATGTAATTTTGTCCTTCTATATAAAGAACTATAAAAATTTGTTAAAGATTTGCAATCCTGCTTGGCTTTGCAGATAAGCAGGTACTTTAACCTAAGCTAAAAAATGGGCCGGCTAAGAAAATGTTTAATAGTGTTAAAAAGGTAAAATGTTTAACATAATAGTAGTTCTTTTATGTTATTCAAAGTATATATTTACCATACAATATATATTTCATTTTGGTTTAACGTCCACGTTCGAACATAACGGATTCTATTCATTGGTAGGACTTCTCTATATTGTGTTTAAGTGACGTCTGGATGAGTTGAATACATGAACCACTAGCGTGCATGTATATATTACGCCATATTTTTGTGTGTTGTAAAGTTATATAAAAGATCTGCCCAATCATATTCCTAAATACCCACGTAGGAGTTTGAACATTTAGGACGCATGCCCTAGTTGGCTATCTTTATATCTGAACAATGTTTTGCAAAACCACTTTCCGATAGTTATGTCAGTTTCACGTAACTACAAAGTTGTATCTCCAACTACTATATATTGTGTTTTAAACAAAAGTTATATAAAACAAAATCAGAACAATACAAACAATGAATACAATAACGTATATGAAGCAGGTGATCAAAAGGCGAATACACGAGCATGTGTGCATAAAATTATTTTCGACCTATTTCATGCACTATAAACCTTGCACCTACCTGGTGATGACAACCATTATATTAATATTATAAAGTACGTATACGTATCTTAACTAACTTGTTCAGTAACACGATAACAAATAAGCACATCGTATTAATAACGGTTGTAAGTGCGAATGTTAAAATATACTAGAACTGAAAAAACGAAAAGCCAAATGAACTTTATCACCGTGATTGCAAAAATCATTTCATGAAAAGGGTAGCAAGATCTCCACTCCACATCCCACTAAATTGATATTATAAGGTGCGCGCACATAAATGTAACTTGTTCCAATAACACAATAAGTAAGTAACAAACACGCACGCCATGTTAATAACGGTTTTAAGTGCGTATGTTTATAACTTACTAGAACTGAAAACTTTATCACCTTGATTGCAAAAATCATTTTACCAAGAAAGAAACCCCATAATCCAAGAGATTCATAAATGGAATGGGCAACACAATGTGTCAAAAGATTCATAAATGGAATGGGCAACACAATGTGTCAAAAGATTCATAAATCAACTAAACCATTATGGGAAAAAGATGACTTAAGTTGTAAGAAAATCACAAAAAGTGGGTCAAATTTACAAATCAACTCATCCCAAAGGACTTATACATACAAAAGACAAAAGTGCAAATAGAAATACAATATTTAAACCCCACACAGTGTATGAGTGAAGAGAAAGACCATCAGACCAGAGTGTGTTGTTTGTGCTGAGGAGGTGGAAGGAAGAAGGGAAGGTGTGTTTTCTCACTCACCTTTTTTCATTTTCTTCTCTCTCTCTCTGTACAATATAATAAGTATTATTAATTAAAACCTTTTTTTAATGGTTGCTGTCACTGTAACTAATACCCAAAATCTGTATATTTCTCTGTTTAAAACTTTAAATATATGCATCTGTATATATATCTTGTTCTGTAATTTGTGTGTTTTGGAGGTGACAGGTCGAACCAGACAACCCACCAGTTGTTGCGGCTCTCTCAAGTCTCAGAGACTCTCTCCATCCTGTTTTACCAAGAGGTAGCCCAAAAAAAAAAAAAAAAAGAAAGACTCGATTTTTATGCCTGTTTTAGTGATGGGATCTCGCCAAAGTCTCAAGTAACAACGACCCTTTTTTGTTTTATTTACACAGATAATATACACACCCGTATGTTTCTTCTTCAGATTTAACCCTTCAGGTAACTGTCACTGCTACTACTCATTGGAATTGTGTGGTTTTAGGTCTTGGGTTTGGGTTTTCTTGGTTCAGTTTGGCAATGTGTTTTTGTTTGGATTTGGATGTTCAAGATCTGGGCTTGTTTGTTTGTTTGGTGAAATGGGGTTTTGTTTTGGATCTTAGATCTAATGTTCAAAACATGAATGGGGAAGCTCATTTCTTGACTAATCCCTTTATCTTCTTGGTGTGCAAAATGGCTGTGTTTTTAGTCCTTTTTTTTGTCCTTTTCTGTTCCTCAAAGCTACGGAAATGTCGATTGATGAATGTGAGTAATTGTGAATTTTCTTGATTTTTGTGGTGGGTAAAACTTTTCAGTAGTAATTCTTGTCTTTTACTAAGTCTGTTGCTGAAAGATATGAAATGTTGATTAATGCTGGAGTTGGATGTAGTTGTCTTAGATTTCTTGATTTGAGTGATGGAGGGAGGAGGAGAGTAGCTGTTTGTGTTTAATGACGAACCGGGGAGGGATGGGAGTTTGTTAGAGTTCTACCTCAATTTCCGGTGCCTATCTTGTCTGCTTGTAGCCATGAGATAATGGAAGGCGTGACGAAGAAGGGTTTTTCTTTTTTTAGTTTTCGGTTTGTCTTTGATGATAGCACATATTTTTGCTGACTGGAGGTTTGTTGGTTGTATTTAGTGATATAGAGTCAGTTCTTTTGGAATTTTCTGCTTATGTGAAGTAATAGCAATCTGTTTGTTATGTGAGCTGTCAAATTAATCGGTTCCCTTATGTTCACTCTCATAGGAAGTGTTTATGTTTCATAAGTTTTGTTCTTGAATCTGTTAATCAGCTTCTCCATATGCCAGCATAAGGTTTCATTAAGATCACTTAGTTCTTTGTTGATTTCAAGCTACTATCTGTTTATGTGCATGAAAGTCTTGTGTCTAGGTCCAGGATCTGAAATCGTGTTAGGTACTGGTGTAAACCGTGTCTTAAAATGTGTTTAGCAACTGAATCTTCCACTTGAATTCTGAAAGTAGCCAACTTTTTGTTTGCTGTCTTGTTTTGCATGTTTCGGTTTGCTGAATATCGTGAATGTCATGCAAGCGTCATGTCGCTTGAATTGTGAACTAGAGCCGTTACGTGTTTGCTACTACCTAAAACAACAATTGAAGATCTTGCTTTGATTCCAAAGTGTCAGTTATATTCCTGATGTTACTATGTTAGAAAATTCGTTACCGGTCTCATGACGTAACATAGAAAAGTTCTATCGTAATACAAGTGTCCGTGTTGTATTGTTTTTATCATGAGATTTTAAACTGCCGACAGGAAAGTTTCTTGATGATTTGTTTCCGTGTCCACGTGTTGATACGCTGTGTCACTATTAAACAAGATACCGTGGATATCGAATCTATTACGTTAGGGTTATAGTTCTTAACTTGCTAGTTGATTCTTCTCCTGATTGGACATGCTATCTCTGGATTTGTTATTGTTACAATTTGTCCATATTTGTTTATATCACTCCGTATTTGCTGGGGAATAAAATTTATTCAGTTCATTCTAGAATTTTTTCGGTTACTCGCTACACGATAAACAGCGGTTATTCATTCTGTTTGTCTCCTGTCCTTTTCTTATTTGTCGAACCACGAAAATTATAACTTTGAGCTTTATCTCTTCAGTTTCTCATTAGGTGTAACATGCTTTTGACAGATTGCATGTTTTTATATTTCAGAGGCCTAAATTGTTCACCTTGACACTTACCCTGTCTGCTTTCAAGTTCAACCCGTAAGGTAACTCGATGTCCAGATTCCAGTCTCACCAGCTTAGCAATGGTCTCTATGTCTCGGGCCGGCCAGAGCAACCGAAAGAAAGGTTGCCAACTATGAGCTCGGTGGCAATGCCCTATACTGGCGGAGACATAAAAAAGTCCGGTGAGCTGGGTAAAATGTTTGATCTTCCTGCGGACGGCTCAAAATCCAGGAAATCTGGCCCAATAAATGCTCCTACAAGGACTGGATCATTTGGTGGAGCTGCTTCTCATTCTGGACCTATAAACTCTAATGCTGGAAGGTCTAGCTACTCTACCTCAGGTCCCGTGGCGCCTATGGTTTCTGGTTCAACTTCTATGAAGAAAACAAATTCAGGCCCACTGAATAAGCACGGTGAACCTATCAAGAAGTCCTCAGGCCCTCAATCTGGGGGTGTAACGCCAAGCGGCCGCCAAAACTCAGGCCCTATGCCTCCACCGATACTGCCTGCAACAGGCCTCATCACATCTGGTCCTCTGAACTCCTCTGGGGCCCCAAGGAAATTCTCTGGTCCGTTGGACTCGACCGGGTCGCTAAAAATGCATGGCTCCTCAGTTACTCATAACCAGGCTGTAACTATTCTCAATCAAGATGATGAGTACTCCTTCACAAAGAACCTTCCAAAACCGATTTTATATGCTCTGATGCTGCTTTTCGTGATGGGTTTCATTGCTGGAGGTTTTATTTTGGCAGCAGTTCACAATCCGATTTTGCTTGTGGTTATTGTCGTTTTATTCATTATTGTCGGTGGCCTTTTCGTGTGGAATTCCTGCTGGGGAAGAAAAGCGGTTGTTGGATACATTGCCAGCTATCCGGATTCTGAACTAAGAACTGCTCAAAACGGACAATATGTCAAAGTCTCTGGGGTACGTGAATTTATAATACTGCCATGTTATATTTAGTTTTTCTATTTTTATATGTAAAATCATATCCGATAATTTAAACTTGGGTGATTGGAAAGTTTATCAACACTTTTTGTGAGAACTGAGCATTGAGCAACACCTTTATGGACATTCAACACTTTTGCATCTCTTGTCACGTGGAAGCAACTGTTGTGTTGCCACAAATTGGGCAATATATTAATTTTTCGATTCATGTAATTTCCTTTCCACATTTATGTGTCATGAATTTGTAACCTATTATTCTGACTGCTGCACATTTTAGCGAGGGTTTACAATATTCTCATCTGATGATTGTTTTCATTTTAAAGGTGGTGACCTGTGGAAATGTGCCCCTCAGATCATCCTTTCAAAAGGTTCCTAGATGTGTCTATACATCTACAAGCTTATATGAGTATCGGAGGTGGGACTCTAAGGCTGCAAATCCTAAACATCGTCGTTTTACTTGGGGTGCTAGAGCTTCCGAGGTGAGTTGCTAATTCTTCACATCTAGCTATTTGAGTCCTCTTATTGCTGCTAGTGCAATTGTTGATTTTGTTCTTAAATTCTCTGCTATATATTTGTTACCTTGTCTTCTCCCTTGAACATACATAAGCATAGAAATTAGGAATTTTCCTGGCATAAGTAGGGACTGAATTTATCATGCTTACCTGCAATTTTGTTTAGCTTCCTTTCTGTCTAAATACATTTTTGTTAATTAATAGGAATTATCTTTATGTCAAGTTCGAAGCTGATCACGTGACCTTTCTTGACAAATGTTCTTCTTACTTTTTTGGTCTATTAATATATTAATCTTGCTATTTTAATGTCTTCTTCAAACTAGATGATATGTGATTGTAACTAGATGATATGTGATTGTACGTTTTTGAAATGTTGAATCTACTGTGTTTAACTGGATTTAAATATCTGTAATCAATGCAGAAGCATGTGGTCGACTTTTACATATCTGACTTCCAGTCTGGCCTGAGGGCACTGGTCAAAACCGGCTATGGTGCACGGGTGACTCCTTACGTTGATGAAAGTGTTGTCATTGACATTGATCCTGAAAACAGAGACAATTCTCCTGATTTTATTCGCTGGTTGGGAGAGAGAAACCTGTCAGTTGACGACCGTGTTATGCGCCTGAAGGAAGGGTAATGTTTTATTACTAATCATGATTTATCTTTGCTGAACTTATCAAAAGAGGCTCGGAATCAGATATCATATTACTTAAACACCTTCATTTGTATATTTGTAGGTATATCAAGGAAGGAAGCACAGTTAGCGTCATGGGAGTTGTCCAAAGGAACGAGAATGTGCTTATGATCGTCCCTCCACCCGAGCCAATATCTACCGGCTGCCAGTGGTCCAAGTGTATAGTCCCTGCTAGCTTCGAGGGTATTGTCTTGAGGTGTGAAGATACATCCAAGGTGGATGTGATACCCGTGTAATGAACCAATCCGACCGGTTGCTCGCTCACATCTACCTGGTGTGTGTTACTACAGAAACCTGAAACCCTTTCCTAGTCATCTTTTAAAGATGTTTGTTCTGTTAAACTACAGTGTTTTGGCAAACTTATGTGGGAGCTTAGTACATCTTTTTCTTTCCCCCCCCCCCCCCCCCACCCCCCCTTTTTGCCTGTATAGTTGTTTGGGTTTTGTATCTGGTTGTTTTGGGCTTTTTATATTTGGTTTACTGCTGGTATTGTATTTGTTGGATTTTGGGAGGTTACTTTTGTGTTGGTATGTTCTGTAACTATGGGAAAGTTTTTAGTATATGTCTTGGTTCTTTACTTCTTTTTTTCTTTACTCTGGTGAATGAGCTCACAGCTTTATATAGAAATAGGACTCAGTTTTATGCAGCATAGTGTAACTGTAGCACTGGTATTTTTTGAGAGATGGTTATGGTAAAGCCTTGTTACTAGTAGTATGTTTAGTTAGGGTTATGTTAAGTGTTTTGATTGTGGCTGAGGGTGAGTTATGCTAAGGGTTCTTCTTTTATAGGTTTTGAGGCCCCAAGTTTTTACTATAGTTGAATGATTAAATGTGAGTAATAGAGATAAATTAAGAAATATTATAGGTTGATGAAGTAGTAGACTGGAAGAAATATTATAGGTTAAATGAAGAGATGCGTAGTTAGGAGGGTATGTCTAAAACATATGGACTTGGGTGGGTATGCTATTGTGGGTGCAGATTAGGAGTGTCTGTTTAGCATTTGGGTGGGTATGGCGATTAATGGGTGCAGATGAGGAGAATGCATTTAACATTTGGGTGGGTGATTGGCCATGTAATTATTATAATGTTAATATTGTTCGGAATATGTTTTTGTCCTTCCTAAAATGTTACTAGTATCTACCGTTAAAAAGTAAAATGTGTTTTGCTCCCTCGAGTTTTCAAACTTTGGCATTTGAGTGTTTTGGTATAATCTTCTTGTTTGTAAGTAGTACTCCGTAGTAGTAGTAGGTATTACTAAACCACTAAATGTACGAGGCCAGGAGTAACAACTTACTTTCCTTGCATCACAATTTTACACATCTATTAAAAGTTACGCTTTTGGTCCACCTCGGCCCCAATCATTTAATTATATCTGGGTTTGAAACCATTTTTTCAGGAGAGGTACAAATGTGTTAGATTGGTCAAGGGTAGTGTTCGGTGTGAGATACAAATTTCAAATAAGGAAACGTATAAAATTGATTGGAAATACGAAAATTGAGTGTCTATACATGGGATGGAGCTACGGAGGGGGAACCATTTAGGCGATTGTTGTGACAATAAAATTTACATGCTTGCTCATTATTGGTTTGGATAGTTGTACATTTGCAGGGAAAGCATGTATGAAGGATGCCCTCTATAGTATTTTTAATTTTGGTATAGCGTCCACCCGACAGAATCAACCTGAGGTTCTTGAGTAAACGGCTTGTGAGGCTGTCTGTTTCATTCGCATGATTTCCATCAAATTAAGTGTTAAAAGTACATAGATTGGCCAACATTATTGAATAATGCACAAAAGAAGTTGAACGGTGTCATAATAAGGTATAAATATCAGAAAGCGCCCATTTAAATATTGAAAGTGGATTTTTCCCGAAAGAACACATCATATGGAGTATAAGTGTTTGATGCAGTATAGCCACAAAATACTCGATCCATTACAAGGTACGAGTTGGCATGTTAAACTTTGACTTTAAAATATTCCAAAATTATTGTCCAGGTGAATTTTAGTAAAAGAGGTAAAATATAAAATCGTTATTTATGTTCGATACAGAGACTATGTAAAAGTCATTTACTAAGAAGCACCGATAATCTAAATTGAGCAACATATTCGTCCTAATATGTATCCGGTACAAAGTTGCCTCGATTCATCATCAATATGTATGTATTACTTCATCTTATCTCTACTTTTATACATTCTACATAGATATAGATAGAAGAAAATGAAAAAAGGTGAGAAAACACACCTTCACTTCCTTCCACCTCCTAAACACAAACAACACTTAGGTCTGATGGTCTTTCTCTACACTCATACGTACGCTGTGTGGGATTTGGGTTTAAATAATATACTAGGGTCTGGTACCCATTTTTAATTCAAGAACACATTTTTAATCCAGGAGCGCAGGTGTTGGGTTAAGGGTATTGAGAACATCTTAGTTCGACACTTGCAGAAAATTTAATCACAAAGTAATGCAATGCACCGGTTTAATAAATGACCCAGTAATTTAAAATTTAAGTAGCTCCGTAGGACTGCTCAAAAGCTTTTCGACTTTATACCAAGAAGAATTATAACGATAACTTGAAAGCTCAAACTATCCTAACCAGAAAACTTCACTAGAAGAAAATAATAAAACTGTACTTTATTGACAACTGTTCTATGCGAATCACTACATGACTACATAGACCGGTAACCTACTAAACATTTTTCAAAACTAGTTGCAAAAAACACACAGAAAGAATAAATCTCCAAAAAATCGATTTTATTATGTGTTGTAGTCGATTTTTCACTATTGTATATATAGTCTTCGATAATGTATACAACGAGGCAAGTATTTTACACTATCCATCTTATCTTGAAGTTATAAGGTAATTTCCATGTTAAGTATGTAGATTAAGATTATACCTCCAGATGATTGGATTGCTTAACCTGGAATTATGTTGCTAGAAAAGACAAAGCATATAACCACATCTGTCACCAAGGTGAAAAGTGTAAAGAACACATCTCAAAATACTTCATCTTAATTGCAATACATTTGTGGTTAAACTTATATTACTTACCATCGATTATATTATTTCAAATTATTTGTTTGTAGTCGAGTGACAAGCTAAGAGTTCTGTACTTTTTAAGTTAACTTCAAAATGGTTGATTATTTATTCCGTATATAAATGTTGAAATGAGGGAAATAAGTGATTGTTTTATTGTTGTTTGATGTTGTTTGAAATAATACTGTATTGATTAGAGAGTTATCTATCGATAACCAGTAATTATCATCAAATCCTAATTAATTATCCGAGCCTCATTCAGATCCATTTTGTACAAACACAAAAAAAGCTCCAAAACCGCCATTACTGAACAGCGAACACTCTCTCTATCTCTTCTCACACACAATTCCGCTAATTAGATAAACACACAGGTAGTGAGATGAGATGGTGAGAGCAGTGGCAGCTGGAAAGCACAAAACGACCAAGTTCGCTTTGGTACTCGTAGGGCTTTTAGGGGCTTTCCTGATCGTAGATCTGCTTTGGGCTTCTTCTTCATCAACTCCCTCTCCCTCCACTTGGTCCCCTATCGACACCGGAACACCTATCATCGTTCCGCGTGATAACGCCAATCTCGATTCTCCAAGTAAGGTCAGTTGTTTAATCACTGTTGTCATTGTTTTTTTAGATCAATCAGTTTTGTAGATTGTGTTGCTTCTGCTGTTAATTTGATGTGATAGTTAGTTTATGCTTGTAAATGATTTTGATGACGTAATCGAATTATTGGTGCAATTTCGGTTAGAATTGTGTGGAAATAATTACAGATGTAGTAGCTTATTATGTTCAATGCATGTTGAAGAAGCCAAATGTCTGGTGCATTTATCATCAATAGTAGGAATATGATGTTAATTATTGGAGTGATCGGTGGCATTCGTTTCTATGCTGATGTACATGAAGTAGGTTGAGTTAGTAAAATGGAAGGGAGTTGTGCCTGTTAGGATTTGTTGGCGGATTAAATTAGATTCGAGAGGTCGCCTGAAGTGTTTTTGTTGGCAATGTAGTGATTTTATCCGAGTGATCGGTGAAGTTAGGTTTTACGCATGGAGTACGGATAGGAAGCGAGTTCGTTAATGGGCGGCAGATGTGCAGTGAGAATAGTGGCGAATTAGACTCGAGATAATTACAGATGTGCAGTCAGAATATTTGTGGACAATGCGATGCTTTTATCTGAGTGATTGGCGACTATGAGTTTAATGCCTGATGTATGTATATGGGGCGAGTTAGTATAATGTAAGTGAGATGTGCTTTTAGTTGTGGGGAATTAGATTTGAGAGTAGTTACTGAAGATGAATGTCTGTTGAAAAAATAAAATATTTGGTGCTTTTGTGGACAATGTTTTTGTCTGAGTGATTGAAGGCATTGAGTTTTATGCCTATGTAAGGAAAGTAGGCGACTTATTAATGGAAATTTTGTATATATACAATCTAGTTTGCAATCCGTATTATATATAGGTTATAATGAATTCGTAGTCATCTCATGTAATCTGGTTTGCAATACGTATACATTTGGAAGAGTATCTTTGGGTGAGTGGTTTGATCAGGTTCATCAGGAAACTTTAACATGTCTGCTCTTCTTTCTTTATATAGGAGACATCTCAGACAAAAAAGAAGGATGCTGCACCTGCGAGGTTATTATCAGCCACATTTGCTGATTTGCCAGCTCCTGAGTTGAAATGGGATAAAATGGCGACGGCACCAGTACCTCGTCTTGATGGTGCGGCTATACAAGTGAAGAACCTTCTTTATGTATTTGCTGGATACGGAACCATTGATTATGTAAGGATTTTGATTTGTTCTTGTATATAATAATGAATGCCACTTGAGTTGATTATACTTTTTTTGCTTGATCCATTTTCCCTGTATTTCTTATCGTATGGTTTGAAGAATGTCGTAATCAAACAATATGGGTCATTCTGTAATAAATGTGAAACTATCTGATGTTAGTCTGTGGAATTAGTAAGGATTTGGGAAATGTAGGACTTGGTATTGGTAATGCAGTGAAAAACATGTTTAATAACTGGACTAATTTATCTTAGAATTTAAATGCTTGACAATTGAATTGAGATGTCTGTGTCGAAATCACAAAGTGACTTGTACTAAATGTCATTTAATTAGTGAAAATTGAAGTATATTACCATAGTTTA
Source organism: Plantago ovata (assembly GCA_028274465.1). Taxonomy (NCBI): domain Eukaryota; kingdom Viridiplantae; phylum Streptophyta; class Magnoliopsida; order Lamiales; family Plantaginaceae; genus Plantago; species Plantago ovata. Next base: position 9,101,403 of record CM051458.1, read on the forward strand.
CTGTAAAACTGACACATCGAATCTTTTCCGGTTGATAATCTTGAAGAGCATATAATTTCATTAATCAATCTTCTGTATGCTTCTATCTTTCTATTCTTGGCTTGTGCAACTTCTGCGAAAATCTTACAGGAGTTTGATAGTGTATTCTTGTTTAAGGTGCATTCTCATGTTGATATATACAATTTCACCGATAACACCTGGGGAGGGAGGTTTGACATGCCAAAAGAAATGGCACATTCACATTTAGGCATGGTAACCGATGGGACGTATATTTATGTGGTTACCGGACAATATGGACCTCAATGTAGAGGGCCCACAGCACAGACGTTTGTCCTCGACACAGAGACAAAGAAATGGGAGAACATGCTACCTTTACCAGTCCCCAGGTATGAACTTTTGCATATAAGTATGTTCAGCAATCAACTTTTTTTTTTTTTTTTTTTTTTTTTTTTTTTTTTGATTACTATCTAAGCCATGCTTCTATAATGAGTTGGTGTGTCGTGGAACTGGCTTTTCGTTGAGCTCATCGGGCATCATCTTTTGGTTTTGCTTGCATTTGAAGAGCTAGTACCTTGTCGAGGTTTGGAGCTAGTGCTTAATTGTGAAATAAATGTCTTTTTCTTTCTTTCCTAAAACTGCTGCTGGAGGTTCTATTTGAATTGAAAAGAGCAGAGGTGTTATGCAATATTCCAAAAAAGAATTGTTCTGTCATGTTCTCTTACTGTTACTGTGGTTAGGGTCCTTTTATGCCATATGGATCATGGACCTGCGCCAGAGTATAATAGAAAATTGATACTGCGTAAATTTTGCCATGTTTAGTGGGTTTACAGAGGCATGGATTTCTCCCAGATAAGTGTTAGGAGAGCTGTTGAATTATATTACAACTGAAGTATGTTTTTAAACATCTGCTAGAATTTTCTGTATGTTTTTATAGAATTTTCTGTATGTTTTTATACATCTGCTAGAATTTTCTTACATTTGCATGCTACTCAGATATGCACCTGCAACTCAACTTTGGAGAGGCCGGCTTCATGTGATGGGTGGCAGCAAAGAGAACCGGCACACTCCTGCATTAGAGCACTGGAGCATTGCTGTACAAAATGGAAAAGTTCTAGAAAAGGAGTGGCGATCGGAGATTCCCATTCCCCGTGGTGGACCTCACAGGTTTCTCTTCTTTTCCTGTTTATTTTATTTTCATTTTATTTGTTTTTCTAGTTACCTTACTTCTGTGTCATGGCCGGAGCATTCTTTTTCTTTTTAAATAATGCTGTGCATGCTAACTAAAATAATTTTGCACCTGGCTGTGCAAAGAATAATCAAAATATAGCAATTTAAATCTTTTCTATTCCACCCCGGGCTGGAGCTCTGTTTGGGGTGGTTTCTTCTGCTCATGGTCGAGCGCATATGTTATCGAGTCAATTTTATGTCCTTCGGACCCTTTAAGATCCATGGGGCAGCTATCCCTCTACTCTCTAGCTCCATAGCTCAGTGTAAACTGTAAAGTTAATGTTTGCTCTCATCTCATGAGCCGACAATTTTCTTCGTTCGTTTGTCTGCACTTTTGGTACGGGAGTTGGGGCAAAGGCTGAAAGAGTTTATTCACCTGAACAATTTTGCTTGGCAGTCGGTACCCCTATCAAAAGAGCAAAAGTTCGTATGTTTCTGATAGTAACGCAGATAGATGAATTTATGTTGGAATGCTTTCGATCATCTCCTGTCTATTAATTAACTGAATGAAACCCAAAGCATAATATTACAAGGTTTTTGAACTTATGGTAGTGGTCATGTATAACAGTATAAGTATGGACAGAGATTGGTAAACTAACACTTCATTATGCTCCTGCTACAATTTGTCAATTTCTGTTCTTTCTGACCTTGCACATTCATTTGCCACCACCTCGTAATGGCCTCCTTCGCCCACTGCCGCATTCAACTCTGAGATGCTAGCGGTCACACAGTACTTCATTAACGATATGATTCCCTTACATCCTAATGTGCTGCCCGCAGCATAAGTGAATTTGTTACATAAGCAGTGCCAACTCCTTTTCTCAGCCTATACTATTTTGATTAATACTGGGAAAGATAACTACAGAATGAAACATTGTATTTTTCACATATCATTTGATTTTGCTGATAATAATAAAATGGAAAAAGTTGTTCATAGATTTAGGTAAATATATTTTGCTATTGAATTATCGATTCTTCTGCAGTACAAGATATTCATTGACTTGGTGACAGAGATGCTGTCTATTAAGCTTTACTGATATGATCACTAGGTTAATAAAATGGTTTAGTTGCAACTATTTTACTACAAATACTGCATATTGATAAAGATTATCTTGCCAATTTGTGCTTGGGCATTGTCTTTTCTTTTCTTTATAGTTGGATGGTCGACATATCTCTGGGTTCCTTGGAATTTTCTTTTGGAGGAAAAAGCCATCTTAAATTCTTTTAGCTTTATTTTGAAGATTCTTTAAAATATCACATTAAATTCGTCCCAGAGTAGCTGATAAAAATCTTTTTCAGAAGTAATTTTATCAAAATTTATGTGTTGCTATACTCTCAGTCTCTGAAAAACTGCTTCATATTGATTGTTACATGTAGGGCTTGTGTTGTGTTTGAAGACCGTTTGTATGTTATTGGTGGTCAAGAAGGTGATTTCATGGCTAAACCCGGATCTCCAATTTTCAAGTGCTCTCGCCGAAATGAGGTAACGTTTTTCCTGCTCTATGACAAAGTAAGCAGAGCTCATGGTGATTATAGAACAAACTGAAGCTCCGAGTGACTACCAGTACTCTATTGATTCTAGTGACAAATTCAGCATAATAGAATGTGTACTTTTAAAAAAAATTAAGGATCGCAACAACGCATCAAATCGGTACTTGCTGAAGATTAAGAATAAAGCATGAACTATGTAAAACTAAATACGGGTTAATTTTTAGAGAATGGAGGCCAGTGCTTGAAGCCTTGAACCAGCTACCTGATTGTGAATGTTTTACCGCAGGTTGTCTATGGTGATGTATACATGCTAGATGATGACATGAAGTGGAAAGTGTTGCCTTCTATGCCGAAACCCGATTCTCATATTGAGTTTGCTTGGCACATTGTTAATGGGTCTGTTGTCATTGTTGGGGGTACAACAGAAAAGCACCCTGAAACAAAAAAGATGACATTAGTTGGAGAAATATTCCAGTTTCAGTTTGCCACACAGGTATTGTTCCAGCTGCTCAAAACAGTCATATCCTCTTGTGTTGTCTCTTGGTATTTAGGCAGTACAGGCCGACTCAAATATTTTTGTTGTGTTATTTGTATCCTCTTCTCATACTCCCTCTCTCTTTGTTTTAATGTGAATTATTACAGAAATGGTCAGTTATTGGAAAGCTTCCTTATCGTGTCAAAACAACACTAGTCGGTTTTTGGGATGGTATGTTGTATTTTACATCAGGGCAACGTGACAGAGGGGTTGACGATCCAGCCCCCAAAAAGGTCATGGGAGAAATGTGGAGAACGAAGCTTATGTTGCAGTGAGTGAATCATTTTGTACCCAATTGATAGATAAACCTGCCAACATAACACATGGAACATTACATATAATTACTTGGTACCGCACACTAAAATTCATTACCCATTTGTGCATCTTCTTTAGCATATCGCTGGTGGCTATCTTTTTGCACCATAGTATATAGAACTGAATGATTATAACACAGCTGAATGGGGAGTACTTCAGAGCTTGGCTGTTGAATCTAAGAATGATGCCTTCACATATGCATGTGCTTTGTTTTGTTGTGAATAGCCATATTGTTGACTGAATACTAATTCTGATCTGGTCATCTGGGTGTAATATGACTCCTGTTCATTTTCTATTTTCATTGTGCTCTGTAGCTGTGATGGGTACAACCTGCAGAATACTACTGGACTCATAAAATCGTGTCATATGCAAATCGCCTCATAGTGGTTCCGTTGATTTTATTTAAGTACTTCGATTTCCCCCAAAACGTTGAATCTCTATTCTCTCCCAAAACACTGACGACTTTGTTATTCATGCCCCTTAAACTAAAACTCACTCATCTTTAATGTAGTGAAACTTTACATGGTTTAAAACCGTAATTCATCCGAAACAATCCCACCATATGTCAGTTACTTCACCCTTCCCCCGCTAAACCTTTCCAAATTCTACTTAAGCGGGCAGAAATTTCTTCCAAGTCTCCCTTCACAAACGAACACTAGACTGCCAGGCCGGTAATGTGGAACTTTAAGATGCATGTTCACCGATTACTGTGACGGTAAGTATCTAATTTTCCAAGCTATCATTAAATTCTATCAGGCTATCAGCAGACAACAGGTACATAATCAGATAATCTTCCATTCTATTACTCCCTCTGTTCTCTTAAAAAGCTTTTTAGTTTGATTTTTTTCGGTCAACATCTTTCACCTTGACTCTAAATTACTCTTAAACGATAATGATAAAGTATGTAACGAAATTATATTATGAAAATTTAGGTTCTATAATCTTTGAGCCACTCGACCTTTCTTTTGGGACCTCTCAATTCTTGATGGTGGAGCTGGAGCTTCTCAAAGTTTATTTTCTAAATTCAATTCTTTTTATTAGTTTTTTTTATATATTTCCTGTTTTATTTTTTTTTGTTTTTGAAACTTAAGGATTTTTTGGTTGGACAAATTGAATTGGTGAAAATGGATTTAGTCGAATTGGTGAAAATGGATTTAGTAAACTTAAAAAATGAATTTTGGCTCAAAATGTAATTGTTGAACTACAAGTGCATTTTTTTAGTTACGGAGTTTTAACGGGGTACTAAAATATATAAATCATATTATAATAATTAATTTTTGGACAAGTGTTGTGCTGGTGCGCAAGTTTATAAGAACAAGGGGACCATATTTTAGATTCAAGAGAAAAGAAGAGGTCAGTATGGAAATAGCCACATGCAAATCCCTAATTTGAAGTAGCTGCTGCGGCGGATAAATTGCAATTTTGGTCCCATAACTTGACATCCCACGCAAATACGGTCCCAAGTGGACGGTGAAAATACAAATACAGTCCCAATTTGAGTTAAAGGACAAAACATTCCTCCATTTTGGTCCCTTGTGGCACTGGATTGGCCGATTTGGCATACATGTGGAATAAACGTGTTTTTCAATCTGTAGTTTTTGTTTTCGAACATGTTTTTTGTCTTCCAACGTAAATTTGTTCGCAAATCGTTAAAAATTCTCATATTAGAACACTAACTAACAACTGAAAACCCAAATACGGATTATATTTGACTCGTAAAAACTTTAAAAATATCCCACACAAACTAGTGTTCTGTTAATTTATTACAAGAACAAAATAAAAAAGAAAAACAATAAACATGTGTTAATTTTTAAAAAATAACTAATATGGAGTATACCTTAAACAATAATTTTAATTAAGTCTTTTAAGGCGACTATGTTTTAAGATATACTAATATATATATATATATATATATATATATATATATATATATATTTGGTAATAACGGGCGGAGGAGCTCCGACCATGGCGGAGCTCCACCAGCGACGGATATGATCCGCCATGGACGGAGCTTCAAGCTCCATCCTGTGGCGGAGCAAAGCCATCGGTGGCAAGCTCCGCCATTAACGGAGCTTGAAGCTCCAGATCTGGAGCTTCAAGCTCTGTTGATGGCGGAGCTGTAGCTCCGTCAATGGACGGAGCTAGCTCCGCCATTAACGGAGCAAAGCCATCGGTGGCAAGCTCCGCCATTAACGGAGCTTGAAGCTCCAGATCTGGAGCTTCAAGCTCTGTTGATGGCGGAGCTGTAGCTCCGTCAATGGACGGAGCTAGCTCCGCCATTAACGGGGCTTGAAGTTCCAGATCTGGAGCTTCAAGCTTTGTTGATGGCGGAGCTACAGCTCCGCCATGGAGCTCCGTCCGCCAGATCGGAGCTGAGCTATGAGCTCCGATCTGTTTTTTCCTTTCTTTTTTATTTTTATTTTTAAATTTTTTTTTTTTTAAAAAAAACGTTAGTTTTCTATATGTGAATCTCAGTTGTGAGCTCCCCATATCCACATCACATGCACCATTTGCCACACACCCGCCACATAAGCAAAAACATATTTATACGAGACCAAATACGCAAAAAGGACGTTTTCTGCATTTTTATGATTGACTTGGGACCAAATTTACGCGGGACGTCGAGTTAAGGGACTAAAATTGCAATTTACCCCCTGTTGCGGCGCTCATAATCTCATTCACTCACACTCCCCAGCTGAGCCGAAATGAAGAAGAAGAACCATAATCTTCCTAATCTTCCCGATGAAATCTTGATTGAAATCTTCTCGAGACTCCCATTAAGATCAGTCGGCAGATGCAGATGCTTGTCAATGTTATGGCAATCTGAACTCTCCAGTTCCCAATTCCTCGATTTACACTTCAAACGTAAACCCTATAAAAAAAGTCTCCTCCTTTTGACCAAACAAGCAATATTGATACTGGATGTTTACAACTATTCTTTAGGAACTTGTTCTAATATCAACACTACCTAAACATATGGCATGTTTGTCTGACTACTAAAGGAAAAAAAACAATGATTTTATATCTCTAAATAACTCCTACTAGAGGTATACCATGCTGCAAGTGTGCACTTGTTATTATGGTTATAACTTTGTAGTTCCAAAACTTTAGGATATGAAATGTCTATATGGTTGAAACAAACAGAAAAAACATGCAGATGTGATTAGTATCCTTTCTTTGGTTATTTTGCATCAACAAAACAAAAAGCTAATCATGTGTTCCTACCTAAAAAAACAATGAACATGGATTGAATAACATAGAGTATTAGTACAGATCATGAAACCTACCAGGCTAACTAATTTTATTTTTCCCCCTTTGGTTATCTATTATATAGCAGTAGACACATGAATCTAAAGTATGCAACTATAGTTATGTATTTTCAGGTCAGACTATAATAAAAAAAAGGTGATCATTTTTACCAAACTAAGAAAGCAAAGAACATGGATTGAATCACTAAGAACATTAATACAGCTCATGCAAATTACAAGTCCAGAACTATTGTAGCAGAAGACAGAAGCCTGAAACTAAAGCATGCATATCTATTAGCAGAGGACAAAAGCATGAAACTAAAGCATGCAACAATTTTGTTATTGAGATCATACCAACACAAAAAAACTGATCCTTTTTTCCTAACTTAGAAAGCAAAGAACATGGATTCAATCACAAATAACATCAATACAGATCATGTTACTTAAGAAGCCTTTTTTAATATTTTTATTTTCCTAAGCATAACTTTTATCTACCAGCAGACATAAGCATAAAACTGAAGCATGCAAGAAATATGTTTTTTGAGGTCATACCACAAGGCTTCCTTGGACCATATGATAGTGGTTTCTTCAAGGGATAGGAGATACAAGGGTATGAACGTTGCCATCAGCAGAAGGCATGATCTTCCCATAGCCTTGGTTAGCCATTGTCAACCTGCAAACAAATAATCTCAAAATCTTCACTATTAGCCGGATCAATTAAAATGTGATAGAGTAGTTGAGATATATTGCTGTGGATCTTTAATGCAGCAGACCATAATGTGAAGTGGTGTTTAACTTCACTGATTTGTTTTGTCTGTTTGTTTTACTACATATTTGCATTATTTTTTTTTTAAACCTTTTCATTTGTTTATTATTTTTTGTATTGGAATACTCCACCTGAGGCAGTAGTTAATGTCAGATAAACGCTGCATCCATCAATGCTGTTCTTCTCACTCACGCCTCCTCAAAGCATTTGGTAGTTTGGAGCACTATCTCACCAAGATCTTTAAAAGTCTCTGCAGCACATTGGAAGTAGCCTTGGCAAAATGAATCATTGTGGTTACATTAACAAAGTCTTGGGAAGACTAACAGTCTGCTCATTGTAGACTACTTTGAACACTCATAACACATCAGAACACACATAAGACTTTAGTCCTTGACAATGCTATTCAATACACCACAAAAAATCGATCACATTAATCACATCAGAACACACATAGATCACATCAGAACACACATAGACTTTAGTCCTTGACAAAGCTATTCAATACACCAAAAAAAGTCAATCACATAAATCACGTCAGATACAATTGTATGGCGCCAACTGAGATATCAAGGAACATTACTTTGTGTAGTGATCAAAGAATGCTTACACAAGTTGAATGATATCAGAGACTATAGGTAAATGGTAGCTCATTAAAATGTAGATTAAAATGCTTGGTGTACAGATTAAAAAATAATGCTGACAAAAGATCATATGGCATAACAAAATCTATGGAATACACAACTTCAATGATTTTTTTTTAACAAATTGACATTTAGGGATAGATTGCCATCATGAAGTAGTTTGACAGCTAAATTTAGTTGAATGATTAGCAGGTGGGAGAGGCAGCACATTAAATGATCAAAGAACATGAATTAAGTTTTAGTTACCGTTCCATATTGTTGATGATTATAAATATTGTTTCATGGCTCTTCATTTCATAATCAACACAACACACATAATCTGAAGTATAAAAACCAAGAATAAATAGTTCCTAGTTAGTTTAGCAAATCCAAGGCATTCCAGAGTAGTTTCTAGTATGGCTGCTCCAACATGTTCTTGTGGCGTACCATCGCAAGGCTTCATGTCCATCACGGAAGCGAATCCTTTTCGAAGATTTGCAAAATGCAGCTCAGACAAGGTTTAATCCAAATACATCAACATTTTGTATTCCTTAAAAAATGTGTGCCTATAACAATTCTTTTTTCATTTTCTTATAGAGTTGTGGCTTGATGATTTGGATCGACAGAGAGTTGGATGAGTACTACAAAACTTTGTTCTTTGAGTACATGAAGAACGGAGAAATGATGGGAAAAGAGATTGACGATCTTACAACATATGCTTCCTACTTGCAAGGATTATTGATGGAGACACAACCACAAGAAGATAAAAACTCTATGGGAGATGAGAGTGATCCAGATGATGAAATTGAGAAGGAGATGCATGAGAATGAACAACATGAAAACGACATGGCTTTCAGTCGTCAGGAAAATATATGTACTGGCGGCAGTGATACGGCATCTCAAGCAGACGAGTGTAATGGATTGGAACATGCTAAGCAATTTCAGTCGGACAAGATTTTCATCATATCTTATGGCATCATCGTGGCTGTAGCTTTGTTATTTATCTATACTCAAATTAAAAAAATTAGAGCTACTTTACTACTATAAGCTATGTCTCAATGTTTTCCCTAATAAGTTATGAATGGTATGTAATTGTATGTTTTAAATCAAGTTAATCTGCTAGTGTCTCATAGTTAGCAGAGGAAGCAAATAGTTATAACCGTGACTCCATTCCATACTTCAAACTTCTGCTATTCTTTCATCTATAATTACCACCAGATTGAGGCTTCAACATCTAAGTTTCATTCAATAAAACATCAGTTATAAAATTAAGGGATGAATATGATTGGATATCTATGAAATCACACATACAAAAGATGATATGGACCTATTAATGCAGGTTAGAAACGAACAAGACATTTTTGGGAGGGAAAATTGTGGATTTGGAGGGAAAATTACAATGGAGTCAACAATGTGTATCTGACCACCCTATTACACACTTCAACACCTCAGCTCATCTATAAATTCACCATCAATCTGGAGACTTTGCAAACTGAAAAAGAACACAAACATTAAAATATATTTCATAACACAAAAAAAAAAAAACTATGGCCCTCCCCCCTCACAATTGCGGAGGTGAAGTCGTTCAAGAATGTGAGTGGCGTGGTGCTCATCCAGGTCGTCGATTCATTCGATGTGCAAAGTTTAAGGTACAGTTGTATGTAGCAATCTTTTATAGTCCGTTACTTAAAAAAATTTAGTTTGTCTTTGATATTAATTTTTGTTCTTGTATCAGGAGGCTGATGGTTGTGAGTACGAACATTATATTGACGAAGAGGCTCCATCAAGGTACAAGAAGGTAGTGAGGGGATTGGTTAATGGCCAAGTTGCTCTAAGGGAAACCGTAAATGGACTACGTGAGAAGATCAACAATCTTGAAGAACAAATACAAACTAAAGATGCTATAATCAATGAACTCAAGGCACATGTTGAAGCAATGAAGGCCACCCTGACTTCTGCCGAAGAAAATTAGTTAAACTCCAGCATATGCAATTAAGTGTTTTGTAGTTCAAAGCTATGTTTCTAGTAATCAAATCGCCTAAGTTGCGATCATGAATCCTATTTGTAAACTTTAATGATGAAATAATGGTAATGGAGTACGTTAAATAAGTCGTATTCGCTCGTAATGTATTTATTTGGAATACCTTTTACGTCTCGTAGACTACTTTCTAGAGTAACGTAACTGACTAATGAGAGTTAGGTACACACATTAAAAGACTATCTTTTGTGTAGAGTATTGTCTTAATCACACACTTGGTCAAATATACCAATCAATCTCCATTCATCATCACACCCTACACCACTCAACTTAATTTTGATGTGATGTGATGAGATGAAGTATCACATTTTTCACTAAACACAACCAGCCGAGTTAATGCCATTCTTCACCCCAACTACTCCTATTACTTCATCAAACACAACCAACCTTCATTCTCTATAAATTGATCATCCGGATGGCTTTTCATCAACTCAACAATTTACTCCAACAAAATCATCACAACGAAATGGCTACTCCCCAATTCCCTCTTCATACTTGTGGAAACATGGTGCTCGGACGCTGCTCATGGACTACGGACCAGCCGGGAAGGAGATATGTAATGTGTGCTAAGTATGGGGTAAGAAATGTTATTGCACCAAAAAATACTCGTCCATTAAGTACTACTTATGATCACATTTGCCATCACTTCTTTATAATTTATCATCAAAACCATCTCTGTAATGTTTATTTTATTTTTTTTAATCTTTCAGCAACCTGGTGGGTGTACGTTCTGGGAGTGGACTGATCCGGAGCTCAGTGACTACTACCGCAACGTCATTGTTGCTGCGATAAATGATCAGATGCAAATGCATCGTGAACTCCTTGGATTGAGGGCATTGGTGACCCGCCTACAGAATCAACTGCTTGGTCGGCAAGTCCCATTCACCCCCCTTCCACGCGTGTCTGTGCAACATGCACTGGTAGGTTTGAACTTGAATGAGCCACCGGCAACGCCAATTCGTCTGACGTTGGCATCACCTGATGTCGATCCATCCGGAACCAAGTGATCTAACTTGGCAGCAACCTAAATCTCCAACGTTCTCCACCTTTTGTCATCAATCTACCAAGTAATATCATGGCGTTCATGCTGCAGTATGCTTGTGTACAATCTAAGAATAAATGTGTATGAGAAAAAAAAAATATCATCACTGGGCGATGAAGCCTATTTTAAAATTTGGCAGAGTCATAATGTATTCGGTTATGTTTGGATTCAATGAAGAATAACGTTGGAGATTACAACTTGGTTTATATTGTTTGTTCTATTTATTTAATAATGTGTCACCACAGCTTTGAAAAACGTTGCAGACTACATTTAAACATCAAAATGCCTCTGTTTCTCGCTATAGAAATGAAAATTACAGTACTAAAAACAAATGGATAGCAGTAGCCGTACGATCCAGTTCGTATAATTCCATCTAACGGTCACAAACGAGCACGGATTTATTTTTTCAAACATATGACCGGTAATTTACAAAATCATCCTCATTTTTCCAACAACTTATCACTTTAGACCCTTAGTCAATACATAGTCAACCAGGAAAGAGAACTTCTGTAGTCAAATTTAAAAAACGTATGCACGTTTTTTATCATCCAAAGTACGGGTACGAACTCAGCGTGAATTAATCCGCGCATCCGTCAAACGTAGCTCTCCATCGATCGGAAAGCTGCAACGGCTATATTACCGTTTGCTTATTCCTCCATCCATCAACATATCAAATCATAACCCTAGCCCCCAAATTGCTTGCCCCAAATTCGTAACCTACATCAACAAGATGAGCTCATCTAGTAGTTCAGAAAAATCCGAGCAAATTAGAAGATGCTATTGCGGTGGTTTATCTCCTCTATGTGTTTCAAGAACAAGCATAAACCTCGCTCGCCGGTTTTGGGGATGCTGCAATTTCCCTGATGAGGTATGGTTATCTTCTTTCAGTTGTTATTCCATCCCTTTATTTTCTTCTATCAGTTGTATTTCGAACGTTTCGAAATACTATAATGTTTTCGGATTTTATACTAATATTGTCATAAAACTGCAGAAAGCGATGTGTAATTACTTCAAATGGAAAGATGTAGAGATTGATGATTACTACAAGGATGTGATCGTAACATCATGGAATAAGGAAGTGGCGCTGAATAGAGATTTAAGTAGATTGAGGAAGGAGATGTCACTTGTTCAACATGCTCTGAATGAGGCTACAGAAAAAATAGGAGCCATGGAGTTGAATGAGGCAAGAAGTATTGAGCATAACCAGGCTATCCATAGGGAGCTATTGGCCAAAGAGATCGAGTTGGTGGACAGAGAGCAACAGCTTGCTGATAAGCACGAAGAATCACATGCTAGGGAGCAAGTCATACTCCACGTTGAGGAGGAATTAAAGAACAAAGATCACACACTTGATATGATGGAGAAAATAATTACTCAGAAGGATAGGGAGCTACGTGACGCTACGACCGATATCGAAGAAGCTCGATTGACCAACAAAAAACAACAAACAACGATACGCAGGTTAATGCACACAATTTGTTTTCTTGTAATATCTGTGATTATTGTTATTCTGGTAAAAGAATGAGTACAATATACTTTATGTAGTTTGAGTATGAAACTTTTGTATGCAAATAAGGATTGAATGGTAGGAAATGATTCTCATGTTTCAAGTTTTGATGCTGCCTGTCCTCTGTTTCTGATATAAGTCACTGGAACCAGAAAATTCTGGTGTTGCTACAGTACATATTACGTTTCTGTCGAATACAAAGAAACGTGTTTCAACTAACAAAGGTGCTGTTTTTTTTTTTTTTAAGATAAGGGGTACTCTAGTAATTCCATACTATTGGACTCCAAAAAACACAATAGGGAGGTATTGGAAAGAAAAAACCAAACATATTTTGGTAACCAATTGCATACTGCAGTAATTTGCCAGATCTGAAACCAAACACATGACAACAATGATTTTTTTTGGTCAAACACCCCCAAAACCACATGTAAACTACTCGGGCAGCTGCAACATGTATTTCAACTGTGTTGACTGTATTTGCAAATGTGATGAAACCAATCAAGCCCTTAAGCCATTCCTATCTTGTTTTTGTTGTTGATATGTGTTATACCTTCACCACACGGAGACTTCCTGGTGGTGATGTGAAGAACCTTGGTTGGCATCCTCACTGGTCCCTTCACCCTGAGCCTTTTGTCCTTTGCTCCACGAACCAAATCAGAGCATACCTTCTTGAGGTTCTTCACGTTCTTCGACGAAAGTGTGATACGGATTTTGTGAATCGGCTCCGCTGCCTTGTAACTGCTCAAATTATTAGCACATTAGGATGCGATCTATTGGTCTAGTTGGTTTCTGTAATTCATCCGAGTACTATTACCAAAATTACATTCATGTGCACTATACCATCTGCCAATCATCTTCACTTTGCTTTTTTACTGTTTCTCCATCTCTTAATTAATAACTATTGATAATATAGTATGTGATGATGGCAAATTCCGTTCAAAGGACTTACCTCACCACCTCTCAACCAAGATGACACCTGGATCGAGTATATTTACTGTAGAAGTCCGGTACCTATAGTGAAACGGGGTGTTAGGGGGGAGGGGACGGCGCGGCGGTCTGCCTTAGTCAGGCCGCGCCCGAGTTAACGTATGGATGCATGGGGGAGAAGAATTAACCTTGTGAATGTGATGGATAAGGGCTATTTATAGGGGATACGCGACGGGTCCCTCCTCTGTGGAATGTCTCCTTTTACCCGGACAAGACGGCGCTTTAGATCTGGATATTGTCAAGTACCGGTATCTTTCGGGGGCCCCTATCTCGATGGTTCCTTTCGATGCTTAGCCTTACTTGACTCGATGGTTCGACACCTTCTCTTCGAGGGTCATATCCTTTTATATCCGAAAGCCTTTATCCTGGTGGTATACAGGCTGTTCGGGGGGTCTTTTCGATGGCGAGGACCTTTATCCCCATATCATGAGTCCCCCAAATTTCGATAGTCAAGGATTTTCGTGACTGTCGGAATTTTAGAGGATTTCGTTGGGGGGGGGGGGGTCGAAATTTGTTCGCGACTTTTCGACTTTCACACGTTTAATGCGGTTTGATCTGGGTCAATCTCAGCGTGCCTCGTGGCGTGTTTTTGCATTGAAGAGGAGAGAGGTGTGCGTGTGCTTTTTCTTTTTACTTTGCTTTCTCTTCCTTTCTTCTTACTTTCTTCTATTCTTCTTCAATTCAAACTCTCTCCCTCTCTACCGCAAAAACCGCCGCCCGCAATCTCGCCGATTTTTCCGCCGGATCTTTGTTCATCGACGTCGTGCTTCTCAGGTACGTTGCTTTTTACTTTTTCTTCTCAATTTCTTTTCTTCTGTTTTCGATTTTTCCTGATTCTTATCTCCCGTCGGCCGGCGTTTGCGGCGGCGTTCCTCAGTTGATCGGAGCTTTGTCAGTTTCTCGGCCTACTCTTGCTTCTTTGTGCCGCCGTTACTGCAGGTATTTTCTTCTTGCTTTTATTTTACGGCGTTGGTTGTTTGCTTCTTTTCCCTTCGTTTTGTATTTTCCGGTTGTCTCTTCGCATTCTACTGTTGTTCCGTCGCCGTTTTTGTGTTTTTCTTTTCTCGTAACCGTAGTGTGTTAAATGTACCTGTTTTCCTTCCCTCCCCCTATTTTTCTTTTTTGGAACTGAATCTGGGTAGGGTGTAATTCGCACGGTTTTTCGAGGGGGGGGGGGTAGTTACAAATGGTTCGATGGTGTGGGCGAGAAATGGTTGGTTCCGGGTTGGGGTTTCTACTGACTTGTTTCTTTCTCATTTGGTAGTGGTTTCCTGAGAATGTCGAAACAAGTTGTTGACCAACCCGGTGTCGGTGGTGATTCAAATAACGAAAATTCGAACTCCTTTAGCGTACATAGGACTTCTCCCATACTAGGTAGAAATACTGGGCCTCTCATCCCTTCTGATTCGGAAAAGTTTTTAACTTCGGATCAGGTGTTCGAGGGTAAGAGTGCTTCGAAGATATCTTTTTTGACACGGAAAAGTGGTAGACTTGTGACTATGGCGCAACCAGGTTGTCCAAACGACGGTGTTTTGACCGAGCAAAATTCCGATGCCAAACTCCTGACGGATTCGACTTCGATGAGGTTGAAGAGGTCGAATCTCTGTCCTATAAGTTCGACATCCCGGACGACTATGAGGTCATTCTTCCGGGTCCGGATGACAAGATGTACAACCCTCCGGAGGATTGCGTGGCCGTCACTGTTCAGGCCTTGGAGCATGGTTTCCGGTTTCCCATCAGTTCGGGGGTGGCGTCGATTTTGACGACTCTTCAGTTATGTCCAACTCAGCTGCTCCCTAACGTCGTTGGGTACTTGATTAGCTTTTGCGTTTGGTGCGAAGCGGTGGGTCGAAGAGTTACCGCGCCGAATTTCCTTCACTTTTTCACTTTGAACGTCAGCTCCAGTGGCGGTTGCTTTTTTTACTTTTCTCCTGTTCCTGGGTATGAAATTTTTACTAAGTTCCAGTCTTCTCACGGGGCTGGGTACAAGAGGCGCTTCGTTTTTGTTCGCATGCCCTCGAACGCTGATAGAACCAAAGGGGTCGTACCTACTCCTCGGATATGGCGTCGTCCCAGGGAGGTTCCTTATATTAGTGCGGAGAATCGGGCCGAGTGGCCTAATAAGTATAACAATATTCCCCCAAGAAGCGGATCAACCCATACAGCCTCTTGGTTGAACTGATCCTCTTCCTTGGGAAGATTTCGAAGGTGCAGCCGGAGGCTACGGTGATCCAGGACTTGGGTATGTGTTTATTTTCTTGCGTACTTATGCATATCTTTTGTTCGCGTGATTTTCTCATTTCTCATTTTCTCATTTTCCTTGTGTAGTTTACTGGATGAGGCTCTCGAACAATTTTTACTGGATGAGGCTCTCGAACAATTTCCTGAACAAAAGGGCCCTCGAAAGGTCCTTGAAGGCCTCCCAGCCTTCGAAGTATACTGAGGATCGGCCTCATGATGCTTCGAAGATTGTTCATCCCAAAGACGCCCCTCATATTCAGCCGGGGGAAGGGATCGTAGCCCAACATGGAGAAGCTTCGGTACAGATAGAGGATGGTCCTCCTCCAGCTCCTGCCCGAAACACCGAGGAATCGGGTGACAACACTTTGTTCGAGAGGGCCTCCGGGAAGAGGCCTGAGATAGGTCAGAGCTCCGCCTCCGGTCGCCAGTCTAAGAAGCCTCGGACTGAGGAGGTCATTCTGCTCGATTCTCAGGGGGCCTCAAAGGAGATTGTTCCTGCACGAGCCCCCTCATTTCCTGGACTCGGGGAGACTCATACTTTTTCCTTTCTTCATGGGAACGAGCACGTGGCTCACGGCTGGAGAGACATTCTATCTTCGAAGGTTGACCAGGTCGAACTGGATCGCCTTTCTGACTTGGAGATAAGGCAGAAGGAGGTCTCTCTGCAATTGCAGGTATGTTTCGAGCCGTTTCATTGATCTTCTCAGTGTTTTTTTTTTTTTTTTAACTTCTCTTTTATTTCAACTGATGACGGTGTCTCGAAATATTTCGAGTCGTTTGGACAAGAAGGCTTCCTTGACGGGCAGTTTCGAGGGGAAGTACAAAGAGGAAAAGAAACACCGTCAGAAGCTGCAAATGGTGTTGGAGACTCGAAATGCGGAGGTTGAAAAGGCGTCGAAGGAGTTGGCCAAGGCCTTGGAAGATGCAGCCGCCCAGTCCCAAGCTTTGAAAAAATCAGAGGATGTTAAGAGCTTGCTTGAGGCCGAAGTGAAACAGTTGAAGAAGGAACGGGGAGGGTTCGAGACTGCTCTCCGTAAAACCCGCGAGGAACTGGCTCGAAACGGGAAATTCACCCGTGTGAACGCGGTCCGGAACTTTCTCACCTCTCAGTCCTTTGAATATAAGGTGAGTAAACGGGTAGCTGATGTTTCGGTGGAGACGAAGAACCGAGTTTTGGCCCAGCTCAAGTTTCGGAACCACTTGCCCTCCGACTTCGATGGGAACAAAGAGGTTGACCTCCTCCTGGACGATAAGTTCGATCCCCTTGCCGAACTGGCTGCTGAGGGAGGTGCTTCCGGGGCTCCTATGTCAGAGGAAGAATGCTTCGAGGCCCTGCAGAAAGAAGAGTTCTTTCCCGTGGCTCACCCGGACGAGTCTGCTGATCATTCCGGGGGTCTCTTGGTTCCTTCCTTCGTCCTGATCTTGTGCGAGTTGGGGAATTTCGACCTTCTCTCCGCCGGGATTAGTCTCGACGATGTATCGTACCGAGACTTCGGCTCTTTGGTCAACTACTTGGGACTTCAGGGAGATGAGGAAGACACCGCTCGAAGCAGTGAGCAGAGGCCGCCCAAGAAACCTTGAACCAAGATACTTCGAAGGCCCGGTATGCCGGGTTGTTTTGTACTTGTTCTTACTTTCAAGCAATTCCTTTTGAGTGTTGTTAAAACATCTTTAATCATTTGAAACTTTTGCTTAGATCTAGTTTTTGCGGATGGATTTGATTTTGGGGCCATTTTTATCCATTTTGGCCTGATCGAATCCATCTGGATGTAGGATTTCGATCACTATTGATATTGGATCTCTTGGTTTCTGAAATGTCACTTTTCTTTTGAATTCGTATCTATTTAGTTCATGCTTTCGATCGTAGTGGTGTTATTTCGACTTTGGTGCGGATATTAATGCGATTTCTCCGTCGAAAAGATCGCCTAATTCGGGCCTTTGTCAACTAGGGGATTACCTAAAGGTTTTTCAAGGGATCCCCGTTTTTCGTCGAAAAGCGTATTTGAATGAAGTATAAACCGTCGTTTATCTTTATTAAATCGCCCATCTCATCTCGATAAAGGTTGTTTCGAGGATAGAGCCTGTTCGAAAAATTATTGATCCGTCGAAACAATATTATTTTGAACAGGCTTCTAGATTATTCGATATACCAAAGAAGTATCTCCCCTTTTCGATGATCTTCCTGTCAGAAGCCTATCGAAATAGGAGTTAAACTTTAGTTTTGTTCGATGATGTTGGAATATTGGTCATTTCATTGATCTTTTCCAATCGGTGACGACCCTCGAAGGGTTGGTATGATAGGAAATGCTACACACTCTCCTGCCTCGCTTTTCATTGACGACCTTTTAGAGAGGTGGTTTGACAAAGAGGGGGGGGGAGGTGCAAAAAGTCCAAAATGTTACATGGTTACATGGTTGTCATGTCTTTCGAAATTGGAAGGGTGGTTCGACCCCTAAGGGTAATACCTTCGCAGATTTTTGATGTCCCATGGCCGTTCGATGCGATGACCTTCGAGATCTTCAAGTCGATATGATCCGTTGGATAGGATTTCTATGACTCAGAAAGGTCCTTTCCATGGTTCTTGAAATTTGCCTACATTTTCGAGGATGTTGGCTTTCCTTAGTACCATGTCGCCTACATTCAGATCGCGGCGGACCAGGTTCTTGTTGTAGGCTTTGGTCATCATTGCTTGGTACCTCAAAATACGCAGCCGGGCGCTTTCTCTTTTTTCATCAAGCAAGTCCAGCTCCATGGCCCGAGATTCCCTGTTTTGGCTAGGGTCGTACTCCGTGACTCGAAATGTCTCGACCGCTATCTCACAGGGGATGACGGCCTCCGACCCATAGACCATGCAGAACGGGGTTTCCTGAGTGGCCGTCCTTTTAGTGGTTCGATAGGCCCATAACACTCCATGTAATTCCTCTGCCCAGTCTGCTTTCGATTTCCCTAACCGCTTTTCGAGGTTGTGAATGATGGTCTTGTTGGTGACCTCGGTCATGCCGTTTTCTTGGGGGTGCCCTACCGACGTGAAGGTTTGCTTGATGCCCAGTTCCTTGCACCAGGCTTGAATCTTTTTTCCTGTAAATTGTGTCCCGTTATCGGACGTAAGGAGTCTGGGGAGCCCGAAACGACATATTATGTTTCTCCATATGAAGTTTTGGACTACTCCTTCCGTGATCTTCGAAACGGCTTCTACTTCGACCCACTTTGAGAAGTACTCGACAACCACAATCAAAAATTTCTTTTGGTTGGTGGAAGTGGGGAGCTTTCCTACGATGTCGATTCCCCATTGGTCGAAAGGGCAGGATATGGGGATCGGCAACATTGGCTCTCCGGGTGCTTTACTTAGTCGTGCGAATCTCTAGCATTCGTCGCATCTCCGAAATCTGGACTTGGAGTCTTCAATGATCGTAGGCCAGTAGAAGCCTTGTCGTTGGACTTTTTGGGCGAGAGCCCTCCCCCCCGAATGGTTACCGCAGCTCCCGGCGTGTATTTCTTCTAGTACGTTTCGGGCTTCCTCTTTGTTCAAGCACTTTAGGTGAGGTCCGTCAAAGGATCTTTTATATAACTCCGAGCCGTTCCAGATGAAGTATTGAGATCTTGCTTTTAACCTTCGAGCCTGACCTTTGTCAGCGGGTACGATCCCCTGCTTATAGAGCTGCAAAAAAGGCATTTGGGCGAGTGGCCCGGAATTAGTTTGGGGGTCGAAATTAGGGGGCGAGGTAGTGGTTTTTCGAGCGTCTACCTTGATGTCTGTTAACCATTCGGGGTTATCATCAATGGTGACTACTTCGAGTTCCCTTTGCCTTTTGAGTTTGTTTTCGCCAATGGCCGGTCTTTGGACCGTCATGAGAGTGATCTGTTGAGATAAAGTGAGTAATATGGTGGAGGTTGTCCCCATTTTAAAGTATATTTCAAAGGGTGGATTCAATACCTGTCGGGTAGCTATCGTTTGTGATGAGCTCCCGAATCTGGCGAGTCCGTCGGCTACTTTGTTGAGTGTTCGAGATATTTGTGATATCTCGACACTTTGAAATTTAGAGACCATTTGCTTGAGTTCGGCAAGGTAGAGTTTCATGGGCTCTTCCTTGGCCTCGAATGTGCCGAAGTGTTGTTGGGCCACTAACTGGGAATCAGTTCGTAAATGCACATGTTTCGCTCCCCCTTCTAAGGAGAGTCGGAGTCCGATGAGAACGGCCTCATACTCGGCTTCGTTGTTTGTTGTCGGAAAGGCTGGTCGAACGGCGAAGTCCACTTGTGTGCCCATAGGGTCGGTCATGTGGACTCCGACCCCCCTTGTCCTCGAGTGGAAGAGCCATCGACATAGATGTCCCATCTTGGTTCGAGGTTCTCCCCCTTCATAGATCCTTCGAGGGTGTAGATGAGGCTAATTTCCTCTTTTACTCCGAGGAAAAACTCCGCTACCACTTGGGCTTGCTTGGATCGGGGGGCTTGGAATTCGATGGAGTGTTCCATGAGCTCGATCGACCACCTGACGAGCCTACCGGATAAGTCGGGTTTTCCAAGAATCCTTTTCAAAGGTTGTGAAGTAAGGACTACTATCGTATGCGACTGGAAGTAGGGTCGGAGCCTTCTTGCCGCGAGCACGACGCAATATGCCAACTTTTCTATGTCCAGGTAGTTTACTTCCACCTTAGTAAGGACTTTGCTCAAGTAGTAAATCGGATGATGCAAACCTCCTTCCAATCTGACCAGCACCGAACTGACCACTTCTTGTGAGATAGCGACGTGCAAGTAGAGGGTATCTCCGTCCTTAGGTTTCGACAGCAATGGTGGTTTCGAGAGATGATGTTTTAGCTCGGTTAGAGCTTTCTCGGCTTCCTCGTTCCACTCAAAGTTTTTGCTATTCCTTAGGACTTTGAAAAACGGTAGACTTTTCTCCCCTGATCTCGATATGAATCGGCTTAGCGCGATTATCCTGCCCACCAACCTTTGTACTTCCGTGATATTTTGAGGGCTCGAAAAATCAAGTATGGCTTTGATTTTGTCGGGGTTGGCTTCGATTCCCCTCTGGGTGACCATGTATCCTAAGAATTTTCCTCCTTTGACTCCGAAGGTACATTTGGCGGGATTTAACTTCATTCCAAATTTCCTCAATATCTCGAGACATTTTCCGAGATCTCGGACGTGGTTTTTGGCTTCGAGACTTTTAACAAGCATGTCGTCCACGTAAACCTCCATAGTTTTCCCGATCTCTTGCTCGAACATCATGTTCACTAAGCGTTGATAGGTGGCTCCGACATTCTTAAGGCCGAAGGGCATTACTCGGAAAGAGAAAACTCCTGAATGAGTGACAAAGGCGGTTTTGTCCACGTCTTCTCGGGCCATTGGGACTTGGTAGTATCCTTGGAAAGCATCCATGAAGCTTAATCGCTCCGCTCTGGCGGTCGAATCAACCAACTGGTCTATGCGAGGCAGGGGGTAGGGATCTCGGGGGCAATGTTTGTTGAGGTCCGTAAAATCATTGCACATTCTCCACTTCCCCTTTCCCTTACTAACGAGGACGACGTTGCATAACCAATCTGAGAATTGTGTGGGTCGGATGTGTCTAGCTCTCAAGAGCTTCGACACCTCTTCTTCTATTATGAGGTTCTTTTCCCTGCTGAAGTTTCTCTGTTTTTGGCTTATGGGTTTGGCCTTGGGGTCGACATTGAGCCGGTGGACCATAATCTTGGGGTCAATTCCTCGGAGATCGTCGGTGTTCCATGCGAAGACATCGGAATTTTCCCTCAAGAAAAGGGTGAGAGCCAACTCCAGTTCCTCGGGGAGGTCCGCTGCCATTCGTGTGATCCTTCTTTCGTCACCTTCGAAAAGGATGACATCCTTTACTTCCGAACAAGGTGTCATTCGCTCCTTTCCTTCAGGGAGGTCTTGGGGGAACTCGAAAGCTTCACTTTGTACGACCATACATCGTCTTTTCGATGTGTCTCTTTCGAGGGGCTCGTCTTGAGACGTGTCGATGCTGGGCTGGTGCGGTCGGGTGGACACGCAGTAGCATTCCCATGCTTCCTTAGGGTCGCCGCGGACCTCTCCTACTCCTCCTTCGGTGGGGAATTTCAATTTCAAGTGGTAAGTGGACGCTACGGCTTGGAACTGGTTGATTCCAGGGAGCCCGAAAAGCACATTGTATCCCATGGGGGAGTCTACCACTATGTATTGACAATGGTGGGAGGCTCTCGCTTGATTTTCCCCCAGGGAGGTCAACAGCCATATGGTTCCGAGAGGTTTCACGATCGCACCCCCGAAACCGGAAAGTTCTGTGGCTACTTCGGCCATTCCTTTTCCTTCGATCTTCATCTTCTTTAGATTGGCAGTGGTGATCACATTTACCGAGCTCCCGGTATCTACGAGGACTTTTCTTACGGGGAAACCTGAAATGACCAGTGGGAAGTTGGGGTCTTGACCTCGGGTAGTGTCGGGGTGAGGGATATCCGATTCCCCGAACATGAGGGTGTGACTTTGCCTTTCGACCTGCCCTATGTTGAAGATGGGCGTACTCTCTGCATAGGCATTGCGCATTCTTCGAGAAGTTCGATCCCTTTCCTTTCGAGAGTCCCCTCCAGTGGGTCCTCCCGCGATGTATCGGATCTCGTCATAGATCGGTTGTTGTCTTGATTAAGTTCCTCAAGGTGGCTTTCTCTGGCTTCAAGGAAAACCTCGGATTGCATTGGCAGAGGGGGTCGAGAGGGAGGGGGTCGAACTACCTCGGACTTCCGCTTCTCAACTACTCGAATGGACAGGACACCATCGGGGTCCTTATACTCTTGCGTGTATCCTTGTGCCACGAGTCTATCCAACTCAGCCGTAAGTTCGATGCACTTGTCAGTGGTGTGTCCTGCTTGCTTATGGAATCGACAATAATCGTCCGATCTGATAGTGTATAGGTCCTAGAGACAGTCCTCACTAAGGGCATGGTGCCTTATAGAGGGCATATATGTACTATTACACAGGTCAACGTAATATAATATATGTTTGTTGCATTTTACTATTGAGTATCGCTTTCATATTTATATTACACCAGGCTGCAGCATGTCATATCTTTATTGCTGTCTGTATTGATATTAAACATGTCCCCTCGGATAGATGACCGATCACATAGATAGTGGGAGCTATGTGAGTTCTCATCTATCCCAAACTCTCCCTAGTCGAGGTTCATCTCGGATGTGGGGGTCTGAATGAACCAGACAAGACTAGTATGCGTGGAGGTTATACTTGGTAGAGCAAGTGTGAGCCGATCCCACGGCCACGGAACGGATTGTTGGACAATCGAGAAACGTTCCCATAACTGCGCATAGTTGTTCGAAGAAGCTTTATCGAACAATGGAAGTACCCACCGGACACTCCCATCGATGTATACTCTACACCGAATTGTCTATGGGAACCGGTGAGTTGTCGAAGTGATGCCAGTCGTCCTTTGGACTTACAGGACTTTATCATCACATTTGTTGCCCCATATCCTTGGTGGACCCGTCGATGTCAGCTCTGAATAAGCAGTTGACCTAAGACACGATCCAGGATTATGGCTACATACAAATGGGGGTGATAAGTGATTCTGTGAAGGATTCATCTCTCAAGTGTAGCACAGGAGAGCACTGCTCATAGTCGTTCATAGTTGTGATGGTGAAACCGCTGGCCAGCGTATCAATATTAATATTATTATGATGGTCATAATAGATATTGGATTCACCATGCAACTCACTGAAGACGCCCGTGGATGTATTATTGGGATAGACACTTCATCGATCCTAGATACATTCGAGCAAGTCAGATGAAGGGACGTTACCATCGCCGCGTTGAGCGCAACAGGCTTCGCAACGAAAGGGTTAGCTTTGAGAAACCTCTCAAACGTCCTCACGTATTAATATTGCAAATGGAACCGTCTAGGAATTTCATGTTGCCTTGTCTAGGACTTGCTTAATACGGTGAGGCCCTATGGGTCACACTATGTGGTGATTCAGTCTATCAGAATATCCTTGAAGATGGAATCGCAATTAATTTGAAATTAATTGTGATTGATGGATTATAATTGATTTGGAATTAATTATAATATTTGGTGGCTCAATTAATGATTTGGAATTATTAATTGAATTGGCTAATTAATTGTATTTTATGTAAATACAATTAAAGATTATATTTTGGAAATATAATGGAGGTTTGATTATAAAGGATATGTTAATTTAGAATTAACATATGCACTTGGGCAAAATCTACTTGGAGTTTGAATTGCCTTAGAACTATAAGTGGGTCCCAAAATTGGGACCCACCTACTGTCCCTAGGAAGCGCGCGCGCGTGCATGGATAGAGTAGGGGAAGAAGTTCGACTCCTTCCTCTATTAGAAGTCCAAGGGATAAGTTAGATTTTCCTGATTGAGTTTTAATTTGATTGGGAATGAATCTAGACTTGATATTGGTTTCCTTGTGCGATAAGAATTAGATTCTTATTCCTTTACGAAGTCTAATTGCTTATGCCTTAGGCTTCTATAGACTACTATATATAGTAGACTATTAGAGAGTTTTTTGACACAGATTTTTACAGTCATTCTACTCAGTTTTCTTAGAGAAAATAAAAACTCTCCCCTCCTCTTAGCCACCCACGCGCGCGCCACCTGCCGGAGGAATCGTCGCCCCGTCTTCTTGGTCACACAAAGAATATCCTAGCATTCTTTCCGATAGACTGTTCATCCGTGGATACCAAGGTTGAGGTTCTAGGAGCTGGAAACTAACTTTTATTGTCTTGCAGATAATCAAAGTATTGTAGATATCTTCGACTTCGACGAAGGAGAAGATACACCGGATTATTACGAAGACTTGGAAGCTGCTTTGGAAGTAAGGTTAGTCTTCTAATTGACGTGTTTATATATATACGACATATACATAATCAATTAACCTGTATGTTAAGAAATTTTTTGAAATTCCGCTGCGTACCCTAGGGGTAACTCTGACCATATTTTCTTACAGTGGTATCAGAGCCAAGTTAATTGATTACGTATGTACGTATATATATTGTATGATTTTGTAGATATGTGGATGCAATTGATTCTATGATTAATTTGATTTTCAAAAGTTTTGTTTTTATATAAATTTAGAATTTATATTTTTTCAAAAAAAAAAAAAAAAAAAATTTTAAAAATATATATATTGACCGGGCCGCCGGCGTGCCGCTGGCGCCCGGGCGCCTGCGGCCGCGGGCACCCGCGCCTGGGGCGCCGGGTGCCTGCGTGCCGCAGGCGCCCCGGGTGCCTGCGGCCAAAGGCGCACGGCGCCTGGGGCGCCCCGGATGCCTGCGGATGCAGGCGCCGGGTGCCTGCGGGCGCAGGCGCCCGTGCCGCGGGCGCCGGGCACCCGCGGCCGCAGGCACGGTAGGGGACGGGATTAGGTCCCGTCCCATATTTTAATATATATATATATTTTCGGGTTGGACCCAAAATCGAATTTTTGAAAATTTTGAGGATTGAATTTTATATTTGGAATATAATATGGTTTAATTGTAATTGTTTTTAACTAGAGGGGTTAAATTTAATTAGTATAAAGTTAAAGGGCTTATTTGTAATTTATCAATTTATTGTTTTTTGCAAATTAGTCCTTCTACTTTTGAATTTTAGATTTAATACCTCTAAGGTTTCAAAAATTACAATTAAGTCTTTCGGATTTTCGAAAATTGCTACTTGGTCAATAGAATTTTCGATTTTTCAATCTAGTCCAAATTTTCAGTTATTTCATAGAGATTATAATTATGGGATTATAATTTTCATAATGAAATTATGAAGTCATTTGGCATCCACATAGGCTACTATTTGTTTCGTATGCTCGATATGCTATTGTTTGACAATGCATGTTTAAATACCAAGTATTTTACTTTCCGTTCGACCGCTATGCATGCAAGGGTAGGCGGCGCCCTCTTATATGTCGGACCGCATATTTATGTATGGGTAGGCGGCACCCATTATGTGCTTGACCGCGTTTAGAACTAGAATGGATAAGCGGCATCCATTACGTGTAGACCGTTCATGCATGATGGGTAGGCGACGCCCTTATTTGTTTGTAAATGACTGATAACAATCCTCAAGCTACAAGCCCCAACCAATATAAGTACAGAAATATATATATGTATGTATTTCTGAGATGCTTTCCATAGGGTGGTTTAATTCTGAACTTTCATTGCGTTTTCTTGTATTGGCGACCTCGTCTTACAGACTCGCAGTAATCGTCAGATTAGAGTAAGCCTATGGTTATGACTTACTGCATATTGTATCTAGCGACCTCGATAGGTACAATATGTAGGGCATCGGGTTAAATTAGATTTAACAACCAAGAGTTGCGTGACGCAATTGGATAGTCTTACTAGTCCTACCGGTCATATTATGCTATGCGACCAGCCCCCGTTGGAGTATAGCATAGTATGGATTTGGATCTTGGCCACTACGGTAACTTGTTGGACATTACCCGTATGTTTGTTGTGGGGGCAAGCATATGTGAAAATAGTGGGAGCTAAACAGCTGAAGGACCTTGTTGTTTTAGTTATGTTGACTGTGTATTTAGAAATAATATTTCAATAGTTGATTTATTATTTTCGTTCTATATTATTTCTCCTGGAAACCGAAATGGCGAGAATCTCGCTCCGTGCTGTCTTAGAGAAGCAAATTTTGACCGGACCAAACTTCCTAGATTGGATCAGGAATATATGTTTGGTGCTGAGGTACGAAAGGATTGAGTACGTCTTGGACGAGGCTAATCCCGTGTGTCTCGAGAATCAGACTGCCGATCAAGTTGCTGATTTGGAATCAAGCCAACAAGGCAAGGTCTGATAAGCATCATGAGGATGCTAGATCCGTGCAGTGTATTATGCTGGCGGCAATGAGCAATGAGCTGCAGAGACAACATGATAGCATTTTGCCGTATGAGATGCTAAAGCATCTTGAGTCGCTCTTGGAGACGACGGCTAGAAGTGTTGAATTTGATTTGATCAAAGAGATACACAGATGCAAGCTCAATGAAGGAGGGAACATGTCTGAACATGTTCTCAAGATGAGAATAAGATCATGGTGATCTTTGTCCTTCAATCATTGTCGAGTTCGTATTCGCAGTTCATCGTTAACCACCATGAATGCGAAGGACGTAACACTGCCCGAACTCCATAATCTGCTGAAGACATATGATCAAACTCTTCCTAAGAAGGAAAGGTCGATCATGTTTGTTGGGAAACCGTCTAACCGAAACCCGAGAAACAAAGGTGCTAAGGGTAAGGGAAAGTCGGGAGCCAAGGCTAACACTTCGAGTGATAAGCCTAAGCGTC
The DNA here is from genome assembly GCA_028274465.1 of Plantago ovata. Classification (NCBI taxonomy): domain Eukaryota; kingdom Viridiplantae; phylum Streptophyta; class Magnoliopsida; order Lamiales; family Plantaginaceae; genus Plantago; species Plantago ovata. The sequence continues at coordinate 9,128,734 of CM051458.1, forward strand.
TGAACCAGAAAAGAAAGTTCAAGGGAAGCGGAACGGTACGCACAGATGAAAGTCATTTCTGTAAGCAGAAAGGACATTGGAAGAAAGATTGCCCTAAGCTGAGGGCAAATCAAGCTAAGAAGCCACCGGCTTCTAGCTCAGGTATGTTTGTTATTGAAATGAACATGACTACTTTTGACTCCAATTTGGGTATTAGATACAGCCTGTGGCTCGCACATTTATAATAATGTGCAAGGGGCCATTGAACACATGCTAGTCAAGTAAGGTGAATTCAACTTGCATGTTGGGAACGACAATCCAGCTGAAGCCAAACGCGTTGGACGCTGCAAGATAGATTTACCTTCAGGACAATGTTTGGAACTTGATAACGTTTATTTTGTTCCATCCATTGTCAGAAATATTATTTCCATTCCATTGTTGGACAATTTGGATTTTTCCTAATACTTGTTATTTTTCATTAAATGACCAGTATTATGGAAAGGCTCGCTTAGTGAATGGTTTATATATATTTTGCAAAGTAGTCTACCTTTATTTCAAATACATAACAAACAACCGTCTTCAAGTAGGAAGAATAATCCATCTTATCTATGACATTGTTGGCTAGGCCATATCAATGAAACACGGATTCAAAGACTAAGGAAGTTGGACTACTTAGAACCATTTGATTTTGAATCATATGGTACATGTGAATCATGTGTTAAGGGTAAGATGACGAACAAACCTTTTGTTGGACAAGGTGTTCGTGCCACTCGCTGCTTAGAGCTCATACATACCGATGTATGTGGACCTTTTAAGGTCCATGCGCGTGGGGGTTATCCTTACTTTGTTACCTTTACTGATGATTTCTCAAGGTATGGGTATATTTATCTTATGATGAATAAATCCGAGACCTTTGTGGAATTCAAGGAGTTTAGGAATGAGGTCGAGAATGAATTGAACCTAAGGATAGTCACTCTTCGATTGGATCGAGGAGGTGAATACCTTAGTGAAGAATTTATCGATTACTTGAAGGAAAATGGAATTCAATCGTAATGGACTCCTCCTGGAACACCACAGTTAAATGGTGTGTCTGAGAGGAGGAATCGAACCCTGTTAGACATGGTAAGATCAATGATTGGATTCTCGACTCTTCCAAAGTATCTGTGGGGATATGCACTACAAACTGCAATCTACATTCTGAACCGTGTACCATCTAAATCAGTGGAGATAACTCCTTATGAGTTATGGAAGGGAAAGAAGCCCTCACTGGGCTATCTTAGACCTTGGGGCTGTCTTGCGATAGTCAAACTGATGCTCACTGATAAGTTAGATGCCAAGGGTGTCAAAGTATATTTCATAGGCTATTCTCGTTAGACGAGAGGCTATGAATTTTATCATGCTGAAGATCACTAGGTGATAGTATCTAGAAACGTTAAGTTTTTAGAAGCAGAATACCTCGAAGAAGAGAGGTTGGATGACATGATAGAACTTGAAGAAATTCAAGACTTTGACACGCGCGAACATGAGTTCTTTAAATCTTCTGATTTGGACTCAAGTTCAGTGGGAGCTTTCGAAGCAGACAAGGGTAATGATATGACACTTGCTAGGCATGTCATAGTCAGTGGGAGTCCTGTGATTAGATCAACAGTTGAAACCACACCAACAAAACCCGTTGTCAACCAAACTGTGCAACGAGTTGCACAAGAGCAGCCTCCCGCTAGGGAACAGGGTCGCGTGGCGCGACCAGCTGCATCAGTGCCCACTGATAATGTTCGTGTTACACGAAGCCAGAAAAGAAAAGCACCAGAACAAGTCGAGCTCCGTAGGTCGAAGAGGATCCTAAGAGGACCTCAGAAGCAAAGCCTTATGATAGAAGACATCAGTGAACTTGATGTCGGCTTATCAGATCGGGAAGATCCCGAGACCTACAAAGAGGCAATAATTGATATTGACTCAGACAAATGGCAAGAGGCCATGGAATTGGAAATGGACTCCAAGTACCTGAACTAAGTTTTGAACTTGGTAGACTTGCCCCAATGGGTTAGACCTATTGGGTGCAAATGGGTCTTTAAACGAAAGACAGATGCCGATGGCAAGGTACAAATGCACAAAGATAGGCTTGTGGGGAAAGGCTACACGCAAAGGTATGACATCGATTACGATGAAACCTTTTCACCGGTAGCAAAATTGAAGTCCATACGAATTCTACTTGCGATAGCTGCCTACTATGATTATGAGATCTGACAGATGGATGTAAAGACTGCCTTCCTCAATGCCAACCTTGAGGAAGAGGTCTATATGGTACTGCCGGAAGGTTTTATTAGTAAAACCAGGCCGACTGCTGTATGCAAATTACATAGATCCATCTATGGGCTAAAGCAAGCGTCTAGGAGCTGGAATATCCGCTTTGATGAAGCTGTCAAATGGTTTGACTTCATCAGAAGCAAGGAAGATCCCTGTGTCTACACTAGGCACAGCGACAAGGGAGTCGTTTTCATGATCATTTATGTTGATGACATTTTGATCATAGGGAACAATGTCTCTATGCTAGAAGAGACTAAAGTTTGGTTATCAAGTACCTTCTCAATGTAGGACTTGGGTGAACATCCTAGGGATCAAGATCTATAGAGATAGATCCAAGAGGATGTTAGGATTGACACAGTCCACCTACATCGACAAAATACTGAAGCGTTATGAGATGGACGACTCAAAGAGAGGCTTTCTCCCAGCTAGGCATGGGATTGTCTTATCAGTTAAGGATGATCCTAAAACTGATGAAGAAAGAAATGCAATGAGTCATGTGCCCTATGCTTCGGCAGTAGGGTCTATAATGTATGCAATGAATTGCACAGGGCCCGATGTGGCATATGCGCTTAGTGTCACTTGTCGACTCCAACAGAATCTAGGAATACCTCACTGGACTGCTGTAAAGAACATTCTTAAGTACCTTCGACGGACTAAGGAAATGTTCTTGGTGTTTGGTGGAGAACCAGAATTAAAGATGTCTGGTTATGTCGACGCTGGATTTGAATCAGATCCTGATGACTTTGAGTCACAGACAGGATACGTATTCAAATTGAATGGAGGAGCTATCTGTTGGAAGAGTTCTAAGCAAGCCACGATTGCTGAATTCATCCACAGAAGCCGAGTACATTGCTGGATCAGAAGCTTCGAAAGAAGCTGTCTGGATTTCAAAGTTCTTGAAGGAATTGAGGGTTGTTCCTGCTCCTAGTCCAATAACGATTTATTGGGACAATACGGGCGCCGTCGCTCAAGCTAAGGAGCCTAGATCTACAAACAAGAACGTACATGTACTTACAAAGTATCACGTTATACGTGAGATTATTGATAGAGGAGAAGTTAGTATAGAACGTGTCTCTACCACGGACAACGTGGCAGATCCTTAGTCGAGGTTCATCTCGGATGTGGGGGTCTGAATGAACCAGACAAGACTAGTATGCGTGGAGGTTATACTTGGTAGAGCAAGTGTGAGCCGATCCCACGGCCACGGAACGGATTGTTGGACAATCGAGAAACGTTCCCATAACTGCGCATAGTTGTTCGAATAAGCTTTATCGAACAATGGAAGTACCCACCGGACACTCCCATCGATGTATACTCTACACCGAAGTGTCTATGGGAACCGGTGAGTTGTCGAAGTGATGCCAGTCGTCCTTTGGACTTACAGGACTTTATCATCACATTTGTTGCCCCATATCCTTGGTGGACCCGTCGATGTCAGCTCTGAATAAGCAGTTGACCTAAGACACGATCCAGGATTATGGCTACATACAAATGGGGGTGATAAGTGATTCTGTGAAGGATTCATCTCTCAAGTGTAGCACAGGAGAGCACTGCTCATAGTCGTTCATAGTTGTGATGGTAAAACCGCTGGCCAGCGTATCAATATTATTATGATGGTCATAATAGATATTGGATTCACCATGCAACTCACTGAAGACGCCCGTGGATGTATTATTGGGATAGACACTTCATCGATCCTAGATACACTCGAGCAAGTCAGATGAAGGGACGTTACCATCGCCGCGTTGAGCGCGACAGGCTTCGCAACGAAAGGGTTAGCTTTGAGAAACCTCTCAAACGTCCTCACGTATTAATATTGCAAATTGAACCGTCTAGGAATTTCATGTTGCCTAGTCTAGGACTTGCTTATTACGGTGAGGCCCTATGGGTCACACTATGTGGTGATTCAGTCTATCAGAATATCCTTGAAGATGGAATCGCAATTAATTTGAAATTAATTGTGATTGATGGATTATAATTGATTTGGAATTAATTATAATATTTGGTGGCTCAATTAATGATTTGGAATTATTAATTGAATTGGCTAATTAATTGTATTTTATGTAAATACAATTAAAGATTATATTTTGGAAATATAATGGAGGTTTGATTATAAAGGATATGTTAATTTAGAATTAACATATGCACTTGGGCAAAATCTACTTGGAGTTTGAATTGCCTTAGAACTATAAGTGGGTCCCAAAATTGGGACCCACATACTGTCCCTAGGAAGCGCGCGCGCGCGCATGGATAGAGTAGGGGAAGGAGTTCGACTCCTTCCTCTATTAGAAGTCCAAGGGATAAGTTAGATTTTCTTGATTGAGTTTTAATTTGATTGGGAATGAATCTAGACTTGATATTGGTTTCCTTGTGCGATAAGAATTAGATTCTTATTCCTTTACGAAGTCTAATTGCTTATGCTTTAGGCTTCTATAGACTACTATATATAGTAGACTATTAGAGAGTTTTTTGACACAGATTTTTACAGTCATTCTACCCAGTTTTCTTAGAGAAAATAAAAACTCTCCCCTCCTCTTAGCCACCCACGCGCGCGCCACCTGCCGGAGGAATCGCCGCCCCGTCTTCTTGGTCACACAAAGAATATCCTAGCATTCTTTCCGATAGGCTGTTCATCCGTGGATACCAAGGTTGAGGTTCTAGGAGCTGGAAACTAACTTTTATTGTCTTGCAGATAATCAAAGTATTGCAGATATCTTCGACTTCGACGAAGGAGAAGATACACCGGATTATTTCGAAGACTTGGAAGCTGCTTTGGAAGTAAGGTTAGTCTTCTAATTGACGTGTTTATATATATACGGCATATACATAATCAATTAACCTGTATGTTAAGAAAATTTTTGAAATTCCGCTGCGTACCCTAGGGGTAACTCTGACCATATTTTCTTACAGGATCCCCGGGTGGTGTTGGTTTCCTTGTGCCGTTTGGGCCATATGACGAACGACTCTTTTTTGATGAGGGAAAAGACTTTCCTTTGTGGATACTTGATGGGCCGGGGATTCCTTCTTGGGAGTCTCCTTCCCCCGCGATCACTGTTCCCCCGGTATTCTGGTATCGAACTAGCAACTGCGTCTCTCCTGGGATAGCGATCCTTATCCCTGGGGGGGTCGAAGGCAAGTTTGGCCTCTTTGTTCATCCTTTCTTCTTCGATGTACTTATTCACGATGACCGAGAGGGCTTACGACGTCTCGGGTTTTTCTCGGGAGACCTCGGACGCCAATCCTCGGTTCCGGGTGTTCGAGAATAAGGTTTGTCTCCTAAAGTGCATTGGATGATCATCGACTTGCAAAGCTACGGCGTTGAATTGTTGCCACCAACGTCGGAGCGGTTCGTCCTCCTTTTGTATGGTATCTTGGAGACAACTGCTCGCTTGCCGGGATTTCTTATAATCAGTGAAGTGCCCTAAGAATGCCCGTACTAGGTCCGTGTACGATCGAATCGAACCGTCCGGCATATTGTAGTACCATTCAGTGGCCACACCTTCGAGGGTGCCCGGGAAAACAATTACCATGGCCTTATCATCATGTCCGTGCATCTGCATCATATTTTCATACTTTACTCGGTGCTCATGTGGGCACGTGTCTCCGGCGTATTTGGGGAGATTCTTGGGGATTCTTCGATTAGGTGGGATCGAATGGCTCATGAGCCTGGAGGACAGGGGATTGGGCGCGAAGCCCGTCTCTCGAATGGGACGTCCTTTTGTGAAGCCGTACATCCGAGCTCCGCGCTCGTCCTCTCTTCTCCAATGGTCAACTTCATGGGTTGGCCTGCGATCCCTCGGATCAGCCTTTTTCCGGTCGTGTTCCTTGAGGAGGTGCTCATACTTCTTTAGCTTCCTTTCGAGAGTTTCCCTCTCGGCGTCAGAATCTTCTCCGTCCGAAATGTCAATTTCGGGGATGCTACGCAGGGGTCTTGATGAGGTTTCTTTCCGGCCCGGGTATCTTTATCCAGGTCCCTTCGCCTGTTTCGAGGGAGAACCACGAAACTATCGGTATGAGTCCTCTCACTGCTCCGTGAGGTGTGATCTTGAGTGGGATCTTGGCTTCTTTCCTTAGACTGATGGTCTAGCCTACTCCGGACGGATACGCTCTTTGGGCGTTCCTTATCTGGTGGGGGGTGGGCCTCCTCATACACGGAACGCATTAAGTCTTTGAGTCGACTTTTGGTAATCAAAACTTGGGGCTCCGCTGGAGGGTCAGGGGGCTTGATGGTTTCTCCGGATTCTTCCCCCGAGTTCGGGGGGATGGGGTCCAGTTCGTCAGGGAGGATTTCGTCATCTTCCAACACATATCCGTCCTCCAGGGTGGGGTCCTTCAAGGGTTCACTTAGGGGTTCCTTGTCTTTCATAGTGCTAGTGGGCTGTTTTCGCTTCACCATGGCTTTCCGTCACTGTTTCCCACAGACGGCGCCAAGATGATGATGGCAAATTCCGTTCAAAGGACTTACCTCACCACCTCTCAACCAAGATGACACCTGGATCGAGTATATTTACTGTAGAAGTCCGGTACCTATAGTGAAACGGGGTGTTAGGGGGGAGGGGACGGCGCGGCGGTCTGCCTTAGTCAGGCCGCGCCCGAGTTAACACTACAAGAAAAACAGGATTTAGCGACAGATACCATCCGTCGCTATATGTGAGCGATCTGTCGCTAAATGCCATTAGCGACGGAAAGCCCGTCGCTAAATAGGACGTCGCAAAAAGTGGCGTCGCTAATGAAATAAGCGATGGATCACTTTATCCGTCGCTGTTTTTAGCGACGGATTATAAGATTCGTCGCAACCTTCATCATTGACCAAAGTTGAGACGGATTATTGATCCGTCCCTACAATATGGCGACGGATGAAATTATCCGTCGCTATATTGCTGGAACACGTGTCAGGTGCTGGGCAGACGAGAGTTGGCGACGGATGGTTTAATCCGTCGCTAATTGGTATGGAATATTTTTTTTTATTTGTTTATTTATTTATTTATTTTTTTTAATTTTTTTTGTAGTTGTACACCGCAAATACGTAAACATTTTCGTAACTAAACATTATATACAAAAAGATTTGTTCTAAGCATTAATAAAATGAAAGTACTAATTGTCCTAAGCAAAGGAACATGAAAAAAAATTGTTCGAAATAGAAAAACATTGTTCGAAAAATAAAAAAAGAGTACTACTGTTGAGATCCTGGGGGGACATTAGGGGGGGCATCGGCATCATCGAACATGAAGAAGTCGGGAGGTGACGCTCCACCGGGAGGGGGGGGGGCATACTGCGCCATGATCCACTCGATGGATCTCTTGAATCCATGCCTCAACTTCGTCTGCTCTGCCCTCAACCGAGCATTGTCCTGGGCATGCTGCTGGACAGTCGCCTTCAGCTGCTACTGCTCCTGGAGGAACTCGGGAGGCACATCGGCTTGTCCCCTTCGGCGCTTGGAGGAGCTGGAGGAGGAGCCACCCTGGTTCACCGTCTCCGCTATCGCCTGCGAGAGGTTGCCCATGCCGAAGACACGTCCCTTATCATCGAGACTCACGATCTTGAGATAGATGGCGTTCTCCTCCTCGACCGTGAGATCAAGGTTCTCAGTCCTGGCCAGGAACTCCGCCTGAAAATTCAGACAAACAATTAACGATTTAATTAGTACGTTATTCATCGAAGAATCAAATATTCAACAAGAAGCTCAGGAATCGAAAAAATATAAAACATACCGCGATTGTTTTGGCCCTATCAGACTGGAAGGTCATCTTGCCATCCTTATCCAGCTCCCCGTGAGCCTCACAGAAGTGATCCCACATGGTCTGCTCCCTCCCCTCCGATATCTTCATCAAATATATATATAAATTAATAAAGTAATGATTGAATTGAAATAAGACTTAAGAAAGAAAAAGAAACTATAACAAAGTACGTGACTTACCGCGTCCATGTGGCGCGCCAACTGGGATTTCGAACCCAGCCGATGCTTCACCGAGCCTGTCCCATCCGGTGGATTATGGGCCCGGTTCTCCCTGTTCTGGTCCGACAGCTTCTGGGCTTGAAGGTTCTCCGCCCAATACTGCTTCCACAGGGGCCACTCCTCCTCCCCAATCCACCCCGGCTTCTTCCCCGATGCCTTGATCTTGGCGACCTTCTTCCGGAAGGCTTCGGAGCCTTCATGTTCGAAGGCATACCACAGATCCGACTTGAACTTGTTGGGGAGGAAGAACTTCTCCTACATTTCATAAAGTATACAAAATTCATACTAACATATATATGACACGGTGACTAACATATCACCCAAACAATTGCACATTGTCCTATTTCAACTAACACACGGTGACTAACATATCACCCAAGTAAAGAAAGATTAAACCATAAGAGAAGAAGAAAGATTACTAACCTCCAGAGCATTCCAAATCTCCGCCTTCCGCTCTGGAGTGAAAGTATGCCACTGGGCTCCAAGTGGTGGGAGATCCACTTTCTTCGTGGATTCTTTGCTGATGAACTTTGCAGCCTCCCTCGGCATCATCCTGTTGCAATAACATACACAAATTAATCCAACTAAATAAAACATACAATACCAAACACACAAATTAATCCAACTAAATAAAACATACAATACCAAACACACAAATTAATCCAACTAAATAAAACATACAATACCAAACCCACAAATTAATCCAACTAAATAACTTACACATGCCCAGGCATGGGCCAGACGACGAGCTTGCCATTCACCCGCTCACCCGCCCTGTACACCTCCCCCCTGTACCCATCATCCGGCAGGTTAGCAAACACGTCTGGCCAGTAGACCCTGCACTGCTGCTAGAACGGGGGCCAGAGGACTGGGTCTCACTGACATGAGTCGCCGAGGGCCCCCCCGACTCCGGCTGACTACTAGGGGTGCGGAATGGTGATTCTGGCTCGACGTAGCTACGACTGCTGGCCTCCAACAACTTCCCCGGTTTCTTTGGCCTCGGCATGATCTGCACGTTTAAGAACAACCGTAAGAAACAATAAATGGACTTTGAGTATACACTGATAAGAAACGACACTAGATTTTATGTTTTACTTTATGCTGTAAACTTATGATATACAAATCCAAATGAAGCTGCAAAATGCATATGTGAAAGACCAAAAAATGCAAGGATACATAGCCTACATTTAAAAATCTAATTTAATACAAAATTTGATCTAATTAATCTAATTTAATCCATCATTTTAATGTAAACCAGTACTACCAATTCTACTACTATTTCCAACATAGCACAAGTAAAAAAAAAATCTTAAGCCTTAAAGCTCGAAATCTAACATTTATCCTCGATAGTTCCATAAGCCTAAATTTACACTACTACTAATGGAGCATTTTGCAGCCTAAAACATCCCCAAATCAAGCTATTAATTTAAATATGCAACATTAATAGAATTCATTATAAATTAACTAAAAATTATGCAATCAAGTCATGGTTCAGAGCATATCATTCTCAAAATAAATCCAGTAAAAACAAAATCTTAAGCCTTACAACTTAATCGAAAACAAGTTAACCTTGTTCAATTCGAATAGTACCACATTGTTCTAATTTCATCATTTCAATTCGAAAACAAGCTAACCTTGTTCTTAACCTAAATGGGACAATAACATTGAGAAATTAAACAAAACTGGAAAAAAAATTAAATTGGAGAAATTAGGGTTACTAACCTATATCAAATGAAGATGAGAAAGGGAGGGATGAACTCCGGCAGGGACGACGGCGCGGTGGTGGTACGGCAGCGGCAGCAAAGCAGAAGTGGTGGTGGTGATTCTACTGTGGTGGTGGCACGCCAATTGGAAGGAAGGAGTGGTGGTAGTGACGTCGATAGAAGGATGTCGTGCGGTGGTGGTGGCACGCCGGCGGTGTGGTGGTGGTCGATCGATGAGGGGAGGCGGTTGAGAGGTTGAGAGAGTTAGGGATTGAAATCGAAATGGGGAAGAGAGGGGGAAATCGCGGTCTGTATATAATTGCTTAGCGACGGATAAGTCCATCCGTCGCTAAATATTTATTTTATTTTATTTTCCATTTTCTTTATTAAAGTAACCAATATGGTCAACGAGTTTAGCGACGGATAATGTCTTCCGTCGCTCATATAGCGACGGATCGCTGTCATCCGTCGCTAAGCTTGAGCCGGATTGGGTCTCCAGAGGCACGAACTGGGCTTAGAGCGCAGTTCATCATCATCCGTCGCTAACAGTAGCGATCCGTCGCTAATTAGCGACGGATAGTATCCGTATTTAATAATCCGACGCTAAAAGGCTGTTTTCTTGTAGTGTAACGTAGGGAGACATGAGATAATTATGGATGCATGGGGGAGAAGAATTAACCTTGTGAATGTGATCGATAAGGGCTATTTATAGGGGATACGCGACGGGTCCCTCCTCTGTGGAATGTCTCCTTTTACCCGGACAAGACGGCGCTTTAGATCTGGATATTGTCAAGTACCGGTATCTTTCGGGGGCCCCTATCTCGATGGTTCCTTTCGATGCTTAGCCTTACTTGACTCGATGGCTCGACACCTTCTCTTCGAGGGTCATTTCCTTTTATATCCAAAAGCCTTTATCCTGGTGGTATACATGCTGTTTCGGGGGTATTTTCGATGGCGAGGACTTTTATCCCCATATCAGTATGATAACATATGGAATTTGTTCGTTGATTTGTTTACAGTCAACTGCGTTCGAAAGCTTAATAATTTGGCCCTCTATTATTATAAGTATATGAGAATGAAGAATGACCCGAGAGACTGTACATTTGCATGATCCATTTGGTTTTTACTACTACTGTAACTAGTACTATTATACTCCATGATCTTCTGTTCGTTGATTTGTTTCTCTTTTAGTTTGATCATAGCAAATCTTTGCAATCTTGAATTTGTCGCCTTGGACATCTCCGGGAACAATTTCCTATCATGGGTTCTCGATGCGGAAATTCACCTCGATGCTAAGGGTCTTGGAGACACCATAAAAGGTGAAAATACCGCGTCCAAACAAGACAAGGCCAAGGCGATGATTTTTCTCCGCCACCATCTTGATGAAGGCCTCAAAGCTGAATATCTTACTATCAAAGATCCTGCAAATCTTTGGAATAACCTCAATGAGAGGTACGATCACCAAAAGACCGTGACACTGCCTACCGCTCGTTATGATTGGTTACATTTACGTTTCCAAGATTTTAAATGTGTGAGCAATTTTAACTCAGCAATGTTTAAGATCACCTCTCAATTAGAGTTATGTGGTGAGAAAGTCACGGAAGCGGATAAACTCGAAAAGACACTATCTACTTTTCATGTTAATAACTTGCTCCTGCAGCAACAATATCGTGAGAAAGGGTTTACAAAATATTCAGCTTTAATCTCATGCCTTCTTGTGGCTGAAAAAAATAATATGCTCTTGATGAAAAATCATGAATCCCGCCCAAGTGGTTCAAGGTCGTTGCCTGAAGCAAATGCCACAAAGTTTAACAATAATTGATAGTGTATATGTCCTAGAGACAGTCCTTATTAAGGGCATGCAGCCTTTATAGAGGGCATATATGTACTATTACACAGGTCAACGTAATATAATATATGTTTGTTGTTTGACTATTGAGTGTCGCTTTCATATTTATATTACACCAGGCATGCAACATGTCATATCTCTATTTCTGTCTGTATTGATATTTTAACATGTCCCCTCGGATAGATGACCGATCACACAGATAGTGGGAGCTATGTGAGTCATCATCTATCCCAAATTCTCCCTAGTCGAGGTTCATCTCGGATGTAAGGGTCTGAATGAACCAGCCGAGACTAGTATGCGTGGAGGTTATACTTGTTGGAGCAAGTGTGAGCCGATCCCACGGCCACGGAACAGATTGTTGGACAATCATTAAATGTTCCCATAACTGCGCATAGTTGTTCAAAGGATGATTACCGAACAATGGAAGTACCCACCGGACACTCCCATCGATGTGTACTCTACACCGAAGTGTCTATGGGAACCGGTAAGTTGTCGAAGTGATGCCAGTCGTCCTTTGGACTTACAGGACTTTATCATCACATTTGTTGCCCCATATCCTTGGTGGACCCGTCGATGTCAGCTCTGAATAAGCAGTTGACCTAAGACACGATCCAGGATTATGGCTACATACAAATGGTGATGATAAGTGTTTATGTGAAGGATTCATCTCTCATGTGTAGCATAGGAGAGTACTGCTCATAATCGTCATAGTTGTGTTGGTAAAGTTACTGGCCAGTGCATCGATATATTATGATGGTCATAAGTATATCTTCGTAACCAAGCAACTCCCTGAGGCGCCCGTGGATGTATTATTGGGATAGACACATCATCGATCCTAGATGCATTCGAGTCAGTCAGATGAAGGGACGTTACCATCGCCGCGTTGAGCGCAACAGGCTTCGCAACAAAAGGGATAAGAATTAGATTGGGAATAAGAATTCGACTCCTTCCTATATTAGAAGTCCAAGGGATAAGTTAGATTTTCTTGATTAAGTTTTAATTTGATTGGGAATGAATCTAGACTTGAAATTGGTTTCCTAGTGCGATAAGAATTAGATTCTTATTCCTTTACGAAGTCTAATTACTTATGCTTTAGGCTTCTATTGACTACTATATATAGTAGACTATTAGAGAGCTTTCGATATAGATTTTCACACAGTTGAATACTCAGTTTTTTTAGAGAAAATAAAAAGCTCTCCCCTACCTCTCCACACTAAGCCACGCGCGCCACCCCTCTCACCGGAGGAAAACCGCCGCCCCATCTTCTTGGTCGCACAAAGAATATCCTAGCATTCTTCCGATAGGCTGTTCATCCGTGGATACAAAGGTTGAGGTTCTAGGAGCTGAAAACTAACTCTTATTGTCTTGCAGATAATCAGAGTATTGCAGATATCTTCGACTTCGACGAAGGAGAAGATACACGGGATTATTACGAAGACTTGGAAGTTGTGCTTGCTTTTGGAGTACGGTTAGTCTTCTAATTGACGTGTTAAAATATATACGGCATATACATAATCAATTAACCTGCATGTTAAGAAATTTTTTGAAATTCCGCTGCGTACCCTAGGGGTAACTCTGACAGTATTTTCTTACAGTGGTATCAGAGCGAGGTTAATTGATTACGTATATACGTATATATGTTGTATGTTTTTGTAGTTTATGTGGATGCAATTGATTCTATGATTAATTCGATTTTCAAAAAAGTTTTATTTTTTTATATAAATTTAGAATTTATAATTTAAAAAAAAAAAAAAATTAAATATATATATTGGACCGGCCGCCTGCGTGACGCAGACGCCCGGGCGCCCGCGCCGCAGGCATAGGCGTCGGGCGCCTGCGGGCGCGGAGCCCGTGCCTGCGTGCCGCAGGCGCCGGGCGGCCGCGGCCGCAGGCACAGTCCCGTCCCGTATTTTAATATATATATATATATATATATATATATATATATATATATATATATATATATATATATATATATATATGTATATATATGTATATATATATGTATATATATGTATATATGTATATATATATGTATATATATATATATATATTTTGGGTTGGACCCAAAATTGAATTTTTGAAAATTTTGAGGATTGAATTTTATATTTGGAATATAAATATGATTTAATTGTAGTTGTTTTTAACTGGAGGCGTTAAATTTAATTAGTATAAAATTAAAGGGCTTACTTGTAATTTATCAATTTATTGTTTATTGCAAATTAGTCCTTCTACTTTTGAATTTTAGATTTAACACCTCCAAGGTTTCAAAAATTACAATTGAGTCCTTCGGGTTTTCGAAAATTGCTACCTGGTCAATAGAATTTTTGATTTTTCAATCTAGTCCAAATTTTCAATTATTTCATAGAAATTATAAGTATGGGATTATAATTTTCATAATGAAATTATGAAGTTATTTGACATCAACATAGGCTACTACTTGTTTGTTTGCTCGATATGCTATTGTTTGACAATGCATGTTTAAATACCACGTATTTTACTTTTCCTTCGACCGCTATGCATGCGAGGGTAGGCGGCGCCCTCTTATTTGTCGGACCGCATATTTTATGTATGGGTAGGCGGCACCCATTATGTGCTTGACCGCGTTTAGAACTAGAATGGATAGGCGACATCCATTACGTGTAGACCGCCATTGCATGATGGGTAGGCGGCGCCCTTATTTGTTTGTAGATGACTGATAACAACCCTCAAGCTACAAGCCCCAACCAATATAAGTACAGAAATATATATATATATATATATATATATATATATATATATATATATATATATATATATATATATATATATATGTATTTATTTCTGAGATGCTTTCCATGGGGTGCTTTAATTCTGAACTTTCATTGCGTTTTCTTATATTGGCGACCTCGTCTTACAGACTCGCAGTGATCGTCAGATTAGAGTAAGCTTATGGTTATAACTTACTGCATATTGTATCTAGCCACCTCGATAGGTACAATATGTAGAGCATCGGGTTAAATTAGATTTAACACCCAAGAGTTGCGTGACGCAATTGGATAGTCCTACCGGTCATACTATGCTATGCGACTAGCCCCCGTTGGAGTATAGAATAGTATGGATTTGGATCTTGGCCACTACGGTAACTTGTTGGACATTACCCGTATGTTTGTTGTGGGGGCAAGCATATGTGAAAATAGTGGGAGCTAAACAGCTAAAGGACCTTGTTGTTTAGTTATGTTGACTGTGTATTTAGAAGTAATATTTCAGTACTTGATTTATTATTTTCGTTCTATATTATTTCTCCTTAGGAAATTAGAAATGGCGAGTATCTCGCTCCGTGCTGTCTTAGAGAAGCAAATTTTGACCGGACCAAACTTCCTAGATTGGATCAGGAATATACGTTTGGTGCTGAGGTACGAAAAGATTGAGTACGTCTTGGACGAGGTCATTCCCGTGTGCCCCGAAAATCAGACTGCCGATCAGGTTGCTGCTTGGAATCAAGCCAACAAGGCAAAGTCTGATAAGCATCTTGAGGATGCTAGATCCGCGCAGTGTATTATGCTGGCGGCAATGAGCAATGAGCTGCAGAGGCAACATGAAAGCATGTTGCCGTATGAGATGCTGAAGCATCTTGAGTCGCTCTTTAAGACGACAGCTAGAAGTGTTGAATTTGATTTGATCAAATAGATACACAGATGCAATCTCAATGAAGGAGGGAACATGTCTGAGCATGTTCTCAAAATGATTGGTCTCTTTGAAAAGCTTGCCGATGCCGGTGTTAAGCTAGAGAACAAGATCATGGTGATCTTCGTCCTTCAATCATTGCCGAGTTCGTATTCGCAGTTCATCATTAACAACACGATGAATGCGAAAGACGTAACACTGCTTGAACTCCATAATCTGCTGAAGACATATGATCAAACTCTTCCTAAGAAGGAAAAGTCGATCATGTTTGTAGGGCAACCGTCTAACCCAAACCCGAGAAACAAAGGTGCTAAGGGTAAGGGAAAGTCGGGAGCCAAGGCTAACACTTCGAGTGATAAGCCTAAGCGTCTGAACCAGAAAAGGAAGTTCAAGAGAAGCGGAACGGTACGCACAGATGAATGTCTTTTCTGTAAGCAGAAAGGACATTGGAAGAAAGATTGCCCTAAGCTGAGGGCAGATCAAGCTAAGAAGCCACCGGCTTCTAGCTCAGGTATGTTTGTTATTGAAATGAACATGGCTACTTTTGACTCCAATGGTTGGGTATTAGATACAGCCTGTGGCTCACACATTTGTAATAATGTGCAGGGGCTAATTGATCACAGGCTAGTCAAGCAAGGTGAAATCGACTTGCATGTTGGGAACGGCAATCCAGTTGAAGCCAAACGCGTTGGACGCTACAAGATAGATTTACCTTCGGGACAATGTTTAGAACTTGATAGCGTTTATTTTGTTCCATCCATTGTCAGAAATATTATTTCCATTCCATTGTTAGACAATATGGGTTTTTCCTTTCGATTTGCGAATAATACTTGTTATTTTTCATTGAATGACCAGTATTATGGAAAGGCTCGCTTAGTGAATGGTTTATATATTTTACAAAGTAGTCTACCTTTATTTCAAATACATAACAAACAACCGTCTTCAAGTAGGAAGAATAATCCATCTTATCTATGGCATTGTCGGCTAGGCCATATCAATGAAACACGGATTCAAAGAGTAAGGAAGTTGGACTACTTAGAACCATTTGATTTTGAATCATATGGTACATGCGAATCATGTGTTAAGGGTAAGATGACGAACAAACCTTTTGTTGGACAAGGTGTTCGTGCCACTCGCTGCTTAGAGCTCATACATACCGATGTATGTGGACCTTTTAAAGTCCATGCGCGTGGGGGTTATCCTTACTTCGTTACCTTTACTGACGATTTCTCAAGGTATGGATATATTTATCTTATGAAGAATAAATCCGAGACCTTTGGGAAATTCAAGGAGTTTAGGAATGAGGTCGAGAATGAATTGAACCTAAGGATAGTCACTCTTCGATCAGATCGAGGAGGTGAATACCTTAGTGAAGAATTTATCGACTACTTGAAGGAAAATGGAATTCAATCGCAATGGACTCCTCCTGGAACACCACAGTTAAATGGTGTGTCTGAGAGGAGGAATCGAACCCTGTTAGACATGGTGAGATGAATGATTGGATTCTCGACTCTTCCAAAATATCTGTGGGGATATGCACTACAAACTGCAATCTACATTCTGAACCGTGTACCATCTAAATTAGTGGAGAAAACTCCTTATGAGTTATGGAAAGGAAAGAAGCCCTCACTGGGCTATCTTAGACCTTGGGGCTGTCCTGCGATAGTCAAACTGATGCTCGCTGATAAGTTAGATGCCAAGGGTGTCAAAGTATATTTCATAGGCTATCCTCATCAGACGAGAGGCTATTAATTCTATCATGCTGAAGATCACAAGGTGATAGTATCTAGAAACGTCAAGTTTTTAGAAGCAGAATACCTCGAAGAAGAGAGGTTAGATGACATGATAGAACTTGAAGAAATTCAAGACTTTGACACGCACCAACATGAGTTCTCTAAATCTTCTGATTTGGACTCAAGTTCAGTGGGAGCTTTCGAAGCAGGCAAGGGTAATGATATGACACATTCTAGGCATGTCATAGTCAGTGGGAGTCCTGTGATTAGATCAACAGTTGAAACCACACCAATAGAACCCGTTGTCAACCAACCTGTGCAACAAGTTGCACAAGAGCAGCCTCCCGCAAGGGAACAGGGTCGCGGGGCGCGACCAGCTGCATCAGTACCCACTGATAATGTTCGTGTTACACGAAGCCAGAAAAGAAAAGCACCAGAACCAGTCGAGCTCCGTAGGTCGAAGAGGATCCTAAAAGGACCTCAGAAGCAAAGCCTTATGATAGAAGACATCAGTGAACTTGATGTCGGCTTATCAGATCGGGAAGATCCCGAGACCTACAAAGAGGCAATAATTGATATTGACTCAGACAAATGGCAAGAGGCCATGGAATTGGAAATTGACTCCATGTACCTGAACCAAGTTTGGAACTTGATAGACTTGCCCCAAGGGGTTAGACCTATTGGGTGCAAATGGGTCTTTAAACGAAAGACAGATGCCGATGGCAAGGTACAAACGAACAAGGCTAGACTTGTGGCGAAAGGCTACACGCAAAGGTATGGCATCGATTACGATGAAACCTTTTCACCGGTAGAAAAATTGAAGTCCATTCGAATTCTACTTGCGATAGCTGCCTACTATGATTATGAGATATGGCAGGTGGATGTAAAGACTGCCTTCCTCAATGGAAACCTTGAGGAAGAGGTCTATATGGTACAGCCGGAAGGTTTTATTAGTAAAACCAGGCCAACTGCTGTATGCAAATTACAGAGATCCATCTATGGGCTAAAGCAAGTGTCTACGTTAGGCAAGGAAGATCCCTGTGTCTACGCTAGGCACAGCGACAAGGGAGTCGTTTTCATGATCATCTATGTTGATGACATTTTGATCATGGGAAACAATGTCTCTAAGCTAGAAGAGACTAAAGTTTGGTTATCACGTACCTTCTCAATGAAGGACTTGGGTGAAGCGAACTACATACTGGGGATCAAGATCTATAGAGATAGATCCAAGAGGATGTTAGGATTGACACAGTCCACCTACATCGACAAAGTACTGAAGCGTTATAAGATGGACGACTCAAAGAGAGGCTTTCTCCCAGCTAGGCATGGGATTGTCTTATCAGTTAAGGATGGTCCTAAAACTGATGAAGAAAGAAATGCAATGAGTCGTGTGCCCTATGCTTCGGCAGTAGGGTCTATAATGTATGCAATGAATTGCACAAGGCCCGATGTGGCATATGCGCATAGTGTCACTTGTCGACACCAACAGAATCCAGGAGTACCTCACTGGACTGCTGTGAAGAACATTCTTAAGTACCTTCGTCGGACTAAAGAGATGTTCTTGGTGTTTGGTGGAGAACCAGAATTAAAGATGTCTGGGTATGTCGACGCTGGATCTGAATCAGATCCTGATGACTTTAAGTCACAGACAGGATACGTATTCAAATTGAACGGAGTAGCTATCTGTTGGAAGAGTTCTAAGCAAGCCACGGTTGCTGACTCATCCACAAAAGCCGAGTACATTGCTGCATCAGAAGCATCGAAAGAAGCTGTCTGGATTTCAGAGTTCTTGAAGGAATTGAGGGTTGTTCCTGCTCCTAGTCCAATAACGATTTATTGTGACAATACGGGCACCGTCGCTCAAGCTAAGGAGCCTAGATCTACAAACAAGAACAAACATGTACTTGGAAAGTATCACGTTATACGTGAGATTATTGATAGAGGAGAAGTTAGTATAGAACGTGTCTCTACCACGGACAACGTGGCAGATCCTTTCACCAAGGTCTTATCGGTGGAAGTCCACTTAAGACATTATGCTAATCTGGGTATTAAGCATAAAGGTGACTGAATCTAGTCCAAGTGGGAGATTGATAGTTTATATGTCCTAGAGACAGTCCTTATTAAGGGCATGCAACCCTTATAGAGGGCATATATGTACAATTACACAGGTCAACGTAATATAATATATGTTTGTTGTTTGACTATTGAGTGTCACTTTCATATTTATATTACACCAGACATGCAGCATGTCATATCTCTATTTCTGTCTGTATTGATATTAAACATGTCCCCTCGGATAGATGACCGATCACACAGATAGTGGTATCTATGTGAGTTATCATCTATCCCAAATTCTCCCTAGTCGAGGTTCATCTCGGATGTAGGGGTCTGAATGAACCAACCGAGACTAGTATGCGTGGAGGTTATACTTGTTGGAGCAAGTGTGAGCCGATCCCACGACCACGGAACGGATTGTTGGACAATCATGAAACGTTCCCATAACTGCGCATAGTTGTTCGAAGGATGATTACCGAACAATGGAAGTACCCACCGGACACTCCCATCGATGTCTACTCTACACCGAAGTGTCTATGGGAACCGGTAAGTTGTCAAAGTGATGCCAGTCGTCCTTTGGACTTACAGGACTTTATCATCACATTTGTTGCCCCATATCCTTGGTGGACCCGTCGATGTCAGCTCTGAATAAGCAGTTGACCTAAGACACGATCCAGGATTATGGCTACATACAAATGGGGATGATAAGTGTTTCTGTGAAGGATTCATCTCTCATGTGTAGCATAGGAGAGTACTGCTCATAGTCGTCATAGTTGTGTTGGTAAAGTCACTGGCCAGTGCATCGATATATTATGATGGTCATAAGTATATCTTCGTAACCAAGCAACTCCTTGAGACGCCCGTGGATGTATTTTTGGGATAGACACATCATCGATCCTTGATGCATTCGAGTCAGTCAGATGAAGGGACGTTACCATCGCCGCGTTGAGCGCAACAGGCTTCGCAACGAAAGGGTTTGCTTTGAGAAACCTCTCAACGTCCTCATGTATTAATATTGCAAATGGAACCGTCTAGGAATTCCATTTTGCCTAGTCTAGGACTTGCTTAATACAATGAGGCCCTATGGGTCACACTATGTGGTGATTCAGCTTATCAGAATATCCTTGAAGATGGAATCGCAATTGATTTGGAATTAATTGTGATTGATGGATTTATAATTGATTTGGAATTAATTATAATATTTAGTGGCTCAATTAATGATTTGGAATCATTAATGGAATTGGCTAATTAATTGTATTTTATGTAAATACAATTAAAGATTATATTTTAGAAATATAATAGAGGTTTGATTTGAAAGGATATGTTAATTTAGAATTAACATATGCACATGGGCAAAATCTACTTGGAGTTTGAATTGCCTTAGAACTATAAGTGGGTCCCAAAATCGGGATCCACCTATCTACCTTAGGACAGGCGCGCGCGCGCGAGCTGGGGTAGGGGAAGGAGTTCAACTCCTTCCTCTATTAGAAGTCCAAGGGATAAGTTAGATTTTCCTGATTGAGTTTTAATTTGATTGGGAATGAATCTAGACTTGAAATTGGTTTCCTAGTGCGATAAGAATTAGATTCTTATTCCTTTACGAAGTCAAATTGCTTATGCTTTAGGCTTCTATTGACTACTATATATAGTAGACTATTAGAGAGCTTTCGATATAGATTTTCACACAGTTGAATACTCAGTCTTCTTAGAGAAAATAAAAAGCTCTCCCCTACCTCTCCACACTAAGCCACGCGCGCCACCCCTCTCACCGGAGGAAAACCGCCGCCCGATCTTCTTGGTCACACAAAGAATATCCTAGCATTCTTCCGATAGACTGTTCATCCGTGGATACCAAGGTTGAGGTTCTAGGAGCTGGAAACTAACTCTTATTGTCTTGCAGATAATCAGAGTATTGCAGATATCTTCGACTTCGACGAAGGAGAAGATACACCGGATTATTACGAAGACTTGGAAGCTGTGCTTGCTTTTGGAGTCGGTTAGTCTTCTAATTGACGTGTTTAAATATATACGGCATATACATAATCAATTAACCTGCATGTTAAGAAAACTTTTGAAATTCCGCTGCGTACCCTAGGGGTAACTCTGACCGTATTTTCTTACAATAATGGCCAAAACCCCGGTCGTGGTAGAGGTCATGTACGTGGGCGTGGCCGAGGCCGTGTATATGGACGTGGACGTGGGGGCTCTCGTCCATATAGTGGCTTCAAAAATGCAAGTCAACAAGAGAAGCCAAATAATGGAAAAAGTGGGCAATTGAAAAATAATGTTGAAATGTGCTATAGGTGTGGCATGACAAATCATTGGTCTCGTACTTGCCGTACACCAAAACACCTTGTTGAACTTTATCAAGCCTCAATCAAAGCTAAAGGCAAGAACATTGAAGCAAATTTTGTCCAAGATGATTCCCCTCATGGACAATATGATGCAACCCACTTGGATGTCTCAGATTTCCTTGTTTACCCTGAAGGTGCAAGTGATGCTATGTTTGAGGATGCCACTCAAGCTTGAAGTTTTTCTTTTGAATGAATAATGTTTTTGGAATGGACTTGTTTTCCCTCTTAGTATGAATAATGTTTTTTGCAATGAATAATGATTACTGAAATAATAAAGCATTTTATTTCATCTTACTTCAAGTCACTTATTTTCTTTTACTTATTGAAGAAATCTTGAAAATGTCCAAGGCGAACGAAGAAGAAGTATGCTTGGCAGATTGTGCAACTACGCATAGCATATTCAATAATAAAAAATACTTTACTCACTTATCATTGAAAGAGGCAAATGTGAGTACAATATCGGGTAGTACAAATTTAATTGAAGGCTCCGGAAGAGCAAACATAATACTACCACATGGAACAAAGATTGCCATAGAAGAAGCATTATTCTCTTCTAAATCTCAACGAAACTTAATGAGTTTCAAAGATATTCGATTGAATGACTATCACGTTGAGACAATGAGTGAAAATGGCAATGAATTCCTTTGCATACAACCTTGAGATCCGGTAACAAAAGTATTTTAGAAAAATTACCGGTACTATCCTCTGGTTTGTATTACACTAAGATTAGAGCAATTGAAGTTTATACTATCGAAAAACAGCTTGATAGTAACTTCAAAATATGGCATGACCGGTTGGGCCATCCCAGGTCAATAATGATGCGAAGAATTATCGAGAATTCATGCGGTCATACATTGAAAAACCAGAAGATTTTTCAAAGGACTTTTCATGCATTGCATGTACTCAAGGAAAATTTATTTTGAGACCATCATTAGAGAAGGTCGGATATGAAAGTCCTGCTTTTCTAGAGAGAATTCATGGAGATATATGTGGACCAATACAACCATCATGTGGACCATTTAGATATTTTATGGTCCTAATAGATGCATCCACAAGATGGTCACATGTGTGATTATTATCTACTCGTAATTTGGCATTCGCAAGGCTTCTTGCACAGATAATACGTTTACGAGCACACTTCCCGGATTCTCCAATAAAGAATATACGCCTTGATAATGCTGCAGAATTCTCATCGCAAGCATTCAATGATTATTGCATGTCTATTGGTATAAATATTGAACATCCAGTTGCACATGTTCATACACAAAATGGTATGGCCGAGTCACTTATTAAACGACTTCAGTTAATTGCAAGGCCATTACTGATGAATACCAAACTCCCAGCCTCTGCATGGGGACATGCCATTTTACATGCTGCGACACTAGTGCGCATCAGGCCAACAGGATATCAAAAGCTCTCCCCGATGCAATTGGTGTATGGTCATGAACCAAACATATCTCATCTAAAAATCTTTGGGTGTGCGGTTTACGTACCAATAGCTCCACCACTACGCACAAAGATGGGACCCCAAAGACAATTGGGAATATATGTTGGATATGAATCTCCATCAATAATTAAATATTTAGAACCATCGACTGGAGATTTATTTACGGCAAGATTTGCTGATTGCCATTTCGACGAATCTAATTTTCCAACAATGGGGGGAGAACGTAAGCAGTTGGAAAATAATATATCATGGAATGAATTATCATTATCTATTCATGATCCTCGTACAAGTCAATGTGAAAATGAAATTCAAAAGATAATTCATTTGCAAAATCTAGCAAATCAATTGCCAGATGCATTCGCTGACCCACAAAGAGTTACCAAGTCTTATATTCCAGCTGCAAATGCTCCAATTAGAATAGAAGTCCCTGAAGGACCAACTACAAAGGCTAGTGAGTCTAAGGCACGCATGAAGCGTGGAAGACCAGCCGGTTCCAAAAATAAAAATCCTCGAAAAAGAAAAGGAGCAAATGTTAGTGATGGCCCGAAAGAGGAAGAAAAATCTCCTGAAGAGACTAATAAGACTCCAGACGAGTCACACGACATAACAAAAGAGACACAGGTACCTGAAATTATTGAAAATGAAGAGATCTCCATTAATTATGTCGTAACTGGAAAGATATGGAATCGAAATGATACAAACATCGATGATATTTTCTCATATAATATAGCGCGCGATATTATTGAAGAAAGTGAGGATCTTGAACCTACATCAATGGAAGAATGTAGGCATAGAAGTGATTGGCCAAAATGGAAAGATGCTATCAACAAAGAATTAAACTCTCTGAGTAAGCGTAAAGTTTTTGGACCTGTAGTCCGTACACCAAATGGTGTAAAACCCGTTGGATATAAATGGGTATTTGTGCGAAAAAGAAATGAGAAAAATGAAGTTGAAAGATATAAAGCAAGACTTGTCGCACAAGGCTTTACTCAAAGACCTGGAATTGATTATGAAGAGACATATTCTCCAGTAATGGATGCTACTACATTCCGTTACCTAATAAGTCTGGCTATACATGAAAAACTTGAGATGCGTCTCATGGATGTAGTAACGGCCTATTTATATGGGTCCTTGGAGAATAATATTTATATGAAAATCCCGGAAGGATTCAAAGTGCCTGAAGCACAACACCCAAAAGCTCGAGAAGTTCATTCGATCAAATTAAATAAAGCTCTATATGGACTAAAACAATCAGGACGAATGTGGTTCAATTGTTTAAGCACATTCTTGTCAAAAGAAGGATACAAGAATGATACCATATGTCCATGCGTTTTTATTAAACGATCTGGAGCAAATTTTGTCATTATCGCAGTCTACGTTGATGACTTGAACATTATTGGCACTCCTGAAGAGCTATCAAAAGCGGTTGATTGTTTGAAGAAAAATTTTGAAATGAAAGACCTTGGAAAAACCAAGTATTGTTTGGGTCTGCAAATCGAGCACTTGGAAAATGGAACGTTTGTGCATCAATCGAATTACGTAGAAAAATTGCTAAAACAATTCTACATGGATAAGGCACATCCACTTAGTACACCCATGGTTGTAATAAACTTAGATGTGGGAAAAGATCCTTTTAGACCTCTGGGAGAGAATGAAGAACTTCTTGGTCCTGAAGTACCATACCTTAGTACTATCGGCGCACTAATGTACCTTGCTAACTACACACGACCAGATATAGCTTTTGCCGTTAACTTACTAGCAAGGTTTAGTTCTTCTCCTACTCGAAGACACTGGAATGGGATCAAAGATATATTTAGATACCTTCGAGGTACAAGTGATATGGGTTTGTACTATTTGAACTCTGGTAGCTCTGAGTTAATTGGATATGCCGATGCTGGATATTTGTCTGATCCACACAAAGGCCGTTCTCAAACAGGTTATTTGTTCACTTGTGGAGGTACTGCTATCTCATGGCGTTCTGTTAAGCAAACTTTGGCTGTTCCCTCTTCTAACCATGCAGAATTGATAGCAATCCATGAAGCAAGTCGTGAATGTGTCTGGTTGAGAACCTTAATCGGACATATTCGCAATATGTCTGGTCTTACATTCCAAGAGGAAGTTCCGACAGTACTTTATGAAGATAACACAGCTTGTATCGCACAATTGAAGGAAGGATTTATTAAAGGAGACCGGACAAAGCACATTTCACCAAAGTTCTTCTTCACTCATGACATACAAAAGCAAGGGGCTATCAAAGTACAACAAATCCGTTCATCTGAGAATTTAGCAGATTTGTTCACCAAGTCACTTCCAACATCTTCATTTCAAAGATTGGTCCGAAAGATTGGAATGCGGCGACTAAAAGACATAAAGTGATGTTTGAATCAGGGGAGACGGATACGCACTGCACTCTTTTTCCCTTCGCTAAGTTTTTATCCCACTGGGTTTTTCTTAGCAAGGTTTTTAACGAGGCAGTAACTTTAAAGCGTATTCGACATATAAACTAATGTCATTCAAGGGGAGTGTTATAAATATGAATGTCATGAGTTCATGACTCTTCCTATACTCCATTTAGTACTTTACTTTATTGTTCCATTATGTAAAGTGAGGGTTACAAAACTCACTTGGTTATGGAGAGTTCCCTATAAATAGGGCTTGAACTTGTACATTGAGATACACTAGATAATACAATGATATTCTCCCCTCTCCTCTAACTCTTTAAAGTCTTTATCTTATGAAAAGTTTAGTGTTTGGCTTATTTTGGTACGTAAGTTTGCAATGTATATGGGGATGCGTGAAGTCATCATGTGCAATTCACTGTTGACCGATTATTTGACCTTCTATTTCGACATGCATCTCATTAAGATGGAGTGTAGAGTCATGCATCTATTAGCAAGCAACTTTTCTTTCTTTTTCCGGGTAGCAGTTGTCCTAAATTTTTGTACAAACAAGCATCAGACTCGGAACATGAATCTCTAAGCAAGCATCTATTTTTGTGGGCAAACATTTGTCGTAAGTTTTATACTTACCATGTAACAATCGCAGTCGGGAGCAGATCTTCTATCCCCACTTATTTGTGTCCCATTTCATGTCCCACTTTTATTTAATTACAATGATATTTTATTTAACTATATATACATATATACATGAATTAAATTATGGTAATAGTATTTATCAACTAAAAAGCATAACTCTTTCTCCAAATAATTAGGAAAACTATTACTTCATTAATTTTACGTTTAAATTTTACTTCATTATTTTCTAACTATGTACTAATTGAGTATTTTCTAAACCATCTCACTCCTAATAAATAATTAGGAAATTGTTTACTCAATTATTTCTCCACGTTCTGCTTCACATTTTTTTCCAAAATTTACATTCTCTAATCTCCATCATCAAGTTGGCAAAGAGAATCGATTGCACTAAATATTGAATCAATTATACATATTTTTTTTGTTTTGTTTTTGAATCGGTTAAATTTCATTAAAAAATAAAGAGCATAAAAAATGTTCGGTTACTAGAAAGAAAAAAAAAAAACTTGTTACATAACATAGCGCAACCAGGAGTAGGTAGTACTTGGTCCGTCTCTGCTAAAACTTTCAATTTGATTTTGTTGACT
This sequence comes from Plantago ovata, assembly GCA_028274465.1. NCBI lineage: Eukaryota > Viridiplantae > Streptophyta > Magnoliopsida > Lamiales > Plantaginaceae > Plantago > Plantago ovata. The sequence goes on from CM051458.1 coordinate 9,155,399, forward strand.
TTTTTAGTCTATATTTGACTCCACATTAATCCTAAATCATACCGTGGAAAATCAATATTTGAAATTACATTATCAAACAACAAAGAAAAACCAAAAGCATATATATATATATATATATGTACATATATATATATGTACATATATATGTATATATATATATATATATGTACATATATATATATGTACATATATATATATGTACATATATATGTATATATATGTACATATATATGTATATATATATATATATATATATATATATATATATATATATATATATATATACATATATATGTACATATATATACATACATCTCTATACATACATATCTATATATATATATATATATATATATATATATATATATATATGTAATATATATATATATATATATATATATATATATATATATATATATATATATATATATATATATATATATATATATATATATATATATATATATATATATATATATATATATATATATATATATATATATGTTGAATTTTATGTTTAAATTAATCTATGTGTAGTTAAGTAAGTAATTAATTTCGATAAGTAAAATTAAAATGCCACATGTCACATGTAGGAGAGTGGGACATGAAATGTAACACGAAAAAGTGAGATAGAAGATCCGCACCGCAGTCAGTCTGTTCAAAACCAGTGAAGAAAACGGTTGATAGTGATGCTTGGCATTTTAGTCAGAGTTTGACTAATTAAGATAAACTGTGTTTAGCTGGAGAAAATATAGGAATTTTAGTTACTGAAATTAACACTAAAATTAGCATTATCACCAAATTGAGATAAAGTTTTCACCAATTTGTAGGAAAGAATTTAGGTCACACCAATTTGATATAAACTCTCAAAACTATCACCAATTTGTAATTTTTTCATCAATTATTGGCTATGTTTCTCTCTCTAATCAATTACGAATTATGCAATCAATCAATTAATTAAATTATTGGCTATGTTTCTCTCTCTAACCTTGATGGCCTTTTCCCCGAAAGACACAAACTTTGTCATGATCTCCATCATTTCATCTTCAGAGGAAATCTGTGAGCTGTGTTTGCCCAGTTTGTATCCACCAGATTTCTCAAGAACTGGATCCAAAGCAAGGCACTCGATGACATAGTCAAAGTCATAAGCAGCCTCAGCTATCTCCCTCTCCAGCTCGACAATTTCTTCAGTGATCTATTGGTAATCAATTCCTATTTGAATTCAATTTCTATTCAAATTCCTTTAGGTTTAGCTGCAAATTGAAGGCTATATAAATGGGTGATTGTTGCATGCTCACGAACATAACAACATAGCTTGAAGACCCGGTTCGACTACTTCGAAGGGTGATATTATATAGATTATAGGTTCTAGCTTTGAGAGACAGATTTGTTCTTGTTTCTTGCATACTATTAGGGACTTGTAATTGGGATTGATATAATATAGTGGCAGCTGGTTGATCTCCATGGACGTAGGTTATTTACAACCGAACCACGTTAAATCTTGTGTTCTCTTTTGCTTATCGTTCTTGCTCTGTTTCTGGTGTTTTGGTTGCTTGTGTGTTTGATTGGTGCAACTGGTTCTTGGTGGTTTAGTTGTGTTGTGACCTTTTATGATTAGGTATAATCGACTATTGTTGAATCGAACTCAACATCTCTCAATCTTGAAATTATCAACTCAATTTATAAGTTTATAGTTCAATCAAAATCCAATCCTTAAAGTAAGTTGATAAGCCAGATAATGATAATTAAGTTGTTGCAAACACATGATTTCCAGATTACAATGACAAATTTCTTTAAGGTTATCAGAAAACATTTCCAAAACGGTGGAACTTTCATACACATAGATAGCATCAAGATTTAAGAGACGAACAAAATTCTCTTTAATCAATGGAACCGAAAAAGAAAAGGCTCTGCATTCTTCACCTTAGAGTTTAACCTGGACCTTTATCCCCAATTCATGCCTCAGCACTGCTTTAGTTTCCATTTCTTCTACAACTTCAGAGGAGTTGAAACGAAAGGAATCATAAAGTAAGAACGGGATGTGGTGGGTTATCAGTGTACACCAACCAATTCAACGTCGTACACCAGCCATGAGTTAGGAGGAACATTTTCTTCATGCTTCTTGACACTTCACCGACACAAATATATCAACACCATATGAGCAATGAATATGTAAGCAACCAACTGATTATATGGCAAATTATACTCATAGACAGCAATACAAATAGATTCATGATTTAAAATATTGAAACCATACCCCAAGGTTGGAGGGACTACAAGTCTCCTTTTCTCGCCGACATGCATACCTGTTGCAAATGACGTGTTCAGATTATGCGTTAAAGCATGAAAACACAACCAGAATGGGAAAGAAAACATAATCTATAAATGAAAGACTCATATTCTGATTCAGATAACTACCATCAATTCCAGCATTCCATTCATCAGTAAATTCTTTGTCGCCTGAATATACAAACACAATAACCGTAACTTGTAAGTAAACGATGACAGAGAACGTCATTTTGAGTTTCTTATTCCAAGAGCATAAACAACAATTAGGGGCAGAAAGTGTGATTCCTTGAGTCTTTAGTAATGAAATAAAATATTTACCTAAACGGAACTTTAAAGCAGTTTTGCCCACTTTGGAGTCGAAAATATGCCCAGTCTCCTTTACCATAGCTGTGTAATGAAGTTTGACCTGATTCAATTATCACAGGTTGAACTAACAAATTCCTGAATTAAGAAAAATGAAACATACATGCCAATTGGAAGAATCAAATACATTTATATATGCTTAACTCTACAGAAAATATACCTTCTTTCCGGGAGCAGCTACTTTTCCATCTGGCTGTCCATTAACTAACACTTCAATGCTCAATCCATTTGATAATGTTCTCTTGTTATCTGGAATCTCAGTTGTAGCCTGATTGTCATCTTGTGTTTTCTTCTTCGACCTTTTCTTCTTTTTCTTCCCAGATTCACTAATCATTTGAAAGCAACCATGAGCTTATTATGGATTGTCACGGTGAAATTTCTTGCACCAAAATAACACCTCAAAAATCATAGCTGAAAACAGAAGTTATATGCAATGTTTCTTTACAAGCCACAATCAAAACTAGGAGAAGTCATCGATCGAATTTCAAGACCATAAGATTTATCGACGTATAAAATCTATTTTTTCTATAATTTTAAGAAGAAATGAAAATTGCAGTTTTCTCCCCTAGATAACGTAGATATAAACGTTCCATGCTTCAAAATAAGATTCATCAACGGATTCTGTTTCAATTTTGTCAAGATAATTCATCGATTGAAGAAAACATGGGGGGGGGGGGTTGATCATGAGTCATTTTTTCTCTGGCAAATGTCATGTAGTTGATTAAATATATGGTTCATTGGAGATCTTAATTAAATTTTTACTGAAGAAGACATTTCTACATCCCAGCTTATCTTAGTTGTGAGCGATCAGTTAAATTGATGTCTCATGTGTTTGCCTTGAACCCATTTAGTTTCTTTTTTTTTTTTAAGTTCATTTAGCAGACTCTTTTTGCTGTTTCTTTCAGTTCTGTTTTGCTGTGTGATTTGATACTCTGAGTTGTGGCTCCTTTTCTGGTTTTATAATAGAAAGCCTCTTTTTCTTCTTAAAGTGTTAAATTAGTTGTTCAATTTCATGAAATACTCATTTTGATATAATTAGTAATGAAGCATTGGTTAACAAGTAAAATAGAAAACCGCACATCATCTTAGTATATATGTGACTGCATGTGTTTTAGTAACATACTTCCATTATTAGGCAAATGATAATCGTTTGGTTGTTTGTTAAATAATCCAATGTGGGAATTCATGTAATTTTGGCAGGAGGAAGAAGTAATACCATGCGACCATACCCTGTTGTAGAAACTATTCACATGCAAGAAAATAGTTCTCTAACAGATAAATTATTACTGTTCTCACAACTTCTTAGAACCTTTGATTTCAAATTCTACAAAATTAGTATTTGATCTGCAATCTTCCTTGATCTGTCACATTGTTAAATCACCTGCTAATGTATCATGAAACATTTCAAAACTTGCTACTGATGTTGAATACAAAGCTGTTAGCTCACTTGAAGGTGTTGGTGGGGTTAATTTTCAGAGTGTTGAATATCTTCCACAGTAACAGTACAAACTGGTGAATCAATGAGTTAGTACTTCAAGAGTCTAGAAACAAAAATCTATTCCTAACTTTTATGCGGCAACAATGTTTTAGAAAGTTTTTACCAGTGCACTATTTCAAAGTTTTGCCATGTCATCTAAACAGACGTGTTCCACTCAAGAACTCTCTGATCCTAATACTATTCATTAATAGGTTTCCTCACAACTACAATCTTTAATTTCTATTCTTATTACTTGGAAATCATTGAGCATTGTTATCACACAAATGGGCTTACCCTAATCCTGAATACTGCTCTATCTATCTCGTAATCAAAGAAAAGAAAATTTGAGGAAGAACTGTGCTCACAAGAAAACCAATAACTACAAAACCTTATTTCTTGTTACTCCAGTGATATGCATTGCAAGAATTGACATTTGACGGAAAAACATCTCAATGAATTCGAAGGAGATAATAGTGAGATACTAACTTGTTGGTCTTTTCTCCAACAGACACTCCACTTGCTTCAGGTAGATCCTTCATCGAGCTGTCCGTATCCAATAAACCTTGCCCGGGTTTATCAGAAGATGGAACATGAAATGTCTGAACAATTCCATCAGTAGATGTTCCTTCAAATTGAGGTTCTTTCCTTCGCTTCTTTGATTTATGACCACTGTTAGAGCCCCTGCATGCAAATGTGATACAAGACTAACGGCTTAAAGCTTAGTACTGCTGGGTATTAACTGTGAACCAAAAGAGTTGGGGATGGTATAACTACAACAGACAAAAAGTTGCATCCTTATGTGGAACTTATGTAACAGATCAAAGAAACAATGATCTTACATATTCTTGGAGGGCTCAACTTCATGCTCCTTACCCTCTTTGACACCACTGTGATCCATGTCAATGTCAACTTCAAAAGTTTTCTCCTCTTTATCGGAGCACTCTTTACTTTGTCGTTTTTTCTTACCACTGATAAGATGGCAAATGAATTGATGGAAATTAGATATGCCCAAGAAAGAATAGTTCACAAAACAATAAAGCAGGAAATAGACTTGTTGATAGATTACTCACATATCCATTTGGTCGTGCTTGTCACTAGTCGGAATATTCTGGTTAATGGTCTTATGTTCTTCCACATTTTCCTGAATGTTACCATCAGATGTGACCTTATCCTTACTAACACTGGCTTCTTGCGTAGTTTCCGCTTCTTTGGAAAGTTTTTTCTTTTTATTCTTGACTCGAGTCACCATGTTATGTTGCAGCAACTCTTCCCTGCTGAGTAAATGACCGAAATAAAAATATGACATTCGATGTTAATAAAACAATCAAAAGCATATATACAATATCCGAATAAAGAGTTACATGCAAAGCTGAAAAGTGTAATGACATATACGCATGGTCATGGTTAACCTCTGAACATATACACATGTAGTGAGCCATGGAATTCATGAGCTCAGAGGAAAGCCAATGAAGTAAAACCTGTAAGTGTCGCTGTTTTACGGAGGTTGACCTATAGGTTTACCTGGAGGTTCACTCAACCCCGTATCACTGGAAACAGAGCACTTAACCGACTTTTATAGTTTTACCTATTCTAACACTAACTGTTCCATAGTTGTAGTTGTTTTAATTGTGCAGGAAGTTTATTAGCTTATGGGAATTATTAGAATTCAAGAAGTAAGAGACTTATTCAAGGAAGAACTCTAAAAGGAATTCAAGTTCTAAAAGGACAAGGAGTTTAACATGAAGGAAGTCGTTTCCTAATAGAAGACTGAAGCTTAAGCGTCTAGATTCATTCCACACGGTTCAAAATAGATTTCGAACAAGGCTTTCTACCACTATATATATGAGAGCATCGACATTGAAGAGAACACGGCACAAGAGCGAAAGTTCAGTTTATATTCAGTTTATAGAGTTATAGGTTTATAGTTTTATTTGTGTCTTTTACACTAGTTTATATTCTATACTTCTCTAACAGCGTATTGAAGGTAGAATAGATAGATTGGTTTCTATATCATCTTATAGGTGACTAGTGTTGTTTTTCTAGGATAGATATTGAGAGTATACAGCGTTGTACGAACAAGATCTTTTCTAGTTGATTTTCCTCCTTGACTGGGCATCAAGCAAGCTTACAAAAGCTGCTTGAAAAATACCAAACACAGGTTCTTCTTTATATTCCGTTGTGCTTTATTTTATATATATTATCTGTGTTTGTTAATCTGCAGGTTGACGTAGGTGTTTACTGAACCTCGTAGTCAGGACCTATTGGCTAGTAATTTGTATCTAAAGCAAATTATACCGATCTTACATTCTTTCAAAACCAATACCATATGTCCAAACAAATGAATGAACTAAACCGAATTTCAAGTTCATTACCTTTCATCTTGGCCTCTGGCAACTTGAAGGCCAGCCTTTTCATCGACTTTGTTGTCATGGAGACCATTATCAATTGCATTACATCCTGTTTCTGCAGCTTCTTGATCCTTTTTCTCTTCAGCTTTTGACATGGTTTTTCTTCCTTAGGTGTCTACGACTATTATTTCTCGCCTTCTGCTTATCGCTCTCCGATCCAGACTCATCCATTGCTTCAGTAAAACTAGAGCATGATTTATGAGTCAAACAGTACGAAACCAACCAACGGTAATAATCAATCATAGCAATTAAGAAAGCATAGTAATGTTAGAACATACATTTATTGCTTGAAACAGGGGACGGTGGCAAAACTCCCAACTCGCCATCATCTATGAAGCTATCCTCACAGTCGTCATCCTCACTACGATGACTAGATCCTTCCGAGTGAGAGTTCTGAATATCCACCCCGAATGATTCTCTATTACGAAAAAGTAAAGGAACTAACAAACTAGCATTTTCACAACTAAAACCATAAACTAAACCAGCAAACTTATCATTAATTAAGAGTATAAACAAAATGATGAAGCTAAAAGGATATGAATCACTTTGAGGAACAGAATTCCGGGTCTGAGCCACATAGTAACCGATAAGATAAACGCTTTGAGGGCCAATGACTGAAAAGATGACATCATCAGCCTCAGCAAACTCCAAATCCAAATGGCAAGAATCCATTTTGTTAGGAACCAAAGCACAAAGCAATACATGAATTCTTTTCCCACATTACACTGCACTATAGTTTTCTTTGTAGCTTTAAATCTCGCTTGCACGCTTTGTGCGCTCTAATATTACTCCAAGCGCGCTCTAAACAATATTGAATCGCGAACTAAGATGTCTTCATTAGAGCGTATTCTAGGTAAACCCAAATTGCACAAGCCAGATGAGATGAACAAGAATGCTTGAATTGGGGATTTAATTTTAAGCCTCTTCTATAGATCTCCACAATCAATTAATAATTCGAGTTCAAAGATTTTAAACCAGCCTGAGATGAGATGAAGAAGAATGGTTGAATTGGGGATTTTTAAGCCACCTCTGGAGTTACATAATTTACCAATCTTCTATCAAGATCTAATAACTAAGAATGGGATAACACTATTTTTAAATTGTACTCGTAGCACTTTAGTGTAGGTGTAATGTACTACTGTAGCTATGACATTTTTGTTATTTACCTTTGTTGCGGTATTTATTTCTGGACTGTTGTTCCATTTCTTTGTTGTTTTAAGGTTCATGTTCTACAACTGTCATTCTCAATCATGTATTCTAGCCCTTTTTACTCTTTCCTAAAATATATAATTCCTCTCTGATTTTACATATGATCTGTAAAACATCTACAATCACGCAAATTCTATGGCTCCAACGCGCTGCTCACTCTCGCTACTCTCATCCGTACATGCTATTTTTCTGTTTTCTCTAGCTTACTGCAACTGATTGCTCCAATAATGGAGTTGTATCATTCACATTTGATAATCAATTTTACACATTCAATGTCACACTCTCGACGTTTCACCTTTCTTTTGCACTCATTCTAATTTTTCTTTGATTTCAGGGTTTTAGGGGTTTTGTTTTCTTTTTTTTTGATACGACCAATCTATGCTACTCTACTCCTACACTATTTCTTAACCACCTTATAACTCCAAATATCCTAAACCACCTTATGCCTCCGCCGCAGTTCGAACCTCTGACCTCTCCTGGCTACTCCAGCACCTCAACCACTCGGCCACCCTTATTACTCCTAGGGTTTTGTTTTCTATTTACATGGTTACTCTCTCTCTCTCTCTCTCTCCCTCCTCACACAATGTAGCTATAGGCCAACTTCCCAAGTTGATAATTGAGTGTGTGTTTAGGGGATTGGATTTTTAAAGCCGCATAGGCTGAGGCTAAACTAAGCACATATTTATATGTGTGCAGGTAGTTTTTGTGAACACCTCATTGTATTGAGTTTTGATTTTTTCAGATCATGTGCTCTCTCTCTCTCTCTCTCTCTCTCTCTCTCTCTCTCCTTTTCAGCTCTCATCTTTTGGAGCTTCCTCTCGGTTTGTCTTTGCAGACAGAATTATGAAAAAGCACAGAGCAGATTTGTTGACCACGAGTAAGATTTGTATGCATGGCTGATGCTTGTTACTTTTTAGCAGTTATAATTAAGGGTACATGGTGCTTCTGTGTAGCTTTAGTTCATACTCCACTAGTAAGTTTGTAAAAACAAATCTCGGTAGGTAGGGTGACTCTGATTTTTTTTAGATTGTGTGGGTTAGTTGGAAAACATATACGAACCTAGTTAACTTTGTTAATACTAAAATTAGTAGGGGCTCTCTATTCTCAGGTCTCATTCGTACCGAACTAAACGCAGGTCTTCATTAGATGATTGCCATGTGGCCCTGGTACGATCTTAATTTTTTTATTATAATTAAATCAATTTTAATAGTAAAATTTTGGAACGAAGATCACAGTTTGTATTTCATCCAAAAACAAAGACAAAACAATGTCGATCCATAGATCCAGGCCACTCAACAAGTATCACACATCATCTCACTTATCGCATATAACACAGTAAAGCATACAACAATTCTTAAAGACATCACTGCAGACATAGGGGAGCAGATTCCGGCCCCCTTAGTCGACAACGTCCCCTCCAAGCTGTACTGTTCTCAACTTTGACATCATCATGCATCTAAGTTTGATCACTTCCTTAGCTGGCCAATCAAGTTATTAACATTAGGCGCTGTGTTGAAAATAATTTCATTCCGTTGCCTCCATAATGCGTAGACTGTTTCTGCTACCGCCAGTTTGATCAGTTTTGTGTGTATCCCATTTCCATTCGATTTCTGGACAAGCCAGCACAGTTCCTCGTCCCATGGTTTTGGATGATGCGCAATGCGCATCCAGGTCAAGACATCTTGCCATACTGCCCGGGTGTAAGGGCACTCGAAGAACAAATGCCGCGTTGTTTCCTGTCCCTGGCAAAAGATGCATAGTCCGTCATTTGGCATGCCAAATCTCGTCAATCTATCCTTCGTATATAATCTCTCGTGCACACATAGCCATAAGACAAATAGCGCTCTTGGTCGCGCACCATTCACAAAGAATAGTTTCCGCCAAGGCACAACAGTTCCTTCCCCACGAATTTCGTAGTAGGCAGCCCGTGTAGGAAATTTTCCCCATTCAAATTTTAATAGTAAAATTTGAATGTACATTTATGCCCATAACTTTTCTATTAAAATTAATAATTTATATTTTTTTCATTATACCTTTATTTTTATTGTTTTAAAAAAAAACTGTAATTTAAATTCACTTAATCAAAATCAAAATAAAAACCATAATACTACTTCATTAAACCTAAAAACAAATTCTTATTAAAATTATAATTCAACAATAGAGTTTCATCCACCAACATCAATTTTTTTGCAACAATTCATAAACCCTTCTTCCAAAATTATTCCGCATCGGTGAACTCTTCTTCCCCAATTTTTAAATCAACTCATTTTTGTACAATTCCATAATCCTTTTCTCCAGATATATAACAACCTTCTACACACTTAAAAATCGTGGAGGTGATATTTAGGAATGAATTTATTATTCAGCATTCATGAATTCTCGTTACCATGCTATCAAAGCAATCAACTAAAAATTGATCTGATCCAGAAATTGAAGGAATGCGAACGTATATAACCAATTTGCATCTGTCGTGCATAATATTGGAGGTAGAACAAGTGAGTCGTTCGACGAAGAAATCTGCGATGAAGATGAAACAAGGGGAAATTGATGGTTAGGGTTCTTCGACTATTATAATATGTATTAGGGATGAATAATGATTGTTAAGTTTAATTAATTGAATTAATCAAATTTTGATGATTAATTAAGAAAGAATATTTCATCGGTAATTTATAAGAAGATTGATTAATTGATATGGTTTTTAGAAAAAGACATTATAGTCAACTTATATTATAGTAGGATTTTTTTTAGTATTTCGTACCGAAAATTACATGTAAAATGGCTTTGAACCAAAATGAATAGACCAGATTGAATTAAGTGCCACGTGCCAATGATCTAACAAAGACTTGTGTGCAGGTCAGTACGAAGACGACCTGAGAATATAAATGCCCAAATTAGTATCATTACCAATTTGTAAGAAAGTATTAACTAAATTGAAAAAAAATATTTAGGTTAAAGTTAAACTAATTTGATAGAAATTATTATAAGTATCACAAATTTGTAATTATTGGGAAAAACGTATTCAATACCAATACGCCGAAAAGCCGTGTCCAAACGTTTTTTTTCCTACTGTTTGCTTATTTTTTTTAGTATTTTCCTTTTCTAAGCCACAATTCTCTGTTGCTTATCAAATAGACCAATACGCGTCGTGATGTCTGTATTATTGGGCTGGAATTTAGAGACTCACATTAAGCTCTAATTGCATAGATTATATTATGTTTGGTGGTGGACAATTAAAATGTTAGTGATGATGCTTAATTAATTTAGTTTGTTCTCTTACTTTATTGTGGTTGTAATGTTTATATTTCTTGATTTATTCATTTATATTAAGTCATTTTAGTGTTTGTTACTTTTGCTAAATATATATTAAAAAAATATGTATGTTAAAAAATGTATTTTGTAACGTATTCATATTTTGATATTATAGATCTTACCGTTTTTTCGTATTCGTTTCGTATTATTTTTTTTTCGTATTCGTATTCGTGCTTCCTATTGCATTATTATTTTAAAAAATGTTTAAACTTCATAGACTTAAATCAATGTAAGTCAATGCTCCATTTGATACTACTAAGGCTCCTTCTGTTCACCACTCAGATCTCAGATTCTCAGTTCAATCTTCACACCATTTCTTCTTGCTCCAACAGACATCCATAATCCATTCATGGCTTGTTCTCTCGTTTCTCTTTCCCATGTTCTAAACCCCATCATTCATTCCGACCAAGATTTCCTTCATCTCGACAAACAAGAACTAAAATCTCTCCAAGAAAAGGTCACCACAGTGTTGACTTTCCTGAAAAAAGACGACTGTTCATCCAGCAAGCAGCAGATCCATCCCATAGAAGCTCGAATCATCGATGCAGCCTACCAAGCCGAAGATATTGTTGAGACCCACCTTTCATCTCTCTCTCTTTCCAGACCTGACCTGCAAGTCAACGTTCCTGAGCTGCTGCAGAAAGTCATGGAACAGTTTGATTCCATTTTGCAGGACTTGAATGAGATCAAGAACAACTCTGTCGCTGCACAATCTCCACAGGTACTCCCTGTTCCTGCAGAACATTCAGCTACTAGTCTATCTGCACTTACTCTAGTTGATGAAACAGATGATAATGCTATTGAGTTTGATGATTTTAAGGCCATTAAAGATAGAATGCGTAGAAATATTAAAAGGTTCGAAATCATCCCAATCTATGGGATGGGGGGTATAGGCAAGTCTACTTTAGCCCGTAAGCTTTACGAGCAAGAAACTCGAGGCTCTCACTTTGATAGGTGTGCTTGGATTGTAATCTCCCAAGAGTATTCTCGCACTGAGATACTTCTGGGGTTTCTGCAATCTTTGACTGGTGAGACAGAGAAGCAATACCATAAGAGTGACAGTGAGTTGATGGTAGCTATTCACAAAGAACAGTTTAAACGGAGGTGTCTCATTGTGGTGGACGATTTGTGGAGCACAGAAGCATGGGATGATCTTGGCAGTATATTTTCTAGACAGCCAAACGGTAGTCGAATTCTGCTTACCACTAGGCACAAACATGTCGCTGAACATGTTGCATCTACTTGTGATTATAGCTCACCCCATGAGATGCATTTCTTGAGTGCAAATCAGAGCTGGAAGCTACTGAACGAAAGAGTGTTCGGGAAAGGAAGTGCTCCTCCCGAGCTAGAGCAAATCGGGAAGAAGATTTTGATAACTTGTTGTGGACTGCCACTGATGGTTGTGGTTGTTGCTGGTCTGCTCAAAGATGAAACTAGTGCAGAATACTGGGAAAGTATTTCGCAAAACATAAGTTCTGGGCAACTTTCAATTGCTGACCGTTGCTCTAAAGTATTGTCTTTGAGTTATGATCTTTTGCCGCTCCACCTTAAGCCGTGTTTTCTCCATGTGACATCTTTCCCAAAGGATGCTGAGATCAACGCCAACCGTCTTATTAGGCTATGGGTTGCTGAGAGGTTCGTGGAACCAAGTGATCATGGAATGCAACGCGTGGAAGAAGTGGCAGAGGAGTACTTAAACGATCTTGCTGCGAGAAGTCTTCTTGTAATCTCCAGAAAGAGGTATAATGAGAGGCTTAAAGCGGTTGGAATTCATGATCTCCTTAGAGATCTTGGAACTCTAAAGTGTCAAGAAAATAGATTTTCTTCTCATGGTCACAAGGGAAGCTGTAAACCGCGCAGACTCAGCATTCACACTAATGAGTCTTTGCGCTGCCTTGATGAGATTGACTGCCAATCAACTCGTTCACTGTTCATCTCCTTGTCCAAAAAGCGAGATTCAATCCAAAATCTAATGTGGCCTCGGAAACAGAAGTCAACTGAAAGCGCGGTTGAAGAAAAGAGGATCATGCCTAATTCTGTTCCAGAGTTTCTATTGCTCAGGATTTTTGATGCACCAGCTACAGATCTCATCATAAGCCCAAAAAAAGCAATCCATTTAAGGTACCTTGCTTTCGACTATGACAAACATGACCTTCCCAGATCATGGTTCATGCTTCGAAAGCTTGAGAGTTTAATTATCCGCGGGAATTATCATTTCTATGACACTCCGATATTTGTACCTGTTGAGATTTGGAAGATGCCTTCACTAAGACATCTTATCTTGCCAGAAATGAGTTATTTGGAGCAGCCCGATTTTGAGCCTCAGCCTATAACAGAATCAAACATGCAAACTCTTTCTGCGCCATTGGGTTTGGAGATAACAAGCCAGATCACAGAAATGCTGGTGAACCTGCGGAAATTGGGGCTACGTTATGATGGGGCAAACAGAAAAAAGCTGGTAAAATCTCTATTCGACAATATTGTTAAGTTTAAGAAGCTGGAAGCATTCAAACTCATCTTTGGCCTGGATCTTGGCTGTCCAACCATTTCACTGATCACGTCCGTGAAGTTTGATTTCCCACCCAGTCTAAAGAGGCTAACTCTAGTCAATACATACGGCCTGTGGAAAGATATGAGCATAGTCGGTTTGTTGCCAAATCTTGAAGTTCTAAAACTAAGATATCAGGTGGCCAGAGATACAGTATGGAAGCCAAATGAAGGTGAGTTTGAGAAGCTGAAATATTTGGAACTTAAAAGTACTCCTTTAGTTGGTTGGGAGGCTGAGAGCAGCCACTTTCCGAGCCTTGAAATTCTCAAGATCATGTTCGTATTCAGCCTAGAGGAGATTCCTGTCGGCATTGGAGAATCAGAGACTCTTCAACTAATTCAAGTGAGTGGTGGTAAGAAATCACTGAAGGCGTCTGCCAGGCAGATCCAAGCTGAGCAAGAGGAGAATTCCAATGAAGGCCTTCAAGTAATTGTCGCAGACTAACTGGATGTCAGGTAATTTCTATTTTCTGTTTCTTAGCCTTATTCCTTTGTCTGCAAGTTTCCAGTTCTTTGAACTAGTATATATTTTTTAGTGCTTTCCACTAGCTTCTATATTAATTAATCTGTGATTATCACAGGATTCACGGGTATCATATGTGGAACCAGTTGACAATCATGTTGAAGCTCAGTCGTTTGCAAGTCTAATGATGTACGTAAAATAAAGGTTCCTAAAATAAATGAAGTTCATGTTTGTTTGTTGACCGTCCTTGCAATTTGAAGTGTTGTGTTACTCAATTAAGTTGTAAAGTCATTTAATTATTCTCAGAATAGAGAAACAAGAACTGTGATCAGTGGTTTGTAATTTTTTTTTCTAGTTAAATCATGTCATGAGATTGAGTAGAACACTTGATATTGATATGTTCTGTATTTCTCACAATCACGTACGTACGTTGATCTCTCGTAGAGGGGTAATCGATCAGTGTATGTAGAATCACTACTATGTGCAAATAAATTAATGTCTCTGGACTTGCAGTTTTGTTAAGCATTTTTGTAAGAAATCATGTTTCTATTCTATGAATCATAGGAAAATCCAGTAAATTGTTTTAAGGCCAACTTAGTACAGTACTGTATAAGGCTGATAATATCTGCAGTAAATAGTATAAGCAACTTTTCTTGTGAACAGTTGGACATATAGATCAGAAATGCTTCTCGATGAACCAGTACCTTAGTTAGTGTTGTCAACAGAACCAATTGCAGTGGTAAACAACTTGAAAAAATCATGGCATATCAAAATCAAACTCTTCAAACATATTTGGAGTTGAATAACTTCAGTGATAAAAGTTGAGGACTTAAAATATGAACTTGTGAAATTTCATGATTAGGCAAAAATGATCTTGATTCTTGAGGGGGTAAATTGTAAATATAATACAGTGAAAAGGTTTCTTTGGAGAGTGAAATGCGAAGTTTTAAATTTTCTCTTCCGCCGCTCACTTGGGCAGTCGCCGCCTCCTCCATGAGATCTCCTCTTTATTCAATACAATTTCAATTTCCCTTTCCCCGCAATTTTAACATCTCGGGAGAGCCTTTTGTTTCCGCCGCAACGCAATTCCTATGACAATGTTACTGGATATGCCCCGGGTAATTTCCCTTCGGGTCGTTACAGAAATGGAAGTTGAAATATTGCAATGTTTGTGAACAGTAGTTTGGTCTGTTAATTATAATTAGTTATCTGTGCCGTTATCATACTCTATTTTGTCAGCCCAATCAGCTTTGTGGATTCTATTTTGCATCGAACAATGTAATTGGGTCACCAACCACTTCAGTTTTGATTATGTAATGTAAGTAATACTAGATGTTATATTGTAGGTAGTAATAGTGATGGAAGAGGTGCAATAGAGTTTCTGTATAGAGAACGACATAACTTATTGTGTAAGCTGATAGAGTTTATAGGTTCTGTAAGCTGGTATGTTCTATATATGTAATTGTTGAATAGTATCTTTTTGAAATTGATGATGTTCTTATATTTCTTTTGTGTTGAATAGCCGAAACTTGATTGGACAATATATTAATATGTTTATAGGTTCTGTAAGCTGGTATATATGTAGGTAATGTAGCTACAGTTATATTAATCGGTCACAAATAGCTGAAGACGGTAAGCACCTATAATTAAGTTCGGGATCTTGTGATGAATTAAGATATTTATACTTTTGCATGTCTCCATGGCTAGACAACTAGATTTATATATTCCTCAAGAGTCTAGATTGGATTGGAGAGATGATGCCTGGAGAATTTCAACTTTGATGTCCTCCAAACTGTCTTATATCGTTTGGAGGGAAAGAAGGATCAAGCTCTCCTTCATCTAGAAAGCTCAAATGGATGAACCAGATAATCCAAACCTCAAAGCGCACTATTACGATACTATTTTTATGCTTACTTGGTAGGGACTGGTTGCAACAAGTGTTAGCTTCTGTTAATGCATTAACTGTGTAAATCTCTCTAAGTTTTATGAACGCTAATTAACTAATTGTCTTGAATCTTATTTGGTTGACAATCTAGTACGAGTACTTACCTGAGCCTGGACCGTAAAGAGGAGCTAGGCACACAAGTGCTTGGAGAGAGTAGTAGCTTTTGATCCAAAATGTAAGGTGTACTTTAAACAGCTGGAAGACGATTTGGGCGATTTCGCGAATGATCTTACAAGCACCAGGAGAGATTTTTGAGTTTGCTTTTTCTAGTCCATCCTGTAACCTAATTAGATTGAGACAGTACAGACTAGTTTTAAACCTTTATATATATGCTATACTACCATTCTTTAGTTAGTTATATACATAGTACAGTTCCAAAGTTAATTAGTTTGAGACAGTACAGATTATACTTACATACAGCTTCCAAGTTAGGATTGGGGCATTCCTGTCATACTCGATACTACATTAAACACTGTAATTTATGCAAAAATTGAAGTACCATTCCGAATACGATTTCACAAAAATACCAACTTCAGATTAACAAAGCTTGGCAAATGGACCACTGACTGTATTTTCATCAATCTTTAATTCTGCATTAAGAATGAATCAGAAATAGCTAGCAAATTAATCAGTGTTCGGTATGATATGGTCGAATTGTATTCTACACAGAGCCATGTAAAAGCATCAACCTGGTTGAGCCTTGTTAATTTGATGTTAGAATTTCAAACTTGTGCTCTGAGGTATGCTTCGGGTTATTGTATAGGCCAGGATGGTCAGAAACAAGCCCAGATGAGTAGCATTCTTCACAGAGGTCAAAGCCTCCTTCCCCCCAGCAATCTTTGCATTTGTATCTAATACCAACAAAGTTGATGAACATTCTGTCTAATACATTAATTGCAGTACTTCTCGTCAGTTGATGATCACCTTTAGAAGTGACTTTGACGTCCATCATCTCCATGGCCTTTTCCCCGAGTGACACAAAGTTTTCGATGATTTGGATCATTTCATCTTAAACTATATCAGCTTGGTGCAATATTTGTTAATCACGGTTGTAGAAAGATTCACGGAAAGTTTTCTAGGTGAGGAGATTGGAGTAAGCGTTTGTGTTGTAAAACATATTATTTTGACTTTTGAGTGATAATCATATGCTGGGAGGTGATGGGAATGCTAATAAACAGTGCACTGGCTTGTCCACCGATAAGAATTTACTATGTTTTTGTTCTCGTCTTCTCCCTTGTCTTTGTCCTGTTACCTTCATGGCTTCATCTCTTTGCTCTAAGCTTATACATGACAACTTCAAAGACCCACTGATTTTGATAGAATATTGCATTTGAACTGCATGCTGCTTGATTAACTTTCTGTGCACTAAATCCCCCATACTTGCAGACAATGTCTCAGCGATCCTTACATTCTCGCATATTTAGGGATTCCTAAGATGGATACCCCTGCAGCATCATCGAACATAGAATCATTTAATAGAGAACGACAAAACTTACAAGTACCTGATTTTTTTATACGGATAAAGAATGGGCCAATTGCTGCTCAGAGTCTATCACCATTGGAATTGATTAATGTGAGTAATGATGCCATTCTAAGCAGAATGATTTATTTCCATAAGTTCATTGATAAGTTGTCTTTGCACATGTCAACAGTATTCAGCAAAGCTCCTGTCAAACTGTCGAGGTGATACTGCAATGAACTTCCTAAGGTAACATACATATATATATTTCAACTTTAGATTGTTTTCTTCAATTTCCTAGCTACTTTATATTCCATTCTGTTAATTAAAATAAATTGCAGAATTGCTCATGAAAAGGATCCTGAAGATGTAAGAGTTTTATTCTATATTGGGCAGCCGCTGATAGATAGAGAACCCCAAGAAGCTCTTGACTGCTTCGAAAGTGCCATTTCAAAGGCCTGATTAATTTCTTCTTATTATTTTTAAGCTAAGTGAATGATTTATGTTTTTATTAGTCACTAGATTAAATTAATTCAGCTTTAGACTTCCAGATATTGTTAGAATACAAATAGCTTATTGACATAACGTAGGAGTTAAACCAGAACAGGTTAACTCCGAGGATAACTCCTAGGTCAACACCACCAGTGTATATATCGGAATGTATTAGGAATGTATATCTGTCCTAGAATATAGCCTAGAATAGTGGATCTCGTTTGTATATATACTACCTTTCAATGAATGAGAAAGGAACGAGTCATATTCTTTCATGGTATCAAACTAGGTTACGACCCTAGCTTCCGCCTCTCTCCTCACTGTCGTTCTTTTTTCCCTTCTTCTCACCGGCGCCCCTTTGCCGTTTTCTCTCCCTCCCTCACCATGACTGGCTCGACCTCAGACACCTCCACCAAAGAATCCTCCTCCTCCTCTTCCTTCCACCGGCCTCGCCGTCTCCAACATCCGCACCCATGTCCCGATCATCCTGGACACGGAGAATGTGCAATACGCCAACTGGGCTGAACTTTTCAAGGTTCACTGCCGTTCTCACAAAGTCCTTCACCATATTATTCCCCCAAAACCTAAGCAGGGGACCGACGGGAAGGACGTGACCCCGTCTCCTCTTACCGACGACGAACAGGAAGTCTGCGACACCCTTGATGTCGCGGTTGTTCAGTGGATCTACTCCACGATCTCATCTGACCTTCTTAATACCGTTATTGAATCTGACATCTTTGCCATGACGCTCTGGGCTCGCATTCGGGATCTTTTTCAGGACAACGAAAATTCTCGGGCTGTGAATCTTGAGCACGAATTCAATAACTCGTCCTTGAAGGATTTTCCTAATGTTTCGCTTTATTGCCAGCATCTCAAATCCCTTGCGGATCAGCTGAAGAATGTTGGTGCTCCGGTTCCAAATAATCGCTTGATTCTTCGCCTGATTGCCGGCCTTACCCCTGCCTATCACGGCGTTGCCTCCGTCATTCGCCATAAGAAAGTTCTTCTTCCGTTCCTTGAGGTTCGCTCCATGCTCACCCTCGAGGAGACTAGTATGAAGGAAGATGCCTCCCAAGACGATGCCCTGCTGGTCTCTGATCGGGACACTACTGCCCCGTCGTCTGCTCAAGGTCGGGGTAAATCTCCGAGTCCAAAGTCGTCCTCCAAGCCACGCAATAATAGGAATTTTGGTGGCTATTCCGGCAACTCGTATGGTCGTGGCCGCGGTGGTTTTCAGCCCGCCGGTCAGTCGTATGCCCCCCTGCCGGCTCCCAGGCCTGGCCTAGCCCTCCCTGGTGGCTATATTCTCCGCCCCCATGGGCCGCGCCCCCATGCCCATACCCCAGTCAGCTTGCTGGCCCTGCTCCTTCCCGCCCGAACAATCAGTCTGGCCTGCTCGGCCCTAGACCCGGCTCTCCGGCTCCGCAGGCGTATAATGCTCAACAGTGGACTCCGACGGATATTGAATCCGCTATGCACACGATGTCTTTGGCGCAACCGGACTCCAACTGGTATATGGACACTGGTGCCTCCTCCCACATGACCAATTCCCGAGGTACTTTATCGTCTTATTTTAATACGAGCATTAATAATCATGGTGTAACTGTTGGTAGTGGTCAGTCTATTCCTATTTATGGTTACGGTAATGCTTCTCTTCCCACCCCCAATCAGCCTTTATCTCTCCAACATGTTCTCCATACTCCACACCTTGTCCAAAACTTAGTTTCCGTCCGCAAATTTACTTTTGACAATCATGTTTCCGTCACTTTTGACCTCACTGGTTTTTCTATGCATGATTTACAGAACGGGCACCGTATCATGAGATGTGAGAGTTCGAGCCCATTGTATCCTGTCACCCTTCCCACCTCGACTCCAACTTCTCCACAAACAGCCTGCCTTGCGTCCTCCACTTGGCATCATCGATTGGGTCACCCCGGCGATCCAATTTTATCTATTCTTAAGACCAATAAACTTATTGATTGTAATGATTTTTCCAAATTTACTACTTGTCAATCATGTATTCTTGGTAAACAAGTTAAACTTCCTTTTTTGCCTTCTACTACGAATACTTGTATGCCTTTTGATATTATTCATAGTGATCTTTGGACATCTCCCACTTTGAGTTCATCTGGCCATAAATATTATGTCTTATTCTTGGATGATTTTACCAATTTTGTGTGGACTTTTCCTCTTGCTCATAAATCACAAGTTTTCTCTGTGTTTTCGAAATTTCATGCTCACATTCACACCCAATTTGAACGAAAAGTTAAAACCATACAATGTGACAATGGGGGTGAATTTGATAACACTGCTTTTCACAAATTTTGTGATGCAAATGGCATTTCTTTCCGTTTCTCCTGTCCCCATACTTCCTCTCAAAATGGCAAAGCCGAGCGAAAAATTCGGTCCATTAACAATATCATCCGGACACTACTCATCCATGCTTCCTTACCACCGTCCTTTTGGCACCATGCCTTGCATATGGCCACTAATTATCTTCTTAATATCTTACCGAGCAAACTTCTTGCCTATAAATCCCCGTTACAGGCCCTCTATCACCGTACCCCCACATACACTCATCTTCGCACTTTTGGTTGCTTGTGTTATCCACTTTTTCCGGCTACTACTATTCGAAAACTTCAACCCCGTTCCACTCCTTGCGTGTTTTTAGGATATCCTGATAATCATCGCGGTTATAAGTGTTTTGATTTATCCTCGCGCAAAATCATTGTGTGTCGTCATGTCCACTTTGATTATCCGTTTTCCCTATGGCCAACAACGACACTACTATACCGGCTGCCTATGATTTCCTCGGCACCGGCCTCCCTGCCCAGCTACTCCCTTTTTTATCTCCCGGCCATGCCAGGACCCCTGCCTCCCGGCCTGGTTCACCCCTTGCCCCCACTTCCTCATTGTTTCAGATATATGTACATATTAGACATGGCTGTAAACTTGCTGATTCAATTCTATGTTATTTGATACATGTGCTGCTTTTGTTTTGCTGAAACGTTTTTCAAGTATTTCAACATGTTTGATACTTTGACTGGAGGATTAATTTTTTGTATGTGGTCACCAGCTGCTTATGGCTGGGAACAATCCATCAGGAGAACAACTTGACCTTTTGATTCTTACATCTCAATGGGCTGGTATTGCTAGCGCGAAGCTGGTATGTTCTAATTTTTGCTTGTGTATCTTTTCAGTTACTCTTCCATTTTGTTAGATGGTATACATTTTCTTTTGGATTGTTTATTAGATCTGTAGGATGTGCTTTAATTGTAGTGGGAGCCGAGAGGCCCACTAATAAATGTATAGTATGAGATGCAAAAGTTTGCCAAACATAGAAATTCATACAATCCAATGAAACTGACTGAAATCAATTTAGTACCTATACATTCCAAAGGAAGAGGGAGATTGTTGTTTCATATCCCTTGGTAAAAATTTCATATTCCTGTCCTTTTGGGGTTCCAAATATGTAAGCAGTCCAGTTGCCATTCGGCGTTAGCAATATATAATATTCTTATATTTCTTGTGTGTTGAATAGCCAAGACTTAATTGGACAATATATTAATATGTTTATAGCTTCTGTAAGGGCATTATGTTTCGTAATGTAGCTACAGTTATATTAATCAGTCACAAATAGCTAAAGATGGTAAGCATCTATAGTTATGTTTGGAATCTTGTGATGTATTAAGATATTTATGCTTTTGCAAGGCACCAAGTCTAGACAACTAGATTTGTATATTCCTCAAGTGTCTAGAATCTACATTGGTCATTGGACTGGAGAGATGCAAAAAATTTCAATTTTGATGTCGTCCAAACTGTCTTCTATCGTTTGCAGGGAAAGAAGGATCAAGCTCTTCTTCATCTAGAAAGAGTAGCTCAAATGGATGAACCAGAGCATCCAAACCTCAAGGCCCACTATTATGATACTATTTTTATGCTTACAAGGTAGGGAGGGACTGGTTGCAACAAGTGTTAGCTTCTGTTAATGCATTAACTGTGTTAATCTCTCCAAGTTCCATGAACGCTAATTGACTAATTGTCTTGAATCTTATTTGGTTAACATCTAGTACTTACCTGAGCTTGGACCGCAAAGATGAGGCACGCAAGTGCTTGGAGAGTCGTAGCTTTTGATCCAAAATATAAGGTGTACTTTAAACAGCTGGAAGACGATTTGGGGGATTTCGCGAATGATCTAGCAAGCACCAGGAGAGATTTTTGAGTTTGCTTTTTTTATACTCCATTTTGTATCCTAATTAGTTTGAGACAGTACATGTTAGTTTTAAACCTTTATGTTGTACCATTCTTTGCAGTAGCATATTAGTTATTTATACAAACATACAGCTCCAATTCCTCCAAAGTTAGGATCATTCCTGTCATAATTGATACTACAACAGCAACAGTACATTAAACAATGTAATTTATTTAACTGTTTATGCAAATATAGTAGTACTTTATTCTTTTCTTTTCTATATATTGAATAGAGAAGCTGCAGTTTCTAACATTAGCAACCACAATTTGGCCTCACAGGGCAAGCACCATATGGCTGCAGCTTAGCTAACGTTTGTTTGAACCGAGAAGAGCACAGGTGTGTAAGACTCTGATGTCGATTTTGGATTAGTTTTTATATTTTTAAGATTGTGCGAGAAATGCCAGGTTTTAGTGTTAAAATTTTGGTAGTTCTGTTTTGTATGGTTGAGGAGATTTCCGAATACCATTTCACAAAAAAAAACCAATTTCAGATTAACCATGTCAAGAAACAAAGCTTGGCAAATTCTGCATCAATAATGAACCTGAAAATCTGAAATAACTAGCAAACTAATCAGTGTTCCATATGATATGTTCCAATTGCATTCTACACAGGCATGTAAAAACATCAAACTGGTCGAGCCTTGTCAACTTACGGATAGGCTACCAAAAATAAATTCATACTCATCAGTTCACAATTGTTATAAGATAAAATGATGGGATTGATGAGAAAGAGATTGAAGCAAGAGATGCTGAAGAAATCAAAACGTGCATACTTTGAGCAGCTGACAAACAGATACACCAAAGGCGAAAGTGCATCAGATTCTTATTCGTACAAAAATCCCACTTGCTTGCCAGTTCGAAAGGAGATACTCCTATAGGCCTCTCATGCGTACAAAGGATAATCTCTCTCGGGGAGGAGATACTCCTATTCTTAACTTGATGCTAGAATTTCAAACTTGTGTTCTGAGGTATGGTTCCGGTTATTGTATATGCCAGGATGGTCAGAAACAAGCCCAGATGAGTAGCATACTTCGCACAGGTCAAAGCCTCCTTCCTCCGTGCAATCTTTGCATTTGTATCTAACACCAACTATTGGATCCTTCTCACAATAATCACAGATAGCTCCATGTACTGTAGAGTCCATCTGTGTGCATGGCAAAGAATATATAAATGATACATTAGAATTACGGCTTTATTCTTTAGCATTTGAATTTAAATATCATTCTCACAAGGCAATAAACAGCTGTTTGAAATTGGCTAAAAGTGTGAGTGATACAAAAATACATACTTGTATCAAAATCGAATGACATTCATTCATCAGCATGACTCTCCACTTTTAAAGCACTCAAGATTTAGAAAATAATAAAGTTAAATTTCTATGTATTAAATAAAGATGACAAATAAACAGCATCTCACTGATTCCTGAATCACGACATAAAAATGAAGATGAGTGGCATAAATACTTTTTTATTTATGAATTAATTTGGAATTTTAATTTTAAAAATTTAGTTTATTCATAGTCTATTATATTACTTTAACTCACACTAAAACAAAAAATATCACACTCATGAACAATTGAAGATGATAAAGAAATATACTCTGTCTGGATGCAGTCGAAAAGCATAATTTCCATTCCTTCGTGTCTCCTTTTTTATTTCATATGCTGATTCAACAAGGGAAGTGCAACACCGTTCCACGGAGACCACTTGGAGTGCCCCAATTTCTCCAATTTGTGTTGGAATTTCATTCAGCATCTGCATGTCATAAAAGGCCAGTCGCCTGAGTACAGGGAAGTGGCTGCTTTTGGTTCTCCAATGCTCCAAAGTTGAGCATCCAAGATGTAAGGCCTTTAGCTTACAGAATTGTCCTTCAATCGTACACCACTCACTACCGCAGAAGGCATCATTCCACAGACTAAGCTTTTCAAGATTAGGCAACAAGCTCATGATTGTCATGTCCACCCAAGGGATCATGCCACCATCCAACCTCAAACTTCTCAGTGCTTGTGGGAAAGCTATGTTTGTTGTAGAAATCTTTCCAAACACACAGCAACTTAATGATTCAAGTTTACATAGCTGGACAAGATTATCAATCCAGTACCATGGCCTTTCCCCACTTTCAGACACTTCTGTGCTTGTTACTTTCAGTTTCTTCAGGTTTGGAATTATTTTACACACGTCATCACTGAACTTGCAATTGTATACATTGAGAAGCGTCTCCATGTTCTTGAGAACAAAATGCGCTTTCTCTTTTATGTTGGAATCGGCATCTGGAGGATTAGGTAAGACTACTCGTTGGATCTCAACATGTTTAAGCAATGGCATCTCCCATACCTGAGGTGGTAGGAAAACTGGCTCTTTCCCAGGAATAGTCTTCATAATTAGACTGTGTAGATTCTGAAACATAGATATTGAAGCAAGCGATGCTGAACAAACCAAAATGCCCTTGACTTGAGCAGCTGACAAACGAATACACCGGAGGCGAAAGTGCATCAGATTCTTATTGGCAGAAAAATCCCATTTGCTTGCCAGTTCGAAAGGAGATACTCCTATAAACCTGTCATGCGTGGGGAGGAGGTACATAGTATAATCTCTGTCGGCGCCAGGAAGAATGCCGAGGTTAAGGTATGTACGGCTACGAAGAAAGTTATATTCATGAGCTTTCTTTAGGCACAAATCCCTTAAGAAATCATGAATCTGGAGGTACTTGAACTTCCCCTTGGACGATCTTTCGGTAACCAAAAGGAGATTTCTCTGGATAAGATCCATTAGATACTCCATGGCTACATCTTCTAAGCATTGATGATCTCCATTTGGTTTCAAAAACCCCTCCGCAACCCACATCTTTATGAGTAAAGACACTTGAATGCTGTGATCCTCCGGGAAAACTCCCATGTATAAGAAACATGGTTTCAGATGAATAGGCAATCTTTCATAACAGTAAGACAGAATCTGTAGACACCAATCTTCGCCGACTTCAAAATCTACGGCCGATCTCAAACGTGTTGAAACACTCTCCCAGGAATCTCTTGTCCTGTTGTTTGACAGTTGTCCCGCAATAACAACAATGACTAAAGGCAGTCCCTTGCAATCTCGGGCTATCTGCATCCCGACATGCTCCAACTCAGGAGGACAGACGACATCTTCTCCAAACACCTTTTCTCTGAGCAGATTCCAGCTCGCCTCTTCGCTTAATAACTGTAATTCAAAAGGTTTGCAAGTGCCAATATAAGAAGCCACACTCAACAGCCTGGTGGTAATAATGATCCAACTGTCAGTACGTTCATCGGGAAAGAAACTTTTGATTGCATCCCAAACATCAACACCCCAAATATCATCAAGAACTATAAGGTAAGACTTACCAGACAAACGGTTGCGCAATTGTTCCCGTGGATCATTAACATTATTAATGCCAAGGTCGTGTAGAAAACTTTGAACAACACTTTGGATGTCGGGTGATTGAGAGATCGTACACCATATACGAACATCAAAACCAGTCAAACGATCAAAAAGATTTCGAACAAAAGTAGTCTTACCTATTCCTCCATCCCAACAACAGGGCGTATCGAGAGATTTGATGTGTAATTGAAATGCTTATAGAACTCCTCCTCGAGCTCAAAATATCCCATCATCATTCTGTTTGTGTGTAATACATCATTAATTGCATTTCTGGGCGTGAGACTTGTTTCAATTTGATTGTCAGCTTCATCAGAATAAGAAACAACCTCCTTCATGGCCTTTTCCCCGAAAGACACAAACTTTGTCATGATCTGTACCATTTCATCTTCAGTGAAAAGCTGTGAGCTGTGTTTCCCCAGTTTGTATCCACCAGATTTCTCAAGAACTGGATCTAGAGCAAGGCACTCGATGACATAGTCAACGTCATAAGCTGCCTCTGCAATCTGCCTCTCCAGCTCAACAATATCTTCAGTGATCGATTGGTAATCATAACTTTGGAAAACTTTGAGAAGAAAAGTGATAGTTTGTTTGACAGAAGATTGAATCGGCCGGTATTGGGGTGGGTATACAACGGATCGCTGGTGATGCTGGTCAATGGTGAAGTTGAGAGAGAGTAGAGCTGCATAAGCCGCCATGGGTTGATGGATCTGTGTGAGCTCGACTGGATTGGATTTGAATCTGAGAATATGATAGGAACAAGCTAGCTTGGATTTGAGAGGATTGAAATTGGAAGGAGATGAGTTTTTTTGTAGAGCGAGCAACTGTGTTGTGTTTCTCTCTCTATGCAAATGATTAACTAAATAAATTGGCTATGTTTCTCTCTCTAATCACAATCAATGATGCAAACAATTAAATTAGAATTAGAAAACTAATGATGTCACGCTAATTAATTGAAGATGGCGATGGTGAAGTCCACTTAACTGAATATGAGTTACTTAGGGCTCGATTGGTTTCAGCAATTCACATGTGAAATGCTGTTTTTGGTTGGCATTAGGCGACATGCGATTGTATTTTTGGGCTGCCCGAAAAATTTTACTTTTTTTACCGGAATGTGATGAAATCACATCTGGGGCTGTATTTTGGATGCACGGCTACCCCCCTGCAACGCAAAACATCCGATTCTGTATTTTGTTTTCCACTGTTTTCATTCCAATTTAGTCCCTGAACAGTACTTTTTTTTCCACAATTGCCCTGGAGAACCCTACCAGAATTTTAAGGCCACGTATATATACCCATTTTTCTTGTTATTGCCGGAAGCTGGGGAAGGCAAGGTGAAGGTAGAGAAAATCGCCGCTTTCGTTTGAAATTTTTGTGTTATTGTACAAAAATTGAAACACTGATATAATTTCGGTTGTTTCGTTTTAGATCTACACGGGTTTGGCTACAGGCGGTGGATTTTGGTGAAGGTATGTAGTCAAGTATGAAGTTTTAAACTTCACAGATTTTAGCGGTAACTTTACATCAGTTCATTTTAGTCTATTTGCTCTATATCACTTATATCGGTGGAGTAATTGAATTACCGAATTTTTTCCGTATTTAATTTGAAGGAATTTTTGTTACCAAGAATCTCTCTGTTCAGATTTAATGATACTTGACGTCATAATGGGGGGAATTTTTATGCCTGTTAGTGTTTATAATTCGAAATTTCTGTTGCTATATGTAAAAAAAATTTGATTGGATTGGTGAGCTTCATATTGAAGGCATTTATTTACATTTTCATTTGTTGTATGTTTTGGAATATAGCTAAAAGGATGATGAATGTGGAAGGAAATCGCTTAGGTTTGCTCTGTACGTACTTTGTTGTTAATCCAGGGACGATGCTGGCTTTGTTTTGGTACTATATAAGAAATGTTAGGCCTCGGTTACCAGTTAAGCGAAAGAGAGGCTATATGGAATCAATAGCAAGAAAGAAAAACAGAGAGAGTACATGACACGGTTGACTGAGTTAAATGATGTGTATTGCAAGAATTCTCTTAGAATGAGTAAGGCATCTTTCAAGTCCTTATGTTACCTACTTGAAAACAGTGGTGGTCTGAGGGTTCTTTGCATGTAACTCTGGAGGAAAAGGTAGCAACATTCCTGGCAGTACTTGGACACCACACTAAGCACCGGGTAGCTATGTTTGCATTTAGACGTTCCGGTCATACAGTTAGTGTATACTTCAATGAGGTGCTTCAATGTGTACTGAGGTTGCACAATTTGTTGCTTGCACCTGCTGTGCCAATAAGTAAAGAATGTGGTGAGGACCCTTGGTGCTATTTCCAGGTATTGTTCTTTGGTTATTTGTTGTTATGTATTTATGGATTAGTTTGTGGTATGTATTTTGGAACTGACTAACATGCGTATTCTTTGTAGGGTTGTCTTGGTGCTCTTGATGGCACTTACATCAAAGTTAGGGTCCCAACAGTAATGCAGAAGAATTATAGAAACCGGAAGGGATTCTTATCCGTTAACGTACTGGGCGTATGTGATAAAGACATGAAGTTCATATACTTATTAACTGGGTGGGAGGGATCTGCTGTCGATTCAAGGGCACTAAGGGATGCCTTATCAAGATCAGTGGGTGGATTCTCAGTTCCTCGAGGTACTTTACCTATTACATTGAATCTACTAGTCTGAATAAGAATTATAATAGTTTGTGCAATAACTATTTTTCTTCCAACATTCTTGTATAGGTAATTTTTATCTAGTAGACGCTGGTTACATGAACGCTCCTGGTTTTCTGGCACCCTTCCGTAAGACTCGATATCATGTGAAGGAATGGAGTGAAAGTAGGATGCAACCGAAGAATCCAAAAGAATACTTTAATCTGAAGCATGCTCAAGCACGTAATGTTATAGAGAGAGCATGGGGTTTATTGAAGAAAAGGTTTGCAATACTCCGGGAACCTTCATTCTATCCTTTGGATACGGCTAACGACATCATACTTGCTTGTTGTCTAGTTCACAACTATCTGAGACAAATTGCAAGTGATGATCTTCTCCAAGATGAGAAGGATGTTGAAGAGGATCCAGCATCAATGTTAAGTGATGATGAGATAGAGGATATTGATGTTGATGGAGGCCAGGGGTCTAGACCCATAGATTTCTTGAGAAAATGTGATGAGTGGAAGCAGTACAGGCGCAACCTTGCTGGTATGATGTACTATTCGTACAAGAGACGGGCTACATATCGGAGAATGACCGGAAGTAGTAGAATTGGTTTGTTTAGGTGGAGGGGTAACTTGAGGAGACGACGTTTTATATAGATTGCAACGGTGTTTAAACTACGTACATGTTTTCAATAATCTGTTTATGTCCTAGATGTTTGGATTGTGATTGTAATATATGCGACTGCAGAACGGGGTGTTTATGTTGAATGGTTTGGTTATTATTTTATGAAAAATTTGGCATCTTATTCTGGCATGACATGTGCTAGTAATTTAAGTATATTATTCATATGTTTATCAAATGATCCTTTGTTTTTTTATTTGTAATATTACATAAATATTACTACTTGTCCTAATTAGTGTTTATTTTAAGGTAATTCATGAATTTGTTATGAATATTGTTATATTTACTTGTGTAGGAGGTAATGGATGTCGAAGACTTGTACGTACCAGAAACACAAATTGGTGGGACGGATAGCTTAAATGATGAATTTCTTGGAAGTGAACCTCCAGATGAGACCCTCGGTGCAATACCTACTCCCTCCCCGGCTGTTGATAAACCTGTTATAACTGCAAGGAAGAAGAAAGCTGCCAATAGAGTAAGAAATGTGAAAAAAACTGATCCAAATGGTGCATCCATTACTGCTACTAAGGTAAAGACCAGGAAGTGGCAACCACATGAGAAGGCTGAGCTAATTGAAGGGCTTAGGAAAGCTAAACTAGCTGGGTTGCGCACTGAACAAGGATTCCGGGTTGGAGGTCTCAATTTTCTGCAAGTCCATTTGGAAAATAAGATTCCAGGATGTGGGTTGCTTGTACTCCCCCATATCACTAACTTGCTTCGTCAATGGAAAGACAAGCATAAAGAGTTGTTGACTATCAAAGGTCGAACTGGAAATGCTTGGGATGATGCAACAAAGAGCTTCAAGGATTGTCCTCCTGAAATCTGGTCAAAAATCACAAAGGTACTAATCTTGTTGTTTATTCTTAATTCATATGAAAATATATATATCAAACCTTGACCTTATCATATTAGAAATAGTAACTAATATGAAGTTCTGAAATTTGCCTAGGACTTTCCTAAGTGGGAAACCTTGAGGTGTGAGAAGTGGATATATTTTGATGATTGGTGTGAGATTTTTGGGACTGACATCGCTACCGGCAAGAGAGCCAAAGCATTTGGTGAAGGCCTAACCAAAATATGTGTTGGTGATCGTTTAGGCGTAACTTCTGAGGAATTGAACGTTGAATACGATCTAGGTGATGACAACGAAGATGAGGTAACACAACCAGCAAAAGGTGATCCGAATGATGGTTGCACTGGAGTTGATGGAAAGTCTCCGGTGGAGAGTAAAAAAACTCCTTCTTACATCCCGGAGTTTTGTGAGGCTAATGTGATCCCGAAAAAGCGTAGAGTTCGTTACTCCGGTGAAGCAGATGCCGCATTTCTTGAGATAATGGAGGGATTCATTAATTTGAATCAAGAAGCACTAAGCTTGTTTAAGTCACCAAGCTCAAAGTCTGCAAGTACCTCAACCGGAACCGATGATATCAAGGAAGAGATGGAACAACTTAATGTTGCATTGAACAAGTTCACAGGCCTTACGTCTGATTACAGAGTTGCCATTGGTTTGGAACTCGCACGGGATGTAAATGTGCGCAAATATTTCTTGAAGATGTCCGAGGCCGATCAGTTCACTTATCTTACTATTAAGATCAAGGAGATGGCGGGAGACGCAGATGTCTAGGGGCAATATGCATATCCATTAGAGTATGAACACTTTTGTTATAAAAATAAGGTTTACGAACCTCTGACCCCGGGAACCATTTGCACGTAGACGTTCATCTGGAATCTGTCCTTCGTACTTTGTATCACCTAAGTATGTTTGTAACATACATTGTATTCGAATCAATGGAATTAGTGTACTAACTAATTCAGTTCAATAAATTGGATTGTTTAGTAAGTTAATGTGCTCCGGATTTCTTATGCATATATGTTGCAAACGTTTGAAATAAATACACATATTAATCACACGTTTTTTGCATCAGAAGTGTTATATAATATCATCAAGAAAATGTAGTAGACTAATATGAAAGAGTTCATTAAGTTTATTAAACAACACAAACATCATATTGAGTAAACCAAGTCCCACTCAACACTTCATTACATAATTATTGAAAATACTAATGCATCTAAGTTGTGCACAAAGATGTCTATCTTAGTACTTAGGATTATAGCTATGTGGCAGTGGGACTTAGTTCCTACACCTACTCATTTCTCGGTTTTGATACACTTCTTCACCAAATGTCCATACTTACTAGTCTTCTCCACAGGGGAACTTGCACTTGATGATCCATTAGGGGACGAAACAGTGAAGTCGTTGATCTTTCTCCTTGCAGCACTCTTTTCCGCGCTTGCCTTTCTAGCGGCCATCCACTCTTTCTCAGTAACCATTTCAACACTTGGAGAGTTTTTGGCAGAAGAATTGAACCCCATTTCAAACTGAGCACCTGGAGATGATATACCTAGGTTCCACCCAAGTGGAGATGGGATATTGTACTGAGTCGTAGATGGACGTTCCAAGGGTGATTTGGGAGATTGTATAGGAAACTTGTCAAGATCAAAACAAGTTCCTAGTTTGATGCTGCTTCCAGAACTTGGTGACTCAAGCTCTACCGTGTCCGATGCATAACCTCTCCTTGGAGCTTCAAATATTGTCATCAAGTCGATCCACAGTGGATCAGCAACAAGGAAATACCAAGCCACCCTTTCATCCGTCTGTTATTAAATATACAGAAAAAAAAAATGAGATTTGAATTTCTTTGAAATATATTTTGTTAAATAATACCTTTTTCATGCTAACTTACATCAATCAATTTCTCCCAAATCCCATCTCCTCCCGAGAACTTGTTTGTGGCAAGATGATACTTCAAGTCCTTCTCGTTCATAAGGATGCTAGTGACGTAGTGCCGGTCGAAGAGCTTGTCTACCACATCTCTAACTTGCTGCATTGAGTAGGTGGTCTTGTACTTCTGATTGACAGCCGTGGTGACAACATCTAAACCATAGTTCACGTGATCCGGCCACGACCAAACGTTGATATCGGCAGCCAACTTCTTGAGAGAGTACGCCACGAACTCAACATGTTCCTTTGGAAATTCCTTCTTGTACAGAACCAAATCAAGGGCCTTGTAGGCGTTTTCATCGGAGAAAATGCCCGGAGCCATGGCTAGTGACAATTTTTTTTTTTTTCTTTTGCAGCAATGAAGTAAATATGTGAGGAGTAGTTTTGTGGATGGTGCAAGTGTTATAATGCATGGCTGCTGTTATATAGGCTCCATTTGGGGGGGGGGGAGGTCATTAATGAAGACCAACAACCACATTTGAATGTGAAATGGTAGTCAAAGTACATACTACATTTATCTGTTCGAGTGTCAACGTATATACTTTTTTGGGGTCGTATCTTACAATACAGCATGATATACCACACACGGTTTACTAATTAACCGATCATTGTAATTTCTACTATTTTAAGAAATCTAAAAAGTTGTTTTTGCACTACTAATGTGTATGACCATTAAACAAGTGTCTTGAACAATTTGCATATTCTAAATCATACAGCTTACCAAGTTTTGATTTTTTTGTTATCTCTGGTTGAGTTTTCAATTTCCAGTTTACATTCCAAATATGAGGTCTGTAAAAGAAAAAAAAAATTAGTCTACTAACACAAGAAATTCAAAACCATAAGTACTACATAACCATGATCATTAAACTTAGGGATACACATTCGAAGTCTCGGAAATTAAAAAGACTAGACATAACAAACCGGTTCACATACGAACATCTTAAGAACACCTTGTTATTTATTTGACACTAAACTCGTACTTCCCCACTTGATGAGCTAGAGGGCTATGAACCTGATGTTAGCACAATTGCCAACATTATTTCCTAGAGCTATACCACTTATGATTTGGAATTCTTTGTACCATGGACAATTGAGTCTCATCGTAAACCTCGGAGGATTGGCAACGTTAATTTCAGCGTTCTTATCCCAAGGAACAATTGGCCGTTTGCAGTCATTGATATACCAACGTTCCCCTAGCACCTCCTGTCTCCCAACCTCATATTTACCCAACATCGATAGCTCTTTGTGCAACTCCGCGGCATCAAGGTGAAACTTCAATGGATCATACGGAACCCTGATCAAAGGAATAGCCGGAGGTAACACATATCCAACAACGGAATCACCAGTGATAGTTGTGGATGTCAAGTAGTCGACATCTTGCATGTAAACTCGACCAACCCACTTCTTGTTGAAGTCAAGATTCTCCCACATCCCTTCCAAGTTACTGTCACCGGTTATTGGCACTAGTCCATTAGGAGCCTTATCATGAGGGTATTCGTGATACCACATCCTAGCAGGTAACTGTAGTTCAGGCAACATCATTTGAGAAGCAAGGAACAACTCGGTCGTAGTGAACTTTCCCGGGTTGATATTGTGAATGTACCTTGTCCAGCCACCCTCATAACAAGTGTAACCACATGGTTTAGTGACCCATCTCCCGCCAATGTTGATCTCAAGAGTTCGTAGTTCCAACGAGTGCCCTGAAATTTAAGATTAACAGAATTAGCCAACACCATATTTCCCTATTTATTATTGTATAACACTAATTAAAAAATATAATTGCATTGCATATAACAGAGCTAATGCAGAGTAGTCCTACTGGTTTATTTCTGATTTGTATTCCAAAAAATATTAAACAACAAGGTAATATATATGTCATCATGTTAAGTAAATAAAAAATTTAGCAATTAAGGTACAACCTTTATTGGATTCTGAAATGATAAGTAAACTTGTAGCATTTCACTTCAATTCTCATGTCAACTCCCACAACAGACAACCTCATTAAATAAGGGCTGCTGTATGAAATGATCAGTTACTTTACTACACTTCCCAGAAATAGGCAACAAACACAACTCTACAAATGGAACATGCATAATGTTGAACTTAATCTGTTAAAACACACCAAAACAGGCATCATCTACAAACTAGTATGGTGTCTGACCATTTGAGTGAACTCAATATGGATTTAATAGTAAAGTACCGCAATCATTTTAAGGAGAATCCAGACCCAGATTGGTATATCCACATCATGGATTTCCCTATAACAGACGAGCCTGTATTGAAGAAATTAGAAATGCCAAATACTGTGGTTGAGAAGGTTGTGGGTTCTTGCAATGGTTTGGTTTTGATGCAGGATAAGAAAGAATACATCTTCTTGGTGAATCCCCTCTTAAAGGAACATGTAAGCATACCAAAATACTCTGATGAACTGCGTGTGGGTAGGAAACCAGCATATGGGTTTGGATATGACAATTGGAGTGATGATTACAAGATTGTAAACCTTTGGAATGGGCGTTCCAAAATATCTCTTGATGGTGCCGTTTATTCAGTAAAAACAGGCCTTTGGGTAAATATAAAGAATGACAGTTTTCCTTCTCACCTTTTGATTATTTACAAGAAATCTGGTGCATTTGTGAATGGAGCTCTTCATTGGTTTGGTATTCATCAACAATGTGGAAAATACTCTGTTGTGATTGTGGCTTTTGATTTGGCCAGTGAAGAGTTTCGTGTAGTTCGTGTACCTACTTGTTTTGCTAATACTAATCTGGAAGCTCTTAGTATGACTATTTTTTTATCTAGGGGGTTGTTTGTGTATTTTAGAAAAGCAACTTCCGCGACAGGATGTTAATGATGCGTGGATGATGAAAGAATATGGATTACAAGACTCCTGGACCAAATTCAGTTTGCGTCTTGACATGCTTGGACCATATTCAGTGAAACCTCTTTGTTATATTGGGGAAGATGAAGACCAATTGTTGTTGGTCAGTCTAAAAGAGAGGTTTCTGTTTGTGTGCAATTTGAACGAGATAACAAAGAGGATATTGTTTGTTGACAACCCCATGATTGCTTTTTACGATGGATGTGCTTTTGTTGAGAGCCTTGTCTCCCCCAGGCAGCTTTCTGTCTCTAGCTGAGAGAAGAATGATGGAAAGGAGGAATGATGGTACAGTGAGTTTCTATATCTAAACTTGGTTAAGCTGAATGGATTTCTCTTGATGTTTGGTTTGGTAGTTATCAACATTATTATGAAATTATTTAGTCTGTATTTCCTGGTTCTTTTGTTATGAGCATTTTGACATGTATTATTCCCATGTATCTCGTTTGTCTGGGTAGAAAGAATATTGGCATCACAGTGTTCTTGGGATGTGTCTAAGTCTTTGAATACAAACTGTTAAAATTCTAGCAGAAGACAGAAAAGAGAAAATGGATGAAGATTATTTGTATTGAATTTGTAGTGAATGGTTGCGGCTACAAGAACTGAGAATACAGAGATGAACCCTAGCTAGCTTATATACACGGAAAAGACTGTAAACCTACAAAAATTACAAATTACTCTATCCAATCAAAACATCATCATACAGCAGGTGAAAACGTAATTTTATTGATGAGGTAACTAATCGATCTTTCCAGAATTTTGGCTAAGTCATGAGGATAAGATTTCCCCCAAATTGTACTCTGCTTCGTACTGTATTGGTTCCGGTGTGGTTGGTGTAGGTGGTCCTCCGTGTTTGAATCATCCCGCTCATGAGCTTTGATTCTATGTATCACTTCTTTGTGTTCCTGCGCTTTGTGCTTCACTGTCGGTCGAATTAGTGCCATATTAATTCGTCCTGTTAGTTCGTCTTCATCCTCCTCTAAATTCTTCTGCAAAATATGTTTGATTCCATCATGTTTTCTAACATTCCCCCTCAAGATGGGATGTAGATGTTCGACAGTCCCATCTTGCTCGTCATTCTTTCCAGATCTTCTACTGAGACGGCCTTGGTGAAAACATCTGCCAATTGCATCTTTGAAGGAATGTATTTTACTTCAATCATTCCTTCCTTTACCTTATCTCTTATGAAGTGACACTTCAATGTGCTTTGTTCTTTCATGAAAAACCAGATTCTTGTTTAAGTATATTGCTGATTGATTGTCGCAAAATAATCTTACTGGTTCTTTAAGTTCTATTGATAGGTCCTTGAGTAAAGCTTTTAGCCATACAATTTCGCAACTAGTGTATGCCATTGCCCTGTACTCTGACTCTGCTGATGATCTACAAACAGTTTATTGCTTTTTCGATTTCCAACTTATCAGAGAATTACCAATCATAATGCAATATCCTGAAATTGATTTTCTGGTATAGGGACAACCAGCATAGTCTGCATCACAATATGCACTTAATTGCATGTTTTTGTCATTGTTAAAAAATAATCCATGACCAATGTTATTTTTGAGATATCTGACAGTTCTAAGAAGTGTCTTTAGATGAGATTTTGTTGGTCTATCCATAAATTGGCTCAGAGTTCCGACCGCATACGAAATATTTGGTCTTGTTATGGCTAAGTAGATTAATTTCCCATGTATTTTTCTATAGAACGTAGCATCTTTCAGGAGTTCTTCTTTTGCTCCTTCTTCATATTGTTTCATCTCATGATTGTGAATGATTGGGGACACTACAGGTTTGCATCCTAGAAGGCGATCTTGTTGAATTATTTCAGATGCATATTTTCTTTGAGAAACGTGGATTCCTGTTTGCCTTCTTGCTATTTCCAGACCAAGAAAATATTTTAGCTCCCCGAGGTCTCTAATCTTGAAGGTTTCCTTTAATTGGTCTTTAACAGTGTTGATGTCTTCTAAGTTGTTTCCTGCAACTATGATATGATCAATGTATACAAGTAAAATAACTATGTTTTCTCCTTTTCGTCTTGTAAAAAGTGAATTTTCACTTTTTGATTGAATAAATCCTCTCTCTTCAAGATAAGTGGTGAGTTTATGATTCCACTGTCTGCTTGCTTGCTTTAATCCATATAGTGATTTCTTGAGTTTGCATACTTTGTTTGATTCTTCCCCCTGAATTGAAAGACCTGGAGTTAACTCCATGTAAATATCTTCAGTGAGATCTCCATTAAGAAAAGCATTATGGACATCTAATTGTGCCAAATTCCATTGTTGTTTAGCAGCTAAGGCAAGTAGAACCTTTACAGAAGTTAATTTGGCCACGGGACTAAACGTTTCTGTATAGTCTAGACCAAATTTCTGTGTGTATCCTTTGGCAACTAGCCTTGCTTTGTGTTTGTCAATTTGCCCAGTGGAATTAAGCTTGATTTTAAACACAAACTTACAACCAATTGGTTTTGCATTTACTGGTAAATCAACTATCTCCCAAGTGGTGTTTGCTTCTAGCTAGTGCTTTCAATTCTTCATCTATTGCCTTTCTCCAGTGTTCATGATGAATTGCTTCATCATAACTTTCTGGTTCCTCAAGGAGAGAAAGGTGTATGGAATAACCTCTATGTTTGTCAGACAACTTATCATAATTAAGATAGTCTGCTATAGGATAATCAGTTCTTATTCTTTCATGTTTCACATGATAAGCTCTTGACTTTGGAAGTTTATAATGATGAAAACTCTTGACATGCTTTGGGGTTTTACTTTCTCTAGTAGATCTCCTTAGTTCATGAACCAGTGAAGATGAATCAATATCATTCATATGTTCAATTTCAGTGTCCATAATGGGAGAATGATTTTCTCCAATTGATTGAAAATGAGTTCCTTCACTGTAAGGGCTCTTACTGGCGGATCTAAAAGGTGTATGTTCTTGTTCTTCTTCACTTGGAATTGCATGAATTTCTTCATCAAAGAAATGAAAAGAATCTGGTGAATCAGAAGCATTTGTAATGTCTGGTCTAATCATTGTTCTTTCTGTAGTTTCAGGAATCAAACCGGGTGAATAAATGAACACATTTTTGTTTGATTCTTTAGGCTGACAAGGGTATATGTTCTTTGCAAAAATGACATCTCTGGATATAGTCTTAGTTTTTAAGTCATAACATTTGTATCCCTTGACGAAAGGAGGATATCCAAGAAATATACATCTCTTAGACCTAGAATCAAATTTGCTCCGTTGAACTGGAAGAGTAGAAGCATAGCAGAGACATCCAAACACCTTTAGGTGCTTATATTCTAGTTTCTCTTTATTCAACATCTCAAGTGGAATTTTCCCTTAAGAACTGAAGTTGGTGTTCTATTTATTATATAAGTAGCAGTCATGACTGCTTCTCCCCAAAATCTTTGTGGTAAATTTGATTGAAACATGAGAGATCTTGCTACATTCAGAATGTGTTGATGTTTCCTTTCTACAACTCCATTTTGTTGTGGAGTGTAAGGACAAGTCTTTTCATGTATGATTCCTTTTTCATATAAGAAATCTGGCATGTGAAATTCCATTCCATTATCAGATCTTATCTATTTAACTTTAGTTTTTTACTTTGTTTCCATCATAGTGATGAAATTTTTTATAGCAGCTTGAGCATCTGACTTGTGCGGAAGTAAATAAACCCAAGTAACTCTACTGTAGTCATCAACAATGGTTAAGAAGAAAGATTGATTATGGAGAGTTTTTACTGAATAAGGTCCCCAAAGATCAATGTGTAATAAATTAAAAGAAGAAACTGAAGTTGTATTACTCAAACTGAAACTTGTTCTCTTTTGTTTAGATTGCTGACAGACAGCACAAAAAGAGAACTCATTACATTTCACTTCAGGGAAATCATGCTTGATCAAAACTAACTTATCACTAGAAGGATGCCCTAATCTAAAGTGCCAAATATGACTAGAGACATCAGCTTCCAGGAGCTTATTGCTGGAATATTTACTGGCATATGCAGCCTTCTGGTAATCAAAAAAACTGGGGGATGCTTGCTTCTTGAAGTAGTAAAGACCATTCTCTTCTTCAATCAGTCCAGTCCTCTGAGAGGAAGTTGTCAGTGTTCTGATTTCCTTGTCCACTTGCTTCTGAGATAGATAACATTTTTCATCAGAGAAAGTTATGCAAACATCATTATCTCTAGTTAGTTTATTGACAGAAATGAGGTTCACTTTAAATTTAGGTGAATAAAGTGCATCCTTTAAAATAATTCTTTCTGTCAAATAAACATCTCCTTTATGTGTAACAATAACTTTTGATCCATCTGGTATAGTAACAGTGCTTTTTATACTTCTTAATATTTTTAGTAAAAAGATTTTTTTAGATGAAACAATATGATGGGAAGCACCTGAATCAATGAGCAGTTTTCAGTAGAAATGTTGTTACCTGCAAAGTTTGCAGTTGGTGCTGCTGGATTCTCACTGCAAGTGCCCTTCTGTTGTTTCTCTGCCAAAGCTAGGAGTTGCTGGACTTGCTCATTGGTAAAAGAGAGGTTGCCTGAGTTGATAGCACTGTTATCAGCATTTGCAAAAACCATTGCTGCAGAGCTTGGATCATAGTATCTAGCATCAACAAATCTAGCATCAGTAAACCTTCCTCTTCCTCTGGAGCCTCGCCCTCTAACATTTCTTCCACCCCTGCCTCTTCTTGGGTAGTCAGAGGGGTAACCATGAAGCTTGAAACAGTTTTCATCATTGTGATTAGTGAGGTGACAGTTGGAGCACCACATTTTCTCTTTCCTCTTGTCACCACTGCTAACAGCTGCAGCTGAAATTTCCATAGAGTTTGGCACACCAGAACCAATATGTTTCTGTCTCTCCTCAGACAAAACCTTGTTGTACACCTTGTCAAGATTTGGGAGTGGATCCATCATAATCACTTGACCCCTTACAACTGCATACTCTTTGTTTAGTCCCATAAGGAACTTGAACACCTTTTTGATTTCAACGAGCTTCTCAAACTTCTATGTAAGCTTACAAGTGCATTTCCCACATGAACAAACAGGTGAAGGCTGATAGTTTTCAAGCTCTTCCCATATGCAAGATAGATTTGTGAAATACTCAGAGACAGTGGAGTTGTCTAATAGATTTGCGTAACTGTTGAAAATATGGAATTGGTGATAAATTACTCGACATACCTCAGAAATTCTATTAAACGGAGTTCCCTACAGGCACCAGAGAAATATGTTTTCACTTCGAAACTAATTGAGTTGGTAGATGTGGAAAATCATTGGGGTATGATGTGATTGCTCAGTGGCAATTCTTTTAACTGAATTCCGATTTTATGCTAGTCTGTTACAGCCTTTTAATCATATTCATTTGTGACCATTACTCACTGTCTGAACTTGCATTTGTTCCTTTAGTTCACTTTCCAGGCCTTGAAATTCTTGTTATCATATTGGCTACGAGATCTAAAATAAGGAGATTCCTGGGGCCATTGGAGATTCCAATGCTGGGGTTAATTGAGTTGCAGAAGGCTACTCAAGGCTCCAGCTATGGATATACTAGCGGACCAACAGAAAGGGAAGGAAAACAAGAAACAAAACAGAGTAAAATTATATAGCTAGCCACATATTCACTAGGTAAAATGTGTGATTCCCCACTTATATTTCTTATCTCGACTGTTCTAGATGATCCATCCATATGTGAAATCATTGGCACGACGACCCTAATTTTTGTGTACTCGGGAATTTATTGATTCTGTACAGCCCAGTTCAGTACACCATCCAATCATATTCGAAATTAATAACGACAACTTTTCGCTAGTTAGAAATAACAATTTCAATACTATAATACATGGTTATAAATTCTAGTATATGTTGGAATTGCATTCTAGACAGTAGACTAGACAACAGAGCTGTGTAAAAGCATCAACCTGGTAGAATACAAGTATAGAACCTGTGATTTGAAGTTTCCCTCGGATCGTGGGTGTACTCATCAGTCTTAGACCTATGATCTTGGTCAAGCTCTGATCTGCTGTGTCATGATGCTGTGTTCCCCGCTCTGCCTTTCTACGCTCTTTTGTTTATCAAATGAATTAAGATGCCACTGATTTGTGTGCATATTTTTTCTTGAAATCCGGTGTCGTTTTCCTATAGACGCGTAAGAATATATATATGTGGACTGAATAATAATTCAGTTCTTGGTGTAATATAATTGTTCTGTTCATCTTCTAAATTCGTTGTGTTCTGCAGCTGTGATGGGCCACAACCTGGACGATAATAGTGGACTCGTATATAATTGTGAGCACCTCATAGTTGCACCTTATCCAATTTATCATCAGGTTCTGAGTCTTCTGATCATGAAGTCTGCACATAATATGAAATGTGAATGGGTTTATCACGTTGAATATTAATCTGCAAAATTATGTCATTTGTTGTTCCTGGTTTTGTTCTTGTGCAGTTGTGATCCAATTTTTAACTTTTAAATCGACCAAACCGGGCTGGGTGACATTGTTTACAAGCCTAAATGAGGATATTACATTTAGTGTCTCGTTAGGATGTGAATT
This sequence comes from Plantago ovata, assembly GCA_028274465.1. Lineage (NCBI taxonomy): Eukaryota > Viridiplantae > Streptophyta > Magnoliopsida > Lamiales > Plantaginaceae > Plantago > Plantago ovata. Next base: position 9,196,538 of record CM051458.1, read on the forward strand.
CAAGTTTGCATGAGAGATGAGACTGGTCTGCTTTAGATCCCTAGGCTTGTTTATTTTAGAAACAAAATCCAAGGGACATCTCTGTCAAGACGTCTGATGGCTACTCGCCAAGCTACAAAAAGACGCCTTAGTGCAGGTCAGTTTGTCTAGATCTCAAGTCATGGGCATCTTGTACAAATGAAACAAACTACCTTTCTCTTTTTTATGTTAATACTTAAATCCTATGTTGCAAGACTACGTATATTTTCTAAGCTATCACTATCTTCAGTAGAATCCAAGGGTTGTTTAGTTGTCAATTACTTGTAATGATTAAAAAACCTGTATTTGTTTTCTTTACCTGAATATCTGAAGCATCATCAGCTTCTTAAGTTTTCAGATCACCGGAGTTCTTTTTCGCTATAAAGCCACCGTTTTTATTTGTTTCTGCAAATTCAAGAAAGATGGCATATGCTGCTCTTGTAACTCTTTCCAAAGCCATTGACCAAATCCTGCCCTATGAACAACACTACCTATTCCTCTGTGGCAAAGATCAAATGCTCTCTCTACGTGGAAAAGTTACTTGCTTACAAGAGTTTCTGGAGTACATTTCTGGTAAACCTAGTGCACCTACAACTTGGGAACTAGAAAGTCGAATCAGAGGTGTTGCTTACCAGTTGGAGGACATTCTCGAACCAGTCCTGGTGCATGCACTTGATCAAGAAATTGTAATCAGGAAACCTTTCTGCCAGGGGTTTCTCAATAGCAGTGCCCCCATGGTACAGGACGGTATGAGTCTAAACATATACTCACTATGTCGCCCTCTCATATTGCTCGTGTATCTCTGTCCAGGAACCAACCCCGGTATGAGAGGGTATAAAATTGTTTACACCCCCCTAGCATAAATTTGAACTAAAAAATTGAAACTAAACTAGCTAACTTTTTCTAGGTCCACATGCATTTGTTGGTTGCGTTGAAAACGTTGATGTCCTTCTCAATGATTCAGTGGAGATGAGGAAAGCTCTCGATCGCAAAGTTTTATTAGGAACCACAAGAAGTTTGTCAAGCGGGCAACCTGGTGCCACCAACACAAAGGTGGGGCTCGAAGACAATATGAATCAAATATTGGATCAGATCACTGGAACTGAGTCCGCGCTTCAAATAATTCCCATCACTGGAATGGGTGGAATCGGAAAGACTACTCTGTCTAGAGCTGTCTATGATCATCCTGGATTGCAAACTCACTTTGATCTTTTGTTGTGGGTTACTGTTTCGCAAGAGTATGATATTCAACATATTCTCCGAAGTCTTCTTCCTGCCGGTGCAGAAGAAAAAAATCCTGGTCAGACGCTGATGGAGCTTGTACACAAGAGATTATATCGTCGCAGATATCTTATTGTGCTTGATGACATGTGGGACGGAAAGGCATGGGATGGTGTTAGAAACGCATTACCAAATGACAACAACAGAAGTCGCATAATCTTAACGACGAGGTTGCTAAATGTTGCCAGATATGTTGGCAATTCCAGTCAAGTACACCAAATGAAGTTCCTAAGCGATGACGAGAGTTGGGAGCTATTGCGACAAAAGGTATATGCCCATGAACATTGCCCGGCTGAATTTGAAGACATTGGAAGAGATATTGCAAGAAGTTGCAAAGGGCTTCCACTAGTTGTTGTGGCAATTGCAGGGCTCCTCAAGTTCAACAAGAGAAGAGAATACTGGGAAGAAGTAGCGCGGAATACAAAAGCAGAGGCAGCTGCAAATGATGAATCCATACTCAAAATTCTGTCTTTGAGTTACAGAAACTTGCCTCCCCATCTAAAAGCATGCTTCTTATACTTTGGAGCTTATTCAGAAGATCACGAGATCCCAACAAAGGAACTTGTGAGATTATGGAGTGCTGAAGGGTTCTTAAAACCGAAAGAATCTAAAACAGTTGAAGAAGTTGCGGAGGAATGCTTGGAGGAATTGGTAGAGAGGAATCTGGTTCTGGTCAAGAAGAAGACTTACAATGGTAAAGTGAAAACTTCAAGCATACATGATGTCCTGAGGGAATTGATACTAAGAGTATCACAAGAAGAAAATTTTCTTCATCATTTCCCAGGGTTTCGTACTGATCAAAGTATTGGCAAAGAGCAACGCAGAGTAAGTTTTGTTTCCTCTAAGTATCTTGCACCAATTTATACATATGATGCGCCTATCCGCTCTTTTCTGATTCAATATGCCACCAAAGATGGATCTGGATCATCGTCTGTGACCGTGCCAAGTATTAGAAACTTCACGTTACTAAGGGTTCTGCATAAAATGGCTGTGCATGATCATTCTTGTCTTGGTGTTATATGTAGTAGATTGACCAATTTAAGATATCTACATATTGTAAAACCTGCAGAAGTATATAGGGCACTAGTTGTTCCTAAATCAATAACCAAACTGCAGAACCTTGAGGTGTTTATTGTTAGTTCTTCAACTTCTTGGTATGAGCCTCGATTGGTTATGACGTGTGAAATATGGAATATGCCACGGCTAAGGCATCTCGGCTTGAAAAAATGGCTGTTGCAATTTCCAGAACCCAACACCAACAGTCCCATCCTAGAGTCCCTTCAAACTCTTTCTGGTGCAGTAAATCTTGATTTTAACTGGAGTGTTGTCAGAAAGATACCGAATCTCAAGAAACTGAAAATTGTATACGGGAAATTCCCCTGGTGGAAAAGAGCCAAACAGTTTCGTCTCAACAACCTCGTTCATCTACACCATCTTGAGGAACTTTCCATCCGTCCTGAGGGTTGGGGACTCATTCCACTACCTCGAGTGTCAGAGCTTGCTTTCCCAGAAAAGCTTAAGAAATTAAGCTTGTGTGGGACTCAAGTTCCTTTGAGCAAGATGTCAATTGTTGGTTCGTTGCCAAACCTTGAAGTGCTCAAACTGAAGCATAGCTCAGTTCAAGGGCAAGTATGGGAACCAAGTGAAGGAGAGTTTCTTCAACTCAAGTACCTTAAGATGCGATCATTGTGGTACTTGGAGGAATGGAGAGCAGAAAGCTCACATTTTCCTAGTCTTGAGAAGCTCATTATCAGACATTGTAATGACATGAAAGAAGTTCCAGCTGAAATTGGAGAAATTGATACCCTACAAGTGTTGGTTTTGGGAGTTTTCAACGTAGACAACATCAGCAGCCTAACAGAATCCGTGAAGTGGATAGAAGAGGAACAACAGAGGTGTGGTAATCATTTGCTCCAAGTTCTCATTAAAGAGATGAGACAGTAGATGATAATGATTGTCTAAAATTTTCTTTCTAAAATCGCATTAATGCAAACACATCTTCAATTCAATTTTACTTGTGCTTCATTTGATTATCAAGGTTTAGCATAAATCGCATGTGAGACGCTACCGGGCATATGAACCACAAAACCAGCATATTGAGGAATTTCGACTACATTGTCAGAAGGAAACTAAACACCCGGGGAATCCTGTAGCAGTTACAAGATGATCAGCTATCAGAGATGCAGCAAGCATTTCTTTTTACTCCATTATTAAAAACTAGACACGGTTACGAGAGGATGTTTATGCTCGAACCAAAAGATCAAATGGCTACACAGGAGAGAATGTAAGCTTTACTTGATAGTACTGAAATGAAAAACACAAGCTAGGGGGATATAGAAACATTACTACCTACAACTTTAGGCAATAAGATGAGGAAGGCAGCAAATTTCAATATAAGTTAGATTAGGCTACCAAAATATCAAAATTTATTCCTGATTTTATTCAACGCAACCACCCAGAAAACATAGAATGTACAGTTTATAACTCTCTAAATTATTCAACATTAATTAACTAAAACTGGTAAGGTAAGTTCATGTTCGCAGATTGTGTACTCGACCTCCATCTATTAGTTTTGATAGGGCTTCCTTAACTTCTTCCAGTGTTTCAACATGACCTCCTTTGTCAAATGAAATCCTTTGAATATTAAACTGGCAAAAAAACACAACCACAGGGTTAGAAATGAACCTGATAACACAAACCAAAAATTGATTGATAGTAGGGTGGTTATAAACCTCAGCGCCTTGGCGTACGCGTACATCAACCCCCCTGCTGTCTATTGATATAACAGCAGCGTCATCTACCTCAATTTCCTTGGACATAAGCTCCTTGAGAGGCTTAGAGAATATTGTATTTAGTTCCTGCGAGCGAAAATTATAGAAAGTTATCAAAGAGCTTCTGTCCAACGAACATGAAAAAATATAAAAATGGAAAAACAATAGTTTCCACCAAAGTGTTTGGCACATTCACCTAAGTTACACTATCTGGTGTGTTGGGTTTTACAAATGTCTACGAAACATTGTTTTTTGATTTACTTGCTGTAGTTTAACAGAAATTAATTACATGTATTGTATGGGTGGTATATGAAATTTTATCATCATCCAACATATCTACATGCTCCATGAAAACAGAGTATAAAATAGTAAGAAAATATATGAACATACACTGTATACCTTTAGGCCCTGTTCACCCCCATCAACTGCAATCTTGTCCGGTTCAATTGCTTCATATTCTTTAACATCAACCCAGGCAACAGTACCGAATCCTCCAACGAAATATATATCACTGCCACAAAATGTACTCTATAAGAAAACATCATGCGCGGATACTAACCTGATCGATTTTTAAACATTCATTGTGTTAAATAATCTCTTATGGAAGACTAACAAACAAACCTTATATTATGCATCCGAAAATAGTAAGAATTTCCCCACTGCTGGGTAGGTCCTTGATGATGTTTCGATATATATTGCTTATGAGCCCATTCCTGATAACAGACAAGCACAGTTAGCGATATCAGAAAATACATAATAATCAAATCTAAGTTTAACTTGTATAACCAGTTCGCTAATTCAAAGTTAAGTAGCCATCTCTACAATGATATACGCATAGTTAACCACATCCAATACCATCACCTAAAAAACGACAAAATATTTCACACAAAAAGGCCAAAAGTAAAAAAGTCATGTTAATGAAACCTTTTTCAACAGGGAACATATAATAAACAGACGGTGGTTGGTGGTGATAACTCATCTTCTGGAACTATCTAATGTGCAAAAATAAGTGTGAATATACATCTAAGTTGAAAGCACTTATAGCAGTCTCCAGTCTGTTCTCCCTAGCAGGAACCTGATGGTATACCTTTACTTCTAGAAAAAGACCAATTGAAGGGTGTGTTGAAGTTGGAAAATTTTGTGTAGAAGTTTGGTTACAGTAAAATTGCGAGTAACTTTATCTTTTGGCTCATTGTTGAAGGTTTTTTAGCCCCATCCACGCTTTTGGAAGCTGTGATCTGAGATAGGATATGATGGATTGATTTTGAGCTATTATAGAACATGGTTAACCTCTTGTGACTTGGTTCTGTACAGCATACACTTGAAGAGAGTGATAGTTGGAGTCTGCAATATCGCTGCCTCTCTTCAGTAAACAATTTTGAGCTGAATAGTAACTTTTCTTCTTCCAGAAAGAAAAATGTGAATCATATTATCATGTACTACTACTTTGTAATAAAAAATATATAAAGCCACCTATTTGTATCTAAACATGTATATGTGAAGTTGGAGTCTAATACCTATGACATGAATCAGATAAACAAATCCACAGGCATTTTATTAAGCTTGCTGAAATACTTCTGTCAAATATCAATAATATGGTCAAATAAGGATCAAGAGTATTACCTGTTCTTCTTCTCGGAGAGGATATACATCCCCAAAGATTGTAACCCTTGCATTTGACAAGCCACTCCATCCAGGAACCTAATTATTTTGCATTCATTTATTTATATAACAACAATGAAGAAAACAAAAGCAGTGATTGCAACAAAAACTACCATAAAAAGTAACAACCAACCTGAACCACAAGTGTGCATCTTGGGTCAACTAATAAGTTTCTTGTGTGTATAGCCAATGGCGAGAATGAAAATATTGGATCTGCAAAATAAAGGTCAAAATTAACACTCAGTACCTCGGGCTTAAGAGCATGACTAGATAATTTCTAAGGAGTAAAAGCCTCCACGTATACAACTTAACAAATAAGGAGTATATCTTAAATTCATATTCTTAACATAACATATGGCTTCTCATAAGCCATGCCCATGTCTTAGTAGCATGACTTGATAATTTCTAAGAATGAGTACAAGCCCCTGAGTATACAAGTTGAGAAATAAGGAATATATTTTAAATTCATATTCTTAACAGAATATGGCTTCTCATAATAATCAATAAAAGATGCAACATTTACATTCTGCCTACCATTATTCTGGATCTATAGCATAGCCTATTTATTGAGCTTAAAACAGAATACCGAGTAGAAAACAATATTATTCAGAGCCAACATTAAGAGCAGACAGAAAAAAAAAAAAAAAGAAAAGAAAAAAAAAGGACATCTTGCATAAATTAAGAGCAAAAAGTAGATAGCATCTTACGTCCAGTATGATCCGGAGCAAAATCTACTAGTTCACCAAACGGGTAGCCTTCTCGGCGATGGTGCATTTGAGCCATCACCGTACACAGGTGTGCAAAGCGAGCCTTATTGATAGAGCAACAAATATTGGAGGAAATACTATTTAGAAGCTGTTTCAAGCTAGTTTCAACGATTAATTTAACATCTAAATATTTAGTATTTACCTGTTCCATCAAATTTCGGACAGCTAAAGCCGGTTTTGGTAAGCCGTGCACAGAAGTAGCACTCTGTACTCCTCCCGATATAGGCGATCTAAAAAGACCAGCTCTTGTACCTGCAGAGCTTCCATGTGGGACCACAAGAGGAGGTGTCGTCGGATTTAATTTCTTCTCCAGATCCTTTAAATTATTTAGTCTGAGATCTGAATGACTCTGCAAGATGACATAAAAGAACAAAGCTTCATGAAGTATCAATGAAACATAAGAATTAGTCTATAGCAAGTTGTAAGCAAACTACAGTACCACTATAGATCACAAGTAGGGACACACCACAAAGAGCTTTAATCTCAAACCCCAGCAACAAATAGAAAGATAGCATGTCAGCTACTTCGAAAATTCATGTTGAAAACATTTACCACTAAAAGAACAAATTTTTTTATGAACTCCACCCATTATACTTTGATGACTGAACAACAAATCTCCCGAATTGACCTGACCGACGAAACTCTAGAGTTGAAAGTCGAACTCAGTATAACTTCGTAAGATGAACGCAACTTGTCTCATACATATCAACACACTACAGACATAATTCACTAAGCAGTGCTAACGTTTTAATTCACACTCAAAGATCACTAAAAGACAGACTTATTATTAAATTAGCGTGTATTTCACATTGGATATCCGAAAATTACACTTACATGAGCATAATCAGCTTAATTATAGCTGGTGCCAAAATTCAGTAAAGCTCCAGTGAAAAATCCATGAGCAATGTACAATTAAGGATCAAATTCTTAATTCTATTATAGACTAATAATCCAAATTCAGCTAAAAGCGATTGCATCATTAATACTAAAACAAATCTGATCAATTAAAATCATCAATACAATAAGGCCAATACAGAGAAGTAATTACAAAAAAAAAAAAAGAAACAAATTTATACTAATTAATTAAAATTGTGAACTTTCCGTACCTGAGGCGAAATCAGAGCGCCGTTATCGTTGTTATCCAATGGATTCTTCTCATCGCCACCACTGTCATTGCTGCCTGTAGCTTTACGAGCGAGAGCACAAACAGATAATTTAGGGAGACAACGAACACATTGAATCGGCGAGAAGCTGGTGTCAGAGAGCTTTGGAACTCGCAGATTGGAGCTGGAAACAGCAGCAGCAGCTTCCATGGATGAAGATAGGTAAAGCGAAACCATTGTTGAACAGATTGGCTGTTTGCAGAGGTATAGAATCGGGATGATGAATTTTTTCAGAAATTAGGGTTACCTTTCTCTTTGTATTTTATTATTATTTCATTTTAATAATTCTCCAAAAGTTTTTCTTTTTAAGAGATACCTAAAAGTAATAATGTAACATCCCGGAACTAATGGACCGAAGTCCAAAGGGCCGGTGCGGTTATTATTGGGCTGATCTTCGGGGTGATATGTTGGTCCCACACAGACCAACATATGTTCTAAAGTTTGAATGTCTAATGCACGCACTTTTGTCCTCACTTGTGCGCGTATCGATAACTTCCCAGCATATCACACTAGAGAGCAGTCAAAGAGTAACCGCGTCGATCTAAAGGGTCGGACCTTCAATCGTTTTGTGGGTTGGGCGTTACAAATAATCACCAAATTATTTTCTACTTTTCCGTAATCTCATGTGAATGTTTTAATCATTTTACGAGGGTCTTGGTAGAGTTGTATTTACTTCTCCACTCTGGTTAAATTGTTGTGGACACGAATATAGTATGGGGGATTATATTTTTTTTTTTTTTTTTGAAGGAACGGATTTTATTACTAGTGGTTAACACATATTAGCAATGAAGTGAGTTATTGAACTATTTGATACTTTTTTTTCTTTTTCTTTTTGAAACTGTAAATCTACTCTATTCTACTCCTACTTCTAGACTATCGAACTTGATAACTTAGTCACGTAGTCATGAACATGTTGACATTTGAATTCCGTGGGCGTATATCTTTGTTATTCCAACAAAATAATTAAAACATAATGTTTTCGACTGAGGCATAAACGAATGGTATGACTTGAAAATGAAGTTTTGTGCATGCAACCAATTAAACTTGGTTTGTATGTGCACCCAAGAATAGAAATGGTTGGAAAATACTTGCTTAAAGACAAAAAGGGAGCTCACCGCAATGAGCTCCCTCACTAGTTGCTGCGGACTTTTTCAGAGAATCACATTGTGACGAGTTTAAGGGTCTGCCTTAAAGAGGAGCGACGTGACATTTGTTTGTGGTTGCTTTGTAAACTATAATAACCTAAATTCAAATCCGTAAACATTATGCTCTTGACAAAGTAAATTGATTTAACCATTTCAATTGAAATTCATTCACTCAACATGAGCTAATGTGACAACTTCATTCATTCTTGTCTATCTTTTATACTCATACAATTGAATATCATGATCAACACAAATTTTATCTGATATATCTCGGTCATTTCTAAAGCATATTTTGGTGTGCATATGTTCTACAAGGGCACATCATTACATCAAAATGGCTTGAAGCTACGAAAGTATTTACCAAGCTCTACACATTTTGACGGGCAATTTTTATTCAAAATGGAATTAATGCAGTGTAATCCATTGAATCCATAGCAAACGAATGGCATAGCTTGGGTGTCAAAAGATTAAGCCTCTCGTCGGACATGATTCACTTGATAGTTATCAAAGGAACCCAGTAGCACTTGGACAATTGCATACAGATTAGCATTTGGTGAAGAAGGAGGTGGGCGAAACCACCATCAACCAAGTGGGGCAATTGTCCTCACTCAATTTTTAATTTTAACCTCGAATATATGTACTATTTTCACTTTGCCCTCTAAAATTTTGTTTTGCCCCTTCTTCAATTCTAAAATTATGAATAATTCCATAAGACTTTGGATTATTTGTAAATTGAAACTTAAAAGTAAAACATCTTAACATATTTTTTTATATAATAGAGCAAGAACTATATAAAATGTACCTATATACACAATATTTAAAAAAATTACCCCCTCTAACAAATTTTTATGCCTTCGCCCTTGGGTGCAGAAATCGTAATATCCAGAATGACTTGCAATGCATCATCGCCCACTAAAATCACGTGTTTACAGCCTAAATGATGAGCAATTTCTAAACCGAACCAAGATGCTAGAATCTTTGAGGTAAGTGCATCATGATGATTGATGACCAAACGTTTGCTATGCAGGCCAAATGAAGTCCTGTGCAGTTGCCACAAGCAGCAGCTATACCATTAAAAGGTACTGCAACATCAAAATTAATCTTGACGTATCCCATATGAGGGGGTTGCCATGGACCATGAATAGAGAGATGCTCGCCGATGGCTTGACCAACCGATTCATACACATTTGCACAGTGAGAACTGATATTATTAAATCACTGTCCCAATTGACTTTTAAATTCTGTAATAAGTGATTCAAACTCCTCTACTACCAGACTAGTTTCTATTTAAACATTCTCTGTAATGAATTCTCCCTTTTCAGTTTAATGCATTGTTATTAAAAAAATATCAAAAAAAAAAAAAGAAAAAAAAAAACTGATATTATTAAATATATAAACCCTGGAGTCTCCAAAAGGATTGCAAACCCATTCATAAAATCTCACATTATTGATATTGTACCAAATGATCCAACAAGAGATCACAAATCATTCGAATTCCTGTTTGTCATTCCACACCATTGATCCATCCCCAAACCATTGTATAGCATTAAAATTAATCGGCCGCAAGATCACTTAGCAATTTAATCATTTACTAGTTTGACAGGCTGATACCTGCGTTATTAATTGTAATCAAAATTTAAAAGTCGATAAATTATAAATTAATTCACGTGAACTTTCCCTGATGAGAAACAAATAAAATTATTAAACTAATTTCATATATTGGTAAAATGAGTAAATTGAAATTTTATTAATTTGCTTATATTAGTGTATGTTGTCTATAAGTAATTTTTAATAATTAAATTAAATATAATAATAATTAAATAGTGGAAATAAACTAACTATTTTGAGACTAAAAACTACTTTCCAACATTTGCTTAAAATATTTAATTACATGTGGTTGTATAGATATTAATCACATAGTCCGTAAAGGCTTTATTTTTCAATAAAAAACATGCTCCTTTCACAAATAAATAACACACCTCACAAATAAATAACACACCTTTATCTTCTTTCTTTTTTCGAATAGCAGCACATTCATATTAAAAGCAGAAGTCGAGTTAATAGGTACAGGAAGTACGTAGAGTTTAAGTCTAAATGAACTAAATTAGAAAGCCACAATGGACAAATATCCCAAACAAAAGAAAATGAGCTAGCAGCACTTGATGTTGTTCGGCTGTTGTTCGGCTAAACTATTGCATTCCCGATTTTTCCTCCAGCAATGTTTGATGATGGTGGAGTAACACACCTTTATCTGGTATCTTGAATGAGAGGTTTTTATTTTCCAATTAAACCAATATGATGGATGAGAATTATTTCATTATTTGAACATTTTGAATAACAAAAGCACTAATATATCATCAAATTCATTACTAAAAACGCTTAATACATATCCTGATAAATATACATATCATATCATGGGAAACTAAACTTCTTAATTTTCCCAAAATAATAAGAAACTCAATATATAACCTACTAATAAAATAAAATCAACAACCACCCCTAAGAAAATCAGGCCCTAAATCTCATCAACAATCTCACTCACTGACCCATTAGTAAATAACGGACTATTACAAACGAGCCCAATGGACCATGAATTAACATTCGGCCCATCCTTCCTCCAGCTCAACCTGACTCCGTTGCTGAACTCGACCTGAATCTGATCTCAAAACTCGACCCAATTTCGACTCAGCCGCCACTATCACTTTAGCCGGTACACCCGAGATCTGCTCTAACTGCTTCAGCTTCGCAGCCGACTTGTCGAACCCGCCAACCCGTAACCCTAGCCACATCGAAGCCGCTAAGCAAACCCGAAACGGCAAAACCCTCTTCCACCTATCCAAACACACCCTCAACCCACTACACGCCGTCTGTACCGCCACGTCACCACTCCCAAGCCGCCTACCCCAATTGACAAAAATACCCTCAACCTCGGTGCAACCAACGTTGACTCGTTGACTATGATGACTCCTATTCCTCACCACCGAGCTGCTGTGCTTACTCTTACTCGTAGTCGTCGATATGCAATCGGATTCCACGTCATCATCTGATTCTTCGGCGGTGCAATTGCGGCATGCCACCTTGAAAGGGCGGAAACTGACACCGGAGACTCCGTTCTCGGTTATCTTATTGCAAGCTTGACAGATCGTTTGACGGATATGGCGAGCAACGAGGAAATTGGCCCCGTGCACCTTGGAATCGCAGGTGAAGCATAGAAATGCCGAATCGGAAGGGCAGTACACAGTAGCTTCCGATTCGCATAGCTCACAATTTCTCCCTTGTTGTTGTTTCATTATATTTGTGAGAGTAAGTGTTAAATCTGGAGATCTGAATTTTGAGAGAAAATCTAGATACTTGGGAGAATGGAGATGGAACTGACTCAGGAATATATATACAGGAACACTGAACAGTTCTTTTTCGGATACTTTTGAAATTTGTGGAAGAAAAGTAGATCAAAATTTGACCACACACGTATTATAATGTACTGTGTGAAATTATATTTTATTATTTTTATATTGTTATTTTATTTGTGTGCCTATAGTTTGTTTATTGTTTATTTGTTTGAGAACTGGGACAAAATATTCACAGATGAATGGTTTCATTTTCTTTGAAGCCGCAGTCCACATCCCTGTCCACAGAAACCTAGTTCCCCTCGAACAACTCAATGTCGCTTTCTCCTTCTTTTTTTTTGTTTTTTGCTCTCGAGGTCCTCGTACTGTTTGCATTTTACTATTCGGATCCTCTGATATTTACCTGGCCGAGTACTTCTCTTGACTGTTGGTACTTCGTGGATAGTTTTTTGTCCAATAATTGTTGCATGCGGTATGAAATACAGTATTATTTTTGTTATATTTTACATACGTGTGTTAACTACTGTGCATAATACTTTATGAATTTGCTCCAAACGGAATACAAGTCAGGGATATTCACTCTTGTTCTATTTGCGTATTTTCTGTTTAGAATGCAATTAAAGTCGCACATTACTAACGTATATGTTAGAAAGACACACAACAAACTAAAGTGGATATTAATAAGAAATACTAATTCTAGCAAGTAAACAATAATACAACATACTATGCTTCAGTTTCATGTGGCAAAGGAGAAGAAGTAAATAATAAAGCTTACAAACAGTAATCTTTTTTCCACACAACAATTTACCCAATTACTTAGGCTCTGTTCTGTTCATCTGAAAATTAATTATTGTAAGTTCAGTTCAGATCAATTTTGATATGGGTATATATGTCACCACTAAGAGAAGGCCTCGAAGTATAGAGCCACCGTCGAAATGACATCAGACGCCCTCGAAGCGCCTATAATCAAAGCTACCCTCGAAAGTGTCTACACCCTCGAAACGTATGCATCCTCGAAGCCACCAGGCATTCACACCCTCGAAAGAGTCTACACCATCGAAAGGACATACACCCTCGAAAGGACAGACACCCTCGAAACACCTACAGACAGTTGGGAGACACACCTCATACCCACATTTGTCTATATATTGCCAAGGTACACTACTACTTCTGGACACTCTCAACACACTTCCACTCTCTAAATACCTTTTCCTTTCCTTCGGGTATTTCCACTTAAATGCAACGCCGGTCTGACTATCGGCAGGCCGGTAAACCACTAACCGCCTCACCCCGTCCCCAGGTTTCCGCTAAGAAATAAACCCAAGAACGACTCTAAACGGAGGAGATCTTGGAGATGATGAGGAAAACGGCACGAACCATATTTTACCCTCATCAAATTTAATTCAATTTAGCTAAGTTCACTTTAGACACATTAAGTTAAGTTCAGTTCAGTTCAAATTTGACTAATAGTATTTTGTATTACAAATAAGTTCAATTCATTTTCATTCAGTTCAGTTCAGTTCAGATTAATTCAGTTCAGACAAAGAGAACATAACCTTAATTTTTTCGAAAAAAAAAGTTATCAGAATTTAAAAATATTATTTTTACAATAATATCACGATGTTATATGTTATTGGTGATCACATTTCACTTTAAAGATCATCAGACCATACAATATGTTTTCAGTTTTGAGATGCCAAGTGAAAAGATGAAAGAATAAAGCTTAGAAATAGTAGTACTAGTAGTCCTAGTGTGAGAAAATAAGTGGACGAAATTTAGTTGGCGACAAAAGAGGAAAAAGAAAGTTAAAGAGGGTGTGGTATGCAAATAAAGTGAGAGGAAGAATTTGTGTGGTTGCTTTGAAAATATCTTTGTACTAGTAACAAGTACCAACAACAACCGATTGACGTACTATACTCTATTAATAAAATAATAATAATAAAATATAAATTGCTGGTGGTGGTGAAAGAAGAAGAGAGAGAAAAAGAAAGAGATGGATCCATCGATGATCGATCCATTTTTATTCTAAACCACGAGTTGTTTGTTGGTTTTATACGTAGACAACACGTGGCTTAACTTGACCATGTCTTCATGATTTTGCATCGACAAACATAAAACACGTACGCCCGTAAACTTCTCATCGTCTTCTACTGTTTCCTTCAATTTCCCATATTGCCCTTCTACTTATTACTTCCAATACTAACCGTAATTTGTCATCGCAAGTTCTCAACACATCGCAATAACTTGGAAAATATCTTATTTTCATCACGTAGAGAATAAGTCCACTAGTTATCTAACCCAGACCTTGGTCAACCACGGTATACCTTTAATTTATTAGTTCTACGCAATGCAAATTGTTTTAGAACAAATATATGATTTTCATTTCACAACTCGGCTAGATCGATAATTACATAGTAGGCACATCATCTAAGCCCTCACACGAATATGAAGTCATCCATGTAAGACGGTGAACAACTTTATTACAAGTATGTGGAGCGAAATCAAATCTTAACGAATCGAAACCAGAAGAAAAAAGTTTAATGTCTATGCAATGCAAAGTTTTAAAAAGAGTAATATATGCAATCTTAAAATTTTAGAGTCCAATTTACCTATTCCCGACAGTTATTATACTTTTATGATATTTTATTTTATAATATATAATTTGAAAGTAATATAAAATTGAATAACATTTTAAAAAGTAAATAAAACCAAATAAAATGTTTGGAATAGTAGTTGGAGTAGTAACATAGTAAGTTGATTGATGTTAATCATTTTTTTAAAAGTAAAATATTACACTAGGATCGAACCTACACCTCTCCTCTCTTGTTCAACTCCATACCATTGTATCGCCTTATGTCTTCCATTGTTAACATTCAATTCAATAGTGGATTTTGAGATTTTCAATTTACACCGAAGTGGTTACTAAAGCACTAATAGTTAGTCATTTTACATAAATTATTAGAATAAGCTTAAAACAAAACATACTAAATGAACGGACTTTGGGGTATAAATTAGAGCTTAGTATGTGATTCGGTTTAGGGAGGTTTACTAGTGCACTCGAGCTCAAGTTCATACTAATTCTCACATTCAATAATGAATTTTACATATATTCGCATGCAGGGATTGACATAATTAGTTAAAGATAGAAAATAACCTCTTGATCACTTTCAAATAAAAAATATATTTATGCATGGCTAGTTGAGTTCAGAGTTTTAATTTTGGCATAAACATCCAGATGCAAATGCCAAAGAAGAAGAAATTACGTCAAGAAGCGTAGCCACAAAAACCGTTTGATCAGGGTTCTTGGAAAGACAGGCTGTATGGAAAACTAAAACACGAGAAGCAAGCAAGACCACCAACTTAGCACTATAGTATTCTATTTATGAACGAATGATTCATACTGCATCACAAATCCTGTGAGACTCAAAAGATGCCTTAGAATGAGGTCCAATAGAGTTTGAACATTATAAAACGACTGAT
>CM051458.1:9212271-9250242 GCA_028274465.1 Plantago ovata
GATTGTAACACATTATAGCGAGTCGTGGTGTAATGAATCCAAAGATTTTAGTAGTCAAATCACATAATACTACCAAACTAAGCCACAAGAAAAAGAATTCAACAACTAAGTAAGCAACGTAGAAAAATATCCATTCATAGAATAGAATAGAAGTGGCTCAAAACACACATTAAAAAAGGTGAGCATGAAAGTGATGGGAAATGGACGGAGGAGATTGTTTTCACTTGCGTGAACTTCTTTACAATAATGTTTCTACACTAAAACCACAAGATTGATTCAGTTTATTAAAATAAAAGATTATTCTAGTTTGAACTATATTTAAAGTTTGAATTAAATTAAATTTATCTGTAATGTAAACAAAAGTAAGACAAAGTTGCAGCGAGTTGAAAACCGAATTAATTTAAATTTATTGAATTCGAACTGAACGAAATTGAAAATGTGTTCTTTTAATTTTTCCCTTTTCAAGAGAGATATATGACGCAAACTTACAGAACCTTGTATATTTAATCTCATAGTACGAGAATTGTATATGCATTCCATTTCATTAAATTCTATTACACTCAATATGTGATTTAACTTGATTTACGTGATTTGGATTCATGTATTACCAACTAAAACGTAGGGGATCCATACCATGCTCAAGAAAATAAAAAGAAATCATTGAATATGAAAAAGTTGTGCAGTAAAAGATGACGTGGAGGAATGTGGCTCGTTGTTGAGACATGGTGATACGATTGATGAACAACCACAGATGATCCATCGATGAGTTGGTGGTGTTGTACTGTTGTTGTAATTTACCACCACATATAATTGTGGTAATAATTTTGGTTGGTGCATGCATGGTGGTGGAGGTTTGGAGGATTATGGGTCATTCAGTTACATGTGGTTGTTGGATGCAAGAAAGCAATGTGACTTGGGACACATATAGGCATACCTAGCCTAGCTAGTGAATTCTTAATTAGGTACGGTTCGATTCGTTTCTAAAATATCTACATTGAACTGTCCTAAATAAATTTAATTGTATTGAAATTATTTTATATCAATAATATTTCAATTAAGTAAATTTGACGGAAATCTATATCAATAATATTTCAATTAAGTAAATTTGAACCCAAATCTATATTTTATCTCGGAACAATGAAGCAAGCTTAGTTATACACCACACCTACAAACTATATTGACCACATGTTTACGAAGTAAATAAGTCTCATAAACAGTAATTAATTAGCTAATGATATTGATTTTTAACACAAAAGTCTCCATTTATTCATCATCACATGACTTATACGAGAATTTTCTTTGGGTCGTGAACTTGGAAAAGTTTGAAATTTCGTCAAATAACTTTATCTTTCTTAGCCACCTTATTTATCTTATGGCCTTGGTGAAGCAATGTGGGTCATTTTGCTTGAGACTTGAGATTATTATTATTATTATTATTATTATTAATATTGCAAAACGTACTACTTAATACTTATATTGCCATTATTGGGACAAATCGTAGTGTGGCAATGAGGTGACATATCATACATGTGGTTAAATATATATATATATGCATATATAAATATAATTGCAAGCCACCCAAGTTCGAAACATCACATCAGTATTAGGACATGTAGTTACAACTTACAAGAAGGTATTGATGCAATTCCTTTTTTCCCCCTCAATGAATGTGGAGTGAAATTATTTGGTAGAGTACAATTTTAGACTGATTTACAAATAAAACACATGTAATTAATCCATTATGCATGAATTTAATACATGAAAATGGAAATTCGATTGTGTTTTGATAATACATCTATCTATCGGATGAAGTTCAAGTGAGTCTTACTCCACATCACTTGTGAGAGCTAAAATTAATACATATATAAGTTGGATAATATTATCACGTTAACAAGGCATTTAAGGTGTTATTGCTCCAACTTTAATATGGTATACGAGCCAAAGTTGATGATGGGTGCCCCAACCGATGATAATTCCGGCTTGCCTAATGATGACATTTGTGATTCCACGTGTAGAGCCGACTAACTGCGGCCTACTCGTGATGGGCGTGTTAAAATATCCCACGTCACTTGTGAAAGCTATAATTAACGCATATATAAGTTGGATAACTTTATCACCTTAATAAGGTCTTTTAAGGTGTTATTGGTTCAACTTCAATATTTACATGTATACGTCTTGATGAGGGTAAATCCGGTTTGAGAGCTTACGATATCATATCTCAATCCATTGAAGCATATGGCTTCAGTATTTAGATGGAAAGGAAGACTTCAAGCACCCACAGTATATGTGGGGGGGGGGGGGGGGGATTGTAGGGGAGGGGAGGGATAATCGATCTACCGTACCTAAGTTAGATTGATCCCAATTTAATTTTGATAAGGGGGAAGATGGACATCGATCATATAGTTAGAGAATGGACTATTGTGTGTGTGTGTGTGTGTGTGTGTGTGAGTATAATAAATGAAGACTATTTATACAGGATACGGTGTGGGTCCCAGCCTTGCACGTGCGGTCGCTTTCAAACCAGACAATAGGATTTTTCGGTGTTAGTACTAGGTTGTACTTTGTCTGACACTCATGACTTGTGTGAGACGAACTATAGCTTTTGACCCTTGTCTTTCGATCATATACTCCATGGTACGTAGGCATCCTCGGACCAGAATACTTCCCAAGTGCGGGTTCTTTCGATGCTGTTAATATCCTTCGAGGTTCAGCTATCAGAGAAACCGAGATGATCATGAAACTGGAGATCGATCCTATGCGTATGGGTCGAACCCTGTGTGCGGGTCAAATCCAATGTTGGCACCTATCCCCTTATTGAACAATATAATAAGAGAGAGTTTTTGTGATAGTCCGGTTCGGTTCTCACTTTTTGGTAGTCCGGTTCGATACAACTCTTATAACCTGACCAATATCGTTGGTTGTTCGGTTCGGTTTTTATTGTTGGTTGCCTCTATTGAGTCGCGTCGAATAATAACGATTCATAAACCAAAACCCTTCATCCTTTCACCAACAACCACAACCACCCACCTTCAATTGAATTTGTACACACTCTGTCCATTGCTGCCAATACAATCGATCGATTGTCCCTTTTCCAGACGACCCATTGATTCTGGCTTAACGTCTTATTTGTTAAACCCCATCCCACATCGCTTGAGAGTAGGACCTCAATTCAACATATAAGATTGGATAACCATCTCCCCTTACAAGGACTTCTAAGGGGAAGATGGTCCAATTCTAATATGGTATCAGGGCAGGCCCAAGTCGATGATGGTCATTCACCCATGTTGGGTTTGAGCCGACGTATATTCCGGCATTCATTATCCACGTTGTAGACCCGATGTTCATACCGGGCAACATGTGAGGGGGCGTGTTATATCCCACATCGCTTGAAAGTAGGACCTCAATTCAACATAAAAGATTGGATAATCTTCTCCCCTTACAAGGCCTTTTAAGGGGAAGATGGCCAAATTCTAATATTATTTCCACAACTGATTGTGGACTGTAAATCTCAGGTATCCATACTTGCTCTCAATTCGTAAAATCTATGTTAACCATGTTGATTATGGTTTTTATTTTGTAATATTAATTTTTGCCTCGTGGGCAGTCAACATTGTGCAAAATAACAAAGTATGAAGCCTAGGATGTTGTCTTTTGGGTGGCGAGTTGTATCGATTTGAATATGGTGTCTCGTTTTCAATCTTTCTCGCTGAATTGTATATACAACTTTTTTTTTTTAAATTGTAGTAATAAATGTTACTTTTCCTCCTATGAAATATAAATTTTGTTTCACATTGCAGGTTGTCTGGGTGATGAAGAGATGAAATCTATTTGTTCTGAATAAGTTTAGTCATAAGGAAACGACATCTCACCACAAAGCTCAGTAAGAAAAACTTTCTTTTCCAGTTTAATATTTATTTACCATGTTTCATGTCCCCTATCTGCGTAATCAGTTTTTCTACATAGAAGGTGTTGGCTTGATTAGTTTTGCTACAAAGGAAGTGTTGGCTTGCTCTTTTCGTGAAGCCTGCTGAAGCGTAGTGTGTAGTGTCGATGTGCTCCTGATGTCTAAAAACATTTTATTAAATCTAATAGGTTTGAAATGTTATGATATAGAATATACCTCAAGGGAAAATATGACCTATGAGGCGATTTCTTCATCAGTTGGATTTTCCACGAAAAGAGATACAACACAACAGAGTGCTCGGTTGATAATCTTTCAATATGCAAAGGAGTACTTTTCCCTTCAGGAAGCTCTCTAAGTGTTTAAGCACTACTATTTCGTGGGTAGTTTTTGGGTGTTTAATTAATTGCAACAATGCTACATCTCTAAAATGTTTGTGCAAAAAATATTAAAGCCTTTACAAGAATAGGTGGTTCAATACATATGTTAATGCACCCGAAAACCTGAAGTGTTTAACTCCACAATTGGTATGCTGAATCTCTATAGGTATTTTATTTCTGGAATTTAGGTTTGCTGCCAATCGAGGTTTATACTCTGTTAATTATTATCATGCTCTAAAGATCAATACTACATGTTTTTTTGGATGGTTGGTGTTGACGTATCCACCATATACACTAATAAAAGAAACTTCAATGAAGTAAACCAGTAAATATTTGAAATCTTCTTTAAGAAGTTTGTAGAAGTGAAAACATATGAATCTCAATTAGAGTCGGTTTCGCCTACTATTATATTATATATGTAGAACAAATTTGAAAAATCTTACATAATGGTAAAATGTAATGATAAGCTACTGCAATGGCTACAGATGGATTTGAGGATTTCAAATTGGGATGATATGGTTGGAACAATGAGCAGAAAAGCTAGAGGAAAAGGGTGGAAATCTGAAATTTTCAAGGTGCTGCTTACAAAATGCATTAATGAAATCTTGAAAGCAAAGAAATTATACCGTTTTCCAAGGCATTTATATATATAGACACATAAAAGATCAAAGATAGAATCATACGTCTTATAGTGCAGAAATGTATTAGGTATACAAAGTTGAAAGAACACTTGAATAGGCTTGTTTTTGGATAGATATTTGATTACTTGTATAGTTCGGGATTTTGTCATGGTGATAAAGGGTGGCCTGGACTGTTTTTGTTGGCCATTTTTGTATTACTCTGTTCTGGAAGTAATGAATAATAAAATTTCTTTGGTTCAAAAAACAAAAGATAATAAAAATAATGGTAAAATGCATGTGATTGTTGGATTCTGTAACTAGATGATATAACACCACCATGGTTCAGACATGCATGATTATCATTCTGTTGTCACATTTATATTAAGATTTTTCTTACTCTAGAGCCAAAACGTGTAGGTGCATTTGCTATTCCTTTGTGTCTCTTTGCTTCTAGATAGTATCCTTGTTTACTGTCTATCTATTTATTTATGAGTTCTGATTCTCCTGTACATGAAGTTTTTGCATATGCAACTTCTTTTGTATAATGGCATAAATGGCTATTTTCAGCCTTTCTTGACCTCGTTGTAGATAACATTTCTCTAGATGTGCATCCCAGATCTCAGACTCGCTGATTCAGTGTTGGTCATGGTCATGCATGTACAGAGCTGAAAAAGTACAGATCTCATGTTTAGTGTGAAATTGTTATTGCAATTTGGTGTACATTGTACTGAGGATAAATATTATACTTCTACTGGATAATGTGTTTTTTAGTATTTCTATTATGTTTTTGTGACTCATATCACATTGAGAAGTAGTTGCTAATTTGCAAGGAATTCTTATATGTTGGAATTTTTATTGCACCTCAGCTCTATTGGTTCTGATTATAAAATTCAAACAACATGTATTTCGTATTCGCAGATGTTTTCTTGTATAGATTATGATATTCCATTAGTTTATTAAGGGAAAGTGGTGACTTATATGGCCTCATTCTCATTATATTACTTAGCAGCTCAATTTCCAGTTATAACATTGCATTCTCAGGAAATATGAAACAGCATTTTGCCCATTGATCCTCCGTATACAAACACCGCTGGACGAAGAACATTACAAGTTGCTATTAAAAGAGACAATATGCTTGGCCAAAGTGGCACTCTAGTGCCCTGAATTACGGAGTAGAGATATGCCAAAAAAAGGTTGTTTTATAGGAGATTTGCAGATAAATATTTAGAATTGTCAAAATATGAAGTACTACACCAAACATGATAGACCCCACAAACCTGCAATTCTAGTCACGTCTAATAGGTGCAACTGGTCATGATACCACCATTGAAGAAATCCACATGCAGACGCAGTACCATAAGTTTATGCCAAAGTCTAGGGAGAGGCCAACCTTTCCTAATTTGATGGAAAGATCTGAGTTTTTCCTTACCTAGTCTGTCCGACCGGTCAGGCCGTTCGCGGTATGGTTTTAAGAGGTTATGATGTGGTTTTAAGTTGTTAACATTGAAAGTTTTCGTTATGCTTTTAACGTAATTCGGTGTGGTTTTAAGACACTATGGTGCGATTTTAAGTTGTTAGTATTGAGAGTTTATGTTATGATTTTAACGACATTTGGTGTGGTTTTAAGAGATGATAATATAGTTTTAAGAAGATACAATATGGTTTTAAGATGGTTTGTTATAGTTTTAATCGACAATCTAAAATCATTCAAAATATAAAGAAAATCACTATTAAACAAGTGTAAAATATTAAGAATTGCCATTAAAACATTAATGAACGAGTTTACAATAACCTACTTAAAATTTTTTAGTCATTACAATGTTGAAACATTCGGCGCTTTGTTTCGAATAAACTTCTTGGAGAACTTTTGCTTCTTGACTTTTCTTCATCAAACTCAATTGGCATCATCATCACCTTCTTAAAACCACAACAACTCTAGTTAAAACCACAACAAAGATAATTATAACCACACCATGTCCCCTTGAAACCGTACTATGGTACAATGGACAAACCCAACACAGTTGCATTAAAACCACACCAAAATCTCTTAAAGATGCAACTGAAGCTAAAAATCATATCAAGGATGACACATGTTCTTAAAACCACACCAAAGATAATTAAAACACACCCTGTCCCCTTACAACCATACAATGTAAATATCCAACACAGTTGCATTATAAATTTCTTAAAACCACAATGAAAAGAATTAAAATACACCAAAATCCCGTTTCTCAAAAAAAAAAAAAACCACAACATGACATCTTACAATCATACATTCCAGTCTTAAAAGCATACCGTACAGTCTTAAAACCATAACATGACATCTTACAATCATACTATCCAGTCTTGAAAGAATATCACCCAGTTTTAAAACCATACTATTCAGTCTTAAAATCATATCATCTTAAAACCATACTATTCGGTCTTAAAAGCATATCATCCAGTTTTAAAACCATACTATTCAGTCTTAAAAGCATACCATTCGCTCTCAAAATCATAACACATACTTTTAAAAAACCATAACATGACAATTTACAACTATACCATCTAATCTTAAAAGCACACCATCCAATCTTAAAATCTTACTGAAACCATGTCCTCTTAAAACCATACAATAGACAATGGACAAACCCAACACATTATGATTATATATTTGTTAAAACCACACCAACAAGAATTAAAACCACACCAATATCAATTAACACTATAACACAACAGTCTGAAGCTAAAAATCATATTCATGGATGCTTAAAACCTTAACACGAATTATTAAAACCACAACAAATATATTTATAACCACACCATATCCCCTTAAACCACTTACATACAATACAATGAGCAATGTGTATATATTTAAAACCACAACATTAGGAATTAAAACCACACGAAGATAACCATAACACAACACAACAGTAACATCAAACAAAAAGCTTACTGGATGACCTAATTAAGCAATCACATACGGAAAACAATCTAATTAAGTAACCAAAGCTTAAACATCACCATTCATTTTGCCTAAAAAAACAAATCAATAACCTAAATAACTAGAGGAATGTTGGAAACAACAATTTGATGATATCGATGACACAAATGAACATCTACAGTATAATGAAGTTATTATTAAAATTTCAAAGCTAAAGCTCAATCAATTGAATAACCTACTAGTACATGTTTATATGAAATTTGGATATGAATACATGAGAAGTTTTCAATTGTCAGATTCGAAAGAGTGTGAAATTGAATAAATGAGTGGTCCTGTACTACTGTATGTACCTTTATTTCATGGCCAGGTAACTATTGAAATTTCACGAACGGAAATTGTGAATGAAAAGCGCGATCGAGTAGATCTATCGGAAAACGACAGTAACTGTTCCGATCTCGCTCGTTTTGCCTAACTGTTCCGATCCCGCGATGAACGTGAAGCTTGTGGTGGAGGTGGTGCGGTGGTGAAAACTCTAGAGAGAGAAAGACATATTATATATATATATATATATGATTGTGGTTAGATCGGATAATTTTAATCTATTTATATTAAAACCATCTGACCGAATTTAACTAGTCTGATCGAGATTTGGTTCAACCTGATCATTCTTCCTATATAGAAAACATCTAACTCTTTATGCCAAAATCTATTACTCCATGCATAAGCATTAAGATGGGATACTTGTCCTTGAATGAACCACGTCAATTTTCAGTGATGATTAGAACTTGTGATGTCTATAATAATGGTGCCATTGCTCATACTCGTGGCCGTGCAGGGAAACATTTGTTTCCAAACAATTGATTATTACATGGCGATATTATTATCAGGCAATAAGATTCCACACTACTGATAAGTTGTAATGACCACTTCGATGTGACCATAGCTTTTCTTCCATTATTACATTACATTTTTATATAATACTCCAGAATGTGAATATTCTTGATTAATTATGATAATGGTGTCGATATTTCAAGCAAGCCATATGTGCAGTGGCCGATTTAGAATTTAGAGCTCGACATAATGCACTTACATATAGGGTTTAAAAAGTCAAGAATATTACTTATAAAAAATCATTTTAAAATTTTAAGGAGATGAAACTACGTACTCCCCCGTATATGTGTCCTGAGTCCTCACATCAATAACATATGTAACGGGAGTAGGGGACGAGTTATATAGTCGTCTTGAAAAAAAAAATCGATCCTAGGGGATTTATCCCTACCCAATTAAATAATTAAAGACAGATATACTGGATCATCACAACAAGTCAAAAATCAGTGCCAATTCAAATATCATCAATCGAGAGAGTCAATTTCAATATATGAATCACACATATGGGATATACGGATGAGTTATAAGGTGGTGCCGTGGTAATGAGCTGGAGCAGTGAAAGGGGAAAGGTGCATGGTTCGATCCATGTCGGTAACAAATTAATAATAAAAAAAGGGGGGATATATAGATTCAAATGTCAGTTTTATTGAGCTCTGCAATTGACTAAAAAAAATCACAATGGTAGAGGTTAATGGAAACAATTGCTTAACAAAACAAATCAACCTTACCTCCAATTGATATTGATAGAGTTGAAGAGTATCAAACCATTTACCGAATGGGCAGAACACAACTTGTCAATGGCATTTGACAGCTCCATAGCTCATTGATCGATTTGGGGACCAAACCATCGATCTCCTTGAGAAATCGATTTGTAATTTTTTTGTTCAATCAGCTTAGGGTTAGGGTTTGTGCGAAGACATTGGGAATTTATTACTTAAGAGTGTGTTTGCGTGGAATTTTTTCCAAGAAAACACCATAGTCCACCTAACCAAACGCTCACAAAACATTCAAAATTTGCAACTTTAGAACCGTATTGCAAGTATTATTTTTTAGGTCAAAAAAACGCAGACAACCATGAGTTATCAGGCCAAAGCTGCTTTTCACATATGCTAGCTGGATTAAATTCTCTTTATATACTCCGGCAACGATTGGTGCTTTATCTAGTCGTTTATACTACGTTATAGTCAAGATCTTAGCATTCCATCATATGACTTAATTTACATGAGGCCAAACTTAAACTCTCTGTTATGTATCAATCCAGTGTAGTCTGTCCACTGGTATATATACTACAAGTTGTTGAGATGGGATTGGGGACATGAGACATATACACAGGTGCAAGGGAACTGAACTTCACAGAAGAATCTAAGACATAAACTTTCAAGCAGAACTGATGTTAAATGCGTTGAGAAACGACTTGCCAGTTCCCAGTTCTATAAACCTGGTAGATTTTCAGATTTGGTAGATTTTCAGATTCAAGGGACTTATTATGCCAAGTTTAATTTAGTTTTGGTCGATACAATGAAGCTAGTAGCTGAAAAAGCATCAAATGTTTTAGGGATCTGCATTCTGCACAGACCATGTGCAGTATAATAAGTATTTCAAAATTAAAAATGGTGGATATTTGCATAATTTAACACTATCACATTTTTTTATCATGCCATGCTGCCAGCTATCATTGACAATGCCGAGTTTACTACAGTAGTGCTCTGAAATGAAAAGAACAGACAGCTAGCTAGTTACTTTGAAACAAAGCCACAAACAGGTCAATGCAACCATTTCATTTTCAATCAATCTCTTGCTTCATTTTTTTCCAAATTAATCCTCTGAAATCCTTCAAATTATCAACCTATGGCGGCTTATGCAGCTCTAGTCTCTCTCAACTTCACCATTGACCAGCATCAAGAGCGCTCCATTGTTTACCCACCCCAATACCCGATTCAATCTTCTGTCAAACAAACTATCACTTTTCTTCTCAAAGTATTTCAGGGTTATGATTACCAAACAATCACTGAAGAAATAGTTGAGCTGGAGAGGGAGATAGCTGAGGCTGCTTATGACGTTGACTATATCATCGAGTGCCTCGCTTTGGATCCGGTTCTTGAGAAATCTGGATACAAGGGAAGACACAGCTCAAACCTTTTCTCCGAAGATGAAAAGATGCAGATCATGAAAAAGTTTCTTTCGGGGAAAAGGCCAGGGAGATAATGGATGTCAAAGTCACTTCTCAAGGCGGTCATCAACTGCCAAGAAGTCTCACGCCTAGTGCCATTGATGTATTAGACAAAAACAGAATGATGGGATTTGATAATCATCTGTCCAAGGTCCTTGATTGGACATGTGGTGGCAAACAAAAGCTCATGATACTCCCGATTGTTGGAATGGTGGCATCGGTAAGACTACTCTTACTCGAAATGTTTTTGATCATGAAGACTTCAAGGACCGTTTTGATATTCGTATATGGTGTACGATCTCTCAATCACCCGACCTCCAAAGTGTTCTTGAATGTTTTCTACAGGACCTTGGGATTAATGTTAATAATGGCCAAACTAATCCAGGGGAACAATTGTGGAAGCGCTTGAAAGGTAAGCGTTACCTCGTAGTACTGGATGATGTTTGGAGCGGTGATGTTTGGGATACAATCAGAAGTTTCTTCCCCAATAATGGTAATTGGAGCCGAATCATTATTACCACGAGGCTGAAAACTGTGGCTTCTTATATTGGCACTTGCGAACCTTATGAATTACCATTATTGAGTGAAGAGGCAAGCTGAGATCTACTCAGAGAAAAGGTATTTCCAGGTGATGTCTGTCCTGCTGAGTTAGAGAAAATCGGGATGCAGATTGCTGGAGGTTGCAGGGGACTACCTTTAGTGATTGTTGTGATTGCGGGACAACTGTTGAACAACATCACAAGATATTCCTGGGAGAGTGTTGCAATGCATTTGAGATCAGCAGTAGATTCTGAAGGCGAAGATTGGTGCCTAAAGATTCTGTCGTTCTGTTACGAAAACTTACCTGTTTATCTCAAACCTTATTTCTTATATATGGGAGTTTTCCCGGAGGATCATAGCATTCAAGTGTCTCTACTTATCAAGATGTGGGTTGCGGAGGGGTTTTCAAAACCACATGGACATAAATGCTTAGAAGATGTTGCCATGGAGTATCTAGTGGATCTTGTCCACAGAAATCTCATTTTGGTTACTGAGCGATCATCCACGGGGAAGATCAAATATCTCCAGATTCATGATTTCTTAAGGGATTTATGCCTAAAGAAAGCTCATGAATATAACTTTCTTCGTAGCTTAACTTTCTTCGTAGCTATACCTACCTTAATCTCGGCATTCTTCCTGGCGCCGATAGAGATTATCCTCTGTACCTCCTCCCCACGCATGAGAGGTCTATAGGAGTATCTCCTTTCGAACTGGCAAGCAAATGGGATTTTTTTGCCAATAAGAATCTGATGCACTTTCGCCTCCGGTGTATTCGTTTGTCAGCTGCTCAAAGCATGGACGTTTCGATTTTTTCAGCGTCTCTTGCTTCATTATCCATGTTTCAGAATCTACACAGTATAATAATGAAGAGTATTCCAGGGGAAGAGCCAGTTTTCCTGCCACCTAAGATATGGGAGATGCCACTGCTTAAACATGTAGAGATCCAACGAGTCGTCTTACCTAATCCTCCAAATGCAGAATTCAATGTTACTGAGAAAGTGCTGAAGAACATGCAGACGCTTCTCAATGTATACAATTTCAAGTTCAGTGTGGACATGTGCAGAATGATTCCGAACCTAAAGAAGCTGAAAACTTTCATAGAAGGGTGTGAAAAGGCAGAAAGGCCTGTGTACGGAAACATTTCTGCAGCACATGTATCTTTCCTGCAATCACTGAGAAGTTTGAGGCTGGCTGGCAGCATGATTCCTTGGGAGGAAATTGCGAAGGTGGGGTCGTTGCCTAATCTTGAAAAGCTGAGTCTGTGGAATGATGCCTTCTGTGGTAGTGAGTGGAGGACGATTGAAGGCCAATTCTGTAAGCTCAAGGCTTTACATCTTGGATGCTTAACTTTGGAGCATTGGAGAGCCAAAAGCACCCACTTCCCGGTACTTGAGCGACTGTGCTTCAGTGGTATGCTGAGGTTGAGAAAAATTCCGAAAGAAATCAGAGAAACTGGGACTCTCCAAGTTGTCATCGTGGATCGGTGTCTCACTTCTCTTTCTCGATCAGCATATAAACTGAAATCAAAGAAAGAGAGCTTGGGAAACCATCATCTTCAAGTGCAAGTAAGTTTATTAATTATCAGCCGGCCCCCTTCTTTATTTTGTAACTTTAATGTCCACTGGCTCTCAATACTATGGAATGAAATGACAGTTATGTTGTCAAACCGTACCTCGAACTATGTTGTCAATACTATGTAACTTTGATGTCCACTAGCTCTTTCTCTGTTTGTTGCTGCAACTTTATTTCTTTCTTCAAAGTCCTTTGCGTTGAATCATATTGTAAATGATTCCTTCAAGAATATTCTGTATTCAAATTGAACTTAATATTTTCAACAATTAACAGGTTTATGATGATCCTCCAGAGGATGATTGGCAGAATGGGGGTCCTAATCCGGATGACAGTTCTGAACAGGATGAGGATACTTCTTCCGATGAGGATCATGGACAGGATGAGAATGATGATTCGAATGAGGATTATGGACAGTGATGATCTTGCCTGGACATTGTTCCTAGGCCCTAGCTATAAGACATTTGATCAGGTGTCAAAAGTTATACAGGGCTGGAGTTTGAATACATTGTTTTTCTTTCTTTTTTGTTTTTTCCAAATTTTTATAATAAGTTTGTAAGTAGATGTTATTTTTCCATCGAGAGATGGACGAAACACCTGGTAAAAAACATTGATAATCGAAAGCAAAATGGTTCCATCATACATCGGTACTTGATCAATGAACTTTGTGCAGTCGGTCTTCTGAAAATGCTTGCTGTTTCCTTGGCTTGTGATGCCAAATTGTGGCTGTGGATACTGATGTTAGAAATCTAAACTTTTCTGTTTAAGTAAATATAATGGAAAACAAAAAATAAGTATAAGCAGCCTAATATGTTAAAAAGAATTTGTGAAGTGTGAACCCAAGAGATAAAGCAATGAAATGAGACAAATAGACAATAGTGATGAACAGCAAGAATGAGATCACATTTTGCATAGCATATAGCATTACTTTTGGGGCAAACAATCATTTGATGTAAATATAACATATACTTGTATTACTTACACAATCAAAACCGGAGTGGTGACCCAATTACATTGTTCCGATGCTCATGATCCACGAGATAGCTAGATCAAGGAGCCTGCAAATTTCCAAAAACAAACTAGAAACTTTCATAAGAAATTCCTGTTGAACTCGTCGGAAAAACGACTTGCCAGTTCTACGTGTTAGATTTTCAAATTTAAGCGACATTTTAAGCCAAGTTTAAGTTAGTTTGGTTATTTCAGTGCAAATAGTTAGTTGGGTCTGAACAAGAGTTACATAACAATTAAGCTAGCTAGTTGGTGAAAAAGCATCAAAGCATGTTCAGTTTGAGAGAGTCCTCTGTGTTTTGGGATCTGCATGGTCAACCATCATTAAGTACTTCAAGTAAACAATGATGGATTGAATATTTGCATAATTTGACACGATCACGATTTTTTATCTGTACAAGTTTAATGATGTAAGTGTTGTTGTTTTACGTAGGTTGACCTATAGGTTTACTTGGAGGTTCACTTAACCCCGTATTACTAGAAACAGAGCACTTAACCGCCTTTTATTGTTTTAGCTATTCTAACACTAATTGTTCCACAGCTGTAGTTGTTTTACTTGTGTAGGAAGTTTATTATCTTATGGTAATTATTATAATTCAAGAAGGAAGAGACTTATTCAAGGAAGGACTCTAAAAGGAAATCAAGTTCTAAAAGGACAAGGAGTCTAACATGAAGAAATCGTTTCCTAATAGAAGACTGAAGATCTGAGCGTCCAGATTCATTCACGCGTTTCCTAAAGGATTTCGAACAAGCCTTTCTACCACTATATATATACTCCCTCCGTCATTTGCTTTTGGGCACATAAAATAATAATGAGAGTTAAATATTGAGTTATATTGATAGTGGAGGTTAATTTTACTTTATTGGTAATTTATGGCCACTCAAATGTGTTGGTGGAATATAAAATTATTATATACATGTCCCAGAATGGCAAAGAAATGAAATGGTGCAACTCTAATGGGACGCCCAAAATGGCAAAATGGTGCAACTGTTCTGGGACGGAGGGAGTGTATATATATATATATATATATATATATATATATATATATATATATATATATATATATATATATATATATATATATATATATATATATATATATATATATATATATATATATATATATATGAGAGCATCGACAGAAGAGAGATGACGACACAAGAGCCGAAAGTTCAGTTTATAGAGTTATAGGTTTATAGTTTTATTTGTGTCTTTTACACTAGTTTATATTCTAGACTTCTCTAAGAACGTATTGAAGGTAGCATAGATAGATTGGTTTCTATATCATCTTATAGGTGACTAGTGTTGTTTTTCTAGGATAGATATTGAGAGTATACAACATTGTACGAATAAAGATCTTTTCTAGTTGATTTTCTGCCTTAACTGGGCATCAAGCAAGTTTACAAAAGCTGCTTGAAAAGTTTCAAACACAGGTTATTTTTTATATTCCGCTGTGCTTTAATTTATATATATTATCTGTGTTTGTTAATCTGCAGGTTGACGTAGGTGTTCAGTGAACCCCGTAGTCAATCTGCGTTATTGGCTGAGGTATTTTGTATCTAAAGCAAGTTACACCCATCCTACGTTCTTTCAAATGATAATCATGCCATGCCAGCTATCATTGACAATGTCCATTTTACTAAATCAACAATTGAACAGAACAGCTAGCTTGTTTATTTTGAACAATTGTTAAAGAATTCTCATTTTTGTACTCGATTTTCGGATTATTTTTTTCCATGAATTACAATAGAAATTTCATCAGGATGCAAACCAGTAATACAATCACAGAAACTTAAGGTCAACCAAGCATATGATCATTTCCAATTGGTGCACACTTGCTCAGAAACAATCTCCTTCCCTCCTTCCAAATACAGATTCCAATCCTTTTTCATGGCGGCTTATGCAGCTCTACTCTCTCTCAACTATACTATTGAGCAGCATCTGTAGGAATATTGGGTCGTTTTGCTCTAAGCATACGCAGCGGAATTTCGAAAATTTTACGACCTATCTTGATAACGGTTAATTAACATGCATTACGTGAAAGAGATATTCACTTACAAATGGAGGACTCCCAAATCCTCAAGTGTGGGTTCAGCGAATTCCAATTGTTGCTCCTCGATCTCCTCTTCTGTGAACTCACGATCGTAGAGCTCCAAGTCTTCAAGTTCTGCTCCAAGCAAATCCCAATCCTCGGTATTCTCCAGCTTGAACTCCTTAACCTCGGTATCCACAGATTTTCTTCTACCGTAGAGTGCTAGGAAACTCTTTGAATAAGATTGGGATATATGTGAATTATATGGAGTATTAAATTTATCCTTTTCAAAAGAGGATAAAAATATTTTGCTATGTAGTTCTGTTCTTTTGCTTGTAAAAGGAAGAAGGAGAAGAATGCATGCAAAAATAATTTTTACGTATGTCAAAACAAAATTATTCTCCAGCATTTAAAAGCATTCAAACAAAATAACTACATGCCAAAATATGTGGGACCCGGATGAATAGTAACCAATGAGGAGAGAGAGAGCAAGTGGTGGGGACCAAGTCCCCACCTTCCCTTAACCACCCGGGCGCGTGCACAGCACGCGCCCATCTTCCCTTCTCGGGCGCGTGTAGCACACGCGCCCGTGAGATAATTAATGTGCTGGGCCTTTTGGCCCAGCTTCTCCCTCTCCCTTCATTTCTTCTTTGGGCCCAATTGCATTTTGGTCCAAATCAAATTTGGTCCAATTCATGCACTCCATTTTAATTGTTCAAGTCCAATTTGACCCAATTAAATTATTCACACTTAATAATAAATAATGTTAATCTAATTAACATTTATTTGTTTGATAATAAATAATATTAATCTAATTAATATCTATTTATTAGTAATCCCGATTTGGTAGAGTACTAATCATGTAGTGTGACCCGTAGGGCCTTATATATTAATCACTAATCTAATTAGGTTCACGGTGAAACTCCTAGACGGTTTACCGGACAACATTAATATACAAGGACGTTTGTAAGGATATACAAATCACCTTTAGTGTAAGGCTAATATAGTCCCTTCATTCTCGAATACTCGAATAAGTCTAGAACTTGATATCGTGTCCGTTCCAATAACTTATTCATTTCTTTCTCATTCTTGTTAGTTGATCTTCGATCATATCCAAACACCATTTTGAATATATCGTAACGCATTGGCCAATGACTAACGATCAACCTAACTATGAGATGTAAAGTATTCTCTCCAATGTCTATTGTGAGGAATGAATTCTATCTTGGTTCAACTACTACTCCCATGCGCTTCATAATATATCCAACGCATGCCGTATCTACCCCAAGTGGAGTGCAAGCATTGGTCATGGTCAAGATATATTATTCCACACATGTAGTCAGTATTGACCTCAAGTCAAAGGACTGTTAATTACCTTACACACCGATACTTCCGTAGACACATTAATAGAATTAATCAAACGGTTTATCGGTGGGTCAGTCAACACCCTCTAAGGTGTACCATGCATCCATCATGAATGACCAAGTCATTCGTAGTTGTGAGAGTCACTACATTCCTCTAAGAATATGATGCAGATCGCATGCCAATCTTTAACGTGCGTCATTGATATCCCAAATCTCAATGACCTCGATTGGGACTATTTTAGGACTTATGTTCTGTCATCCAAGTTCTCACACACTTGGTAATAACATATAGTCCATGGGAACATCTTATAGAATTATCTTAAAACAACCAAATAAATAATCCAAAGATGTAGAGCCAATTAATATGCAATATAAATAATAATAAACTGATTATGATCTAAGTACATATCATCTTGCAAATGGTTGTCTCTAGGACATACATACTTTCAATCTCCCACTTGGCCTAGAGCCAATCACCCATTTGTCTAACACCTATGTTCTCGTAATGTCTAACATGTTTCTCCGAGCTCAAGGCTTTGGTGAAAGGGTCAGCCACATTGTCTTCAGTGGGGACACGTTCTATAGATACTTCTCCTCTAGCTACCAGTTCTCTAATCACATGGTATTTCCTAGGTATATGCATGTTCCTGTTGGTGGATCTTGGTTCCTTTGCCTGTGCAACAGCCCCAGTGTTGTCACAGTAAACTTTTATCGGTCCAACATTTGGAACTACCCCTAGTTCCTTGAGGAATTCAGACATCCAGACGGCTTCTTTCACAGCCTCTGATGCAGCAATGTACTCGGATTCGGTCGTAGAATCAGCAACAGTTGCTTGCTTGCAACTTTTCCAGCTAACAGCCCCACCATTGAGTACAAACACATACCCAGTTTGTGATTTGTAATCATCCGGATCAGATTGGAAACCGGCATCAGCATACCCAGATGCTATCAACTCCGGTTGTCCACCAAACACCAAAAATTGATCCTTAGTTCGTCTAAGATACTTGAGGATCGTCTTAACAGCAGTCCAATGCTTAAGACCTGGATTCTTTTGGTGACGACAAGTGACACTTAATGCAAAGGCCACATCTGGCCTGGTGCAATTCATGGCATACATGATAGATCCAATTGCAGATGCATATGGGATTCTTTTCATGTGTTCCATTTCTTCTTCAGTCGAAGGACTATCATTCGACGAAAGAATAACACCATGACTTGCTGGCAAGAAACCCCTCTTGGATTCTTCCATTCGAAAGCGTTTAATCACTTTGTCAATATAGGTGGATTGTGACAACCCTAACATCCTGTTGGCTCTATCCCTATGGATTTTGATGCCAAGAATGTAACAGGCTTCACCCAGATCCTTCATTGAGAAGATTCTGGACAACCAATCTTTTACTGACTGTAGGAGGGGAATATTGTTTCCCATGATCAGAATGTCATCGACATATACGACCATGAAAACAATTCCTTCATTGCAGTGTTTTATATATACGCAAGGATCTTCCATACTTCTGACAAAGTCAAACGATTTGACAGCTTCGTCAAAGCGGATATTCCAGCTTCTAGAGGCTTGCTTCAGTCCATATATGGACCTCTGCAGCTTGCATACTGATTTGGGAGATGACTTGGATGTGAATCCTTCAGGTTGTATCATATACACCTCTTCTTCCAAATTTCCATTAAGGAAAGCGGTTTTCACATCCATTTGCCAAATCTCGTAATCATGATAAGCAGCTATAGCAAGTAAAATCCGAATAGACTTAATTTTAGCTACTGGCGAAAAGGTCTCATCATAATCAATACCTTGTCTTTGATTATAACCCTTTGCCACTAACCTAGCCTTGTAGGTTTGTATCTTGCCATCGGCATCGGTTTTTCTCTTGAAAACCCATTTGCATCCAATAGGTCTAACCCCATCTGGCAATTCAACCAAGTTCCAAACTTGATTTTGATACATCGAGTTTATTTCGGATTTCATGGCTTCTTGCCACCTCTCCGAGTCAATGTCCGACATTGCCTCGGTGTAAGTCTTAGGGTCATCCAAATCAGGTGAATTTACAACATCATCTTCATGAGTCTCTAAGAGTAAACTCACCTTTTTCTTTGGAACTCTTTCCCTTTCCGACCTACGTACTGCAATTACTTGTTCGGGTATAACCCTTCCCTTCCTTACTCTTTGTGGTACAACTATTGTCGTTTGTTCTTGCTCTACATTCTGATTGCGTTGAGGTTCTTGATTGTCAGGTTGTCCTACAACCTGAGCTATCTCAGGAATATTGTCCGTGACATGTCCCTGGTGTGGGGGCAAGTCAGTTTCCACAACTGGTATTGCCGGTGAAGTAGGAGAATTTAGTGGTTGTGACACATTCACTGTGGTGCTCCCACTGGATGCAAGAAGCTCACCTAGTATTTCGCTTCTAGCATTTGTATCTCCTACTGCTCCCACTGAATTGTTGTCAACTCCATTTGACAACTCTTCAACCTCATTGTTATTTCGTGGTTCTTGAATTTCTTCCAATTCTATTCTACTACGATCTTGATCTTTGAAGACATAGTCGTCTTCTAGAAAAGTCGCATTCCTAGAAACGATGATCTTGGAATCATCGCGAGAATAGAAAAAGTAACCTCTGGTTTCCCTAGGATAACCGATGAAATAACACTTTACACTTTTGGTTTCCAATTTGCCAGTGAGCATCTTCTTCACATATGCTGGACAACCCCAGGTTCGCATGTGTGAGAGAACAGGCTTCTTACCATGCCATAACTCATATGGTGTCTTTTCGACTGACTTTGATGGAACGCGATTCAGAATGTATATTGAGTTTTGTAATGCATATCCCCATAAGAATGTCGGAAGAGTAGAGAAGCTCATCATGGATCTCACCATGTCTAACAAAGTTCGATTTCTCCTTTCGGAAACACCGTTTAACTGTGGTGTTCCAGGAGGTGTCCATTGAGATCTAATCCCATTTTCTTTTAAGTAATCTGTGAATTCTCTACTCAAGTATTCGCCTCCACGATCAGATCGAAGAGACTTAATGCTTGTTTCAAGTTTTTTTTCTACTTCGTTTCTATACTCCTTAAACTTCTCAAAGGCTTCGGATTTGTGCTTCATAAGATACACATGTCCAAATCTAGAGAAGTCGTCAGTAAAGGTTATGAAGTATGAATAACCTCCCCTAGCTTGAGTTGCGAAAGGTCCACATACATCGCTATGGATCAACTCAAGTACCTTCTCGGCTCGTACTCCCTTTCCTAGAAAGGGTTTGTTGGTCATCTTTCCTTTGAGACATGATTCACATTGTCCATATGATTCGAAATCAAATGAAGTTAAATAGTCCAACTTATTTAATCGTGCAATTCTCGTCTCATTTATATGGCCAAGTCTACAATGCCACAAGTAGGTAGGATTTTTCATATTACTTAATTTAGGCTTCTTGTTTTGTATATGAAACATGTTATGTCTACAATCAAGTAAATATAAACCATTCACGAGTGGTGCAATCCCATAATTAACATCATTATGCAAAATGTAACAATTACTATTCGCAAAACGAAATGAGAAACCATCAATGTCTAACATAGGAATAGAAATAATATTTCTGATGATTGAAGGAACAAAATAACAATTACTTAGTTCTAAAATAAATCCCGAGGGCAAGTCTAGTCTATAAGTTCCTACACACTCAGCAGCAACTCGTGCTCCATTCCCCACGCGTAGGTCGACTTCCCCTGGTCTAACCAGTCTGCTGTCACTTAGGCCCTGCACATTATTACAAATGTGTGAGCCACACGCTGTATCTAATACCCAGCAATTGGAATTATTTGTAGACATATTAATTTCAATAACAAATATACCTGTGTTGGAGCCAGATGCACCATGCAAAGCTCCATCGGCCTTAGCCTTCTCACAGTCTCTCTTCCAGTGCCCCTTTGCCTTGCAATAGAGGCAGGCATCCTTCGCAACTTTTGCTTGCTTCTGCACCCCTCCCTTGGGCTTGAGTGTTTGAGACTTCGGTCCAACCTTAGCCTTCTTCTTCTTCTTGAACCTGTTCTTGGAACCATTCCATGGACCGGTCTTTGAAGTAGATCCCACCATGAGAACACTCTTTCCTTTGCTTATGGTCTGACCATAAGTCTTCAGCATGTTGTGGAGCTCCGGCAGTGTCACCTCCTTGTCATTCATGTTGAAGTTCACAATGAACGTCGAGAACGAGTCAGGGAGTGACTGGAGAACAATCACAGTAGACACACTGTTCTCAAATGATATGCCAACAGATGCTAGCTTTTCAATCATACTTATCATTTTGAGAACGTGGTCTGATACGTTGCCTCCTTCCTGGAGCCTGGACCTCAAGAGCTCTTTCAACAAGTCAAACTTGAGGCTCTTAGGTTGAGAGTCAAAGAGACTCTTGAGATGCTCCAACATCTCATAGGGCATCATATGCTCGTGTTGCCTCTGCAGCTCCATGCTCATGGAAGCGAGCATGACAGACTGTACATTGGCAGCATCATCAACATGCTTCTTGCGGGGAGCTGGATCATAGTCCACAAGTGCAGCAGCCTCAGTCGGTGCGACTGGGATAGGTGTGTCCAACACATACTCAACTTTTTCTTGCCTGAGAACCAAACGCACATTCCGGATCCAATCCAGATAGTTCGGCCCAGTCAGAACATGCTTCTCCAAGATGCTTTTGATGGATAGGTTAGACATTTTGCTTGACCTAGAGAAGTAAATATAAAGAATGAAATTAAACTAAGGCAAATTTCATGATCATAATCAGCAACTAAATATACATGGACTTTAGCAATATTTAGCTCCCACTATTTTAGCATACTCAATGACCCCACATAAAAGAGTACGGAATTATATCAAATACATTCATAGTGGACAAGATCCGCATTAACTTTATTATAACCCCAGCTAGGGCTGAACCGCTATAATAAATAAACCGGTAGGTCTCTAAACCAATTACTCTAAGTAACTCTTGTTTGGTCAAACTTGCAAACCAAGTTTGACCGACGTCCTTAAACTATTCCGACGCTAGGGCGACAAGACATAGATAAGTTAGTCATAACCATCACACAATGCTACCATGCATCTATAAATAGGACCTAGCCTCGTAGAACGGAGCAAACACTAGGGTGTAAATACTCTCGAACGAAAAGGATTAGTACACCATTTAATTGTGATGGGTGACGTCGTTTAGACCTAGTCCAAGACATAAAATTTAACTTGGGGTACATTTAAATATTGGGGTAATTTTAAACATATGACCAAGATCCTAAACATGCATTAAATAACTTGTGTCCTACACATGCAATACTTAAGGGCTTTATCCTATTCATGCATAAAATGGATAAATAATAAAGTTACATAAATTAAATAACTTTAATAAACCCTTAACATGCAAGGTCAAACCTAATGTGAGTCAAATATTATATTAAACAATTATTACAACCTTCTAAAGGATTAAATAATAATATATTTCTAAAATATATTAATTTGTAAATCTCCAAAATTACAAATATAATTTTCTGGGTGAAAATGAGAGACTTCTAAAGTTTTTTTTTTTTTTCAGGAGCCAAGTGCAAAGAAAAACAAGTTCTGGGTGTTTTATAGTGCAATTAAACAATAAGGGGCATTGAAGTAGTTTTACACTATGTAAATTGTTTCCAGCCCCTAGACTAAGTCTAATTCACCAACAATCTTGCCCCAAATTCTCTGCAAAAGCTCAAACAGGTCCCTATACTTTTATTTCGAATTTTAAACATCCAAATCACTTCTAAAGTTGATGAAACTCGAAATTAACCCCTTTGAATTTCAACCCGCATTAGTGGGAGTAATTTAAACCAGATTTTGGCCCGAAAAGTTTAGAACCCGTGAGCTTCAAAATCTTCCGACGAGTTTCCGGCGAGCTCTAAGCTCCACCATTCACGTTTTCTTTCGTTCCCAGTTTATACACTCGTTGTCTCATGAGTTACAGATTCCAAATCTCAAAACAATTTTTTTTTTTTTTTATTTAAATTAAAACTGTAAATTAAAACTTTAACCCCAGGTAAAAGTCAAAACAAAGAAAGTAACTTCCCTTTTAGTTCCCACGTGCAGACTCACAATGGCAGCATGTCACGTACATGCTTAACCTCCCACTAATTATAACTCCCATTCAATTAATTAATTACTTTAATTAATCAACACCCAATTAAACAATAATTAATTGATAATAATATTTGACTCACATTCTTCTAAGATAAAATAATTAAGCAATAAATCTAATTTATCATGCATAATTATAATAACGAAGCATGCTTTAATAAACAACATAAATAAAGCATATGAATTTAACATGTAAATAACCGTTAATTCAAGCCAAGCTCTGATACCACTGTAGGAATATTAGGTCGTTTTGCTCTAAGCATACGCAGCGGAATTTCGAAAGTTTTACGACCTATCTTGATAACGGTTAATTAACATGCATTACGTGAAAGAGATATTCACTTACAAATGGAGGACTCCCAAATCCTCAAGTGTGGGTTCAGCGAATTCCAATTGTTGCTCCTCGATCTCCTCTTCTGTGAACTCACGATCGTAGAGCTCCAAGTCTTCAAGTTCTGCTCCAAGCAAATCCCAATCCTCGGTATTCTCCAGCTTGAACTCCTTAACCTCGGTATCCACAGATTTTCTTCTACCGTAGAGTGCTAGGAAACTCTTTGAATAAGATTGGGATATATGTGAATTATATGGAGTATTAATTTTATCCTTTTCAAAAGAGGATAAAAATATTTTGCTATGTAGTTCTGTTCTTTTGCTTGTAAAAGGAAGAAGGAGAAGAATGCATGCAAAAATAATTTTTACGTATGTCAAAACAAAATTATTCTCCAGCATTTAAAAGCATTCAAACAAAATAACTACATGCCAAAATATGTGGGACCTGGATGAATAGTAACCAATGAGGAAAGAGAGAGCAAGTGGTGGGGACCAAGTCCCCACCTTCCCTTAACCACCCGGGCGCGTGCAGCACGCGCCCGTCTTCCCTTCTCGGGCGCGTGTAGCACATGCGCCCGTGTGATAATTAATGTGCTGGGCCTTTTGGCCCAGCTTCTCCCTCTCCCTTCATTTCTTCTTTGGGCCCAATTGCATTTTGGTCCAAATCAAATTTGGTCCAATTCATGCACTCCATTTTAATTGTTCAAGTCCAATTTGACCCAATTAAATTATTCACACTTAATAATAAATAATGTTAATCTAATTAACATTTATTTGTTTGATAATAAATAATATTAATCTAATTAATATCTATTTATTAGTAATCCCGATTTGGTAGAGTACTAATCATGTAGTGTGACCCGTAGGGCCTTATATATTAATCACTAATCTAATTAGGTTCACGGTGAAACTCCTAGACGGTTTACCGGACAACATTAATATACAAGGACGTTTGTAAGGATATACAAATCACCTTTAGTGTAAGGCTAATATAGTCCCTTCATTCTCG
The DNA here is from genome assembly GCA_028274465.1 of Plantago ovata. Taxonomy (NCBI): domain Eukaryota; kingdom Viridiplantae; phylum Streptophyta; class Magnoliopsida; order Lamiales; family Plantaginaceae; genus Plantago; species Plantago ovata. Next base: position 9,237,167 of record CM051458.1, read on the forward strand.
AATACTCGAATAAGTCTAGAACTTGATATCGTGTCCGTTCCAATAACTTATTCATTTCTTTCTCATTCTTGTTAGTTGATCTTCGATCATATCCAAACACCATTTTGAATATATCGTAACGCATTGGCCAATGACTAACGATCAACCTAACTATGAGATGTAAAGTATTCTCTCCAATGTCTATTGTGAGGAATGAATTCTATCTTGGTTCAACTACTACTCCCATGCGCTTCATAATATATCCAACGCATGCCGTATCTACCCCAAGTGGAGTGCAAGCATTGGTCATGGTCAAGATATATTATTCCACACATGTAGTCAGTATTGACCTCAAGTCAAAGGACTGTTAATTACCTTACACACCGATACTTCCGTAGACACATTAATAGAATTAATCAAACGGTTTATCGGTGGGTCAGTCAACACCCTCTAAGGTGTACCATGCATCCATCATGAATGACCAAGTCATTCGTAGTTGTGAGAGTCACTACATTCCTCTAAGAATATGATGCAGATCGCATGCCAATCTTTAACGTGCGTCATTGATATCCCAAATCTCAATGACCTCGATTGGGACTATTTTAGGACTTATGTTCTGTCATTCAAGTTCTCACACACTTGGTAATAACATATAGTCCATGGGAACATCTTATAGAATTATCTTAAAACAACCAAATAAATAATCCAAAGATGTAGAGCCAATTAATATGCAATATAAATAATAATAAACTGATTATGATCTAAGTACATATCATCTTGCAAATGGTTGTCTCTAGGACATACATACTTTCAGCATCACCAGCGCTCGGTTGTTTACCCACCTCAATACCCCATTCAATCTGTAAAAGAAACAATCACTTTGCTTCTCACAGTTTTCTAAGGTTATGATTATCAATCGATCACTGAAGAAATTGTTGAGCTGGAGAGGGAGATTGCAGAGTCTGCTTATGACGTTGACTATGTCATCGAATGCCTTGCTTTGGATCCGGTTCTTCTGAAACCTGGATACAATGGAAAACACAGCTCCAACCTTTTCTCTGAACATGAAATTGTGCAAATCATGACAACCTTTCCGTCTCTTAGGGAAAAGGCCATGAAGATTATGGACGTCAAAAGTCACTTCTGAAGGTGATCAACTGCCACATTGTTTCACGCCTAGTACTGCAATTGTATCAGACAGAATGGTGGGATTTGATGACCACCTGTCTGAGGTCATAACTCGAATTGACAATAGCCCAGAAAATATTGAGATACTCCCCATCGTTGGAATGGGAGGCATTGGTAAGACTATTATTCGAAATGTTTTTGAACATTATTCCAACCACAGTGATTTTGGTATTCGTATATGGTGTACGATCTCTCAATCGCCCGGCCTCCAAAGTGTTCTTGAAAGTTTTCTGCAGGACCTTGGGAACTAAACTAATCCAGGGGAACAATTGCACAAGCGTTTGTCTGGTAAGACTTACCTTGTAGTGCTGGATGATGTTTGGCGGTTGATGTTTGGGATACAATCAGAAGTTTCTTTCCAGATAATCGCAATCAGAGCCTGATCATTATTACCACCAGGTTGTTAACTGTGGCTTCTTCTATTGGCACTTGCGAACCATATGAATTGCCTTTCTTAAGCGACGATGCAAGCTCGGATCTACTCAGAGAAAAGGTGTTTGCAGAAGATGTCTGTTCTCTAGAGTTGGAGAATATTGGGATGCAAATTTCCATAGGTTGCAGGGGACTACCTTTAGTAATTGTTGTCATTGCAGGACAACTGTCAAACAACATGACAAGAGATTCTTGGGAGAGTGTTGCAATGCATTTGAGATCGGCTGTAGATTTTGAAGGCGAAGATTGGTGTCTAAAGATTCTGGCTTACTGTTACCAAAGCTTGCCTATTCATCTCAAACCATGTTTCTTATACATGGGAGTTTTCCCAGAGGATCATACCATTGAAGTGTCACTACTCATCAAAATGTGGGTTGCGGAGGGGTTTTTGAAAGCATATGGAGATCAATGCTCAGAAGATGTTGCCATGGAGTATCTCATGGATCTGGTCCACAGAAATCTCATTATGGTTACTGAGAGATCATCCAGGGACCAGGGGAAGATTAAAAATCTCCAAATTCATGATTTCTTAAGAGATTTATGCCTAAGGAAAGCTCATGAATTTAACTTTCTCCGCGTCCGACATACCTTAGTCTCGGTATGCTTCCTGGCGCAGAACGAGATTACCCTTCCTACCTCCTCCCCACGCGTGAGAGACACATAGAAGTAGCTCCTTTGGAACTTGCAAATAAGTGGGATTCTTGTGCTAATAAGAATCTGATGCACTTTCGCCTCCGGTGTATTCGTTTGTCTACTGTTCAAATCATGGCCGTTTCGATTTGTTCAGCATCTCTTGCTTAATACCCATGTTTCAGAATCTACACAGCCTGATTATGAAGATTATTCCTGGGAAAGAGCCAGTTTCTCTGTCACCTAAGATATGGGAGATGCCACTGCTTAAGCATGTAGTATTAAGGAAGAATTAATGCATGATTCTTCATAACGTGATTTGTGGGATTTAGTACATAATTGTAATTAGTAGTGTTAAGTTAACATGGATATTCTTCTAGAATGTTCTCTACTAATTCTGTTGTAATTGTATTTGTATATATATGGGTGTTTAACCCCTAATGAAATATATCATTATTCCACAAATCATCATTCTATATGGTATCAGCCTTTTGAATCCTGGGCACCCACAAATCCATTTACTTATTCATTTTTTTTAACCCTAAAAGTAAGTCAAATACTTACTACTTCCCTAGCGCCGCTTCCATCTACGTTTATCCATCTCACAGCCATGACTCAATCCACCACCATTGTTGATGAATCTGGTGATTCTAACAACAACAAAACCACCGAACAGACCAATAATCCCGTCCCACCCGCTGATCCGCAAATCACCATCATCTCCACCCCATTCCCAAATTCTCATAAACTCAATCGCAAAACTTTCCTCAATGGCGCGCTATGATTATGGCGATTCTGAATGGCTATGATCTCCAAGGGTACGTTGATGGTACCATCATTGAACCTCCTTTGGCCTCTCCGGAGCGGAAGGCCTGGTTCCGCCAAGAACAAATCGTTCTGGCAACACTTCAAGGGTCTCTGACTGATGAAGTGATTCCATATGCCTCTTCCTACACCTCTGCGGCTACTGCGTGGAAAGGCCTCCACCAGATTTTTGCCAGTCGTTCTCGTGCTCGTGTAATGCAACTCAAATCCGAACTTGCTAAAGCACATATTGGTTCTAGTTCTGTGGCAGATTTTTTGCACTCCCTTAAGGCAAAAGCAGATGAACTTGCATTAATTGACTCACCTATTTCAGATGATGATTTCACCCTGTATGCTCTCAATGGTCTTGGACATAAATTCCGAGATATTGCCGCATCGATTCGAGCCCTGCCATCCTCTGTTTCATTCCCAGAATTACTCGATCTGCTCAATGCACAAGAACGATTTGTTGACAAATTAGATGAGTCCTCTGCGCCTGCGGAGCTTACTGTTTCTGCCCATCTTGCTCGGTCACCATCGCAGCCACGTTCTGCTCCTCGTTCTGCTCCTCAGTATCAGTCCCCGGGCACCTTTCATGGTGGTAAGCCAAATTATAAGAATAAGAATAAAGGCCAATATACTACTAATTCTCGTGGCTCTCTCTTTTGTCAATGGTGTCAAATTCCAGGACACGGTGCATTGCAGTGTCGACAACTTCAGGCCAAACTGAACGCCTCAGCAAATTTGGCTCGGACGCCTCCTAATTCTTGGCTTATGGATTCTGGCGCATCCCACAATTTGACATCTGAACTTGGCAACCTCTCTGTCCATTCTGAATATGACGGGACAGAAGCGGTTCATCTCACTGATGGCTCCTCCATGCCTATCTCACATACTGGTACATCTCATTTACACTTTCCTGGCCGTACATTTAGTTTATCTAATGTCTTATGTGTACCTCGGGCACAAGAGAATTTACTGTCAGTTCATCAGTTCACTCGATCTAATAATGTATCTGTGGAATTTTTTCCCTCTTGTTTTATTGTGAAGGATCGACTCACGGGGGCGCCTCTAGCTCGAGGCACATGTGAGCAGGGCATCTATCGGCTGCAAGTTCCTGCCTTTTATTTAAAGTCTTCTGCTCATTTTAATTCATTGGGTCTGCGTACCTCTTTTGACATATGGCATGCTCGGTTGGGTCATCCATCCCGCCGCATAAGTTCTCTTATTATATCTAGTAATAATTTGCCGCTTTTGAAATCTGGTGTGTCGGATACGGCTTGTGACTCTTGCTTATGTTGCAAAACTCATAAATTGCCATTTTCTGAATCTTCATTAATTTCGTTACATCCCTTGCACTTTATTTATGCTGATGTATGGGGGCCAACTACGATGTCTTATGATGGGTACCGATATTATCTCATTTTAGTTGACTCGTTTACCAAGTATTGTTGGTTCTTTCCATTGGAGTCTAAATCACAAGTCAGGCCTATATTTGAGAAATTTTGTCCATTAGTTGAGAAACAATTTGGTCACTCGATAAAAAACTTTTATAGTGATAATGGAGGGGAATTTCTTGCATTACGGTCTTACTTATCGACTAAAGGAATTAATTGGCTTACCACAGCTCCCTACACCCCTGAGCAAAATGGCTTAGCAGAACGCCGACACCGTCATATAGTGGAAACCGGCAAAGCATTACTGCATTATGCCAAATTACCAGCAGTCTTTTGGTCTTTTGCCTTTCAAACAGCGGTCTATCTTATTAATCGCATGCCAACACCGCTTCTACAGAATGTTAGTCCGTTTGAAGTCTTGTTTCATCAAGCACCCAACTACAAAAAACTACGCACTTTTGGTTGTGTTTGCTATCCATGGATCCGTTCCTACTCCACTGGCAAACTTGAACCGACTTCTCGTCCATGTATCTTTATTGGGTATTCCACAACTCAAAGTGCTTACCGGTGTCTTGATCCATCCACGAAACGCATATATATCTCTCGACATGTTCAATTTCGAGAAGAGGCCTTTGCGGACTTCTTCAACCCTACTTCTACATTACGACCTATTGAGTTGTCTATCCAGCCTGTGGATGATTCCCGGCGAAGCACTCGCTCTCGTCAACTATCATCGCGTCTTACTGGGTTTATTACTGAATTACCACCATCTATTTCCCCCCGCCCAGCAGCGAATCGTGCAACCAACCATCCGTTACCTCCTGATATTGAACCTACTTCAGTTGCACAAGCCCTACAAGACCCTCGTTGGCGCACAGCTATGGCAGAGGAGGTGACTGCACTTGCAACTCATGGTACATGGGATCTTGTTGAACCACCTCCGAACTCTAACATTGTTGGTTGCAAATGGGTCTTTACGATTAAACGTAAACAAGATGGCACCATTGATCGGTATAAGGCTCGTCTTGTGGCTAAAGGATTTCATCAACGACCCGGTCTTGACTACCATGAAACTTTTAGCCCGGTTATTAAGCCTATTACGATCCGGACAGTTCTATCACTCGCTCTTTTACACAGATGGGAAATGCGCCAGTTGGATATTAGTAATGCTTTCCTACATGGAACCTTGTCTGAGCCAGTTTTCATGAAACAACCTCCTGGTTTCGTTGACAAATCGCATCCACGCCATGTGTGTCTCCTTAAAAAATCTCTTTATGGTCTAAAGCAAGCTCCTCGAGCATGGTATCACACTTTAAGTGCTGCACTTCTCTCATTCGGTTTTCATCAATCTAAAGCTGATACATCACTCTTTATCTACCGCCATTCGAGTGATTATCTCCTTGTACTCGTTTATGTTGATGACATAATTCTCACCGGTTCGAGCTCATCTCTCCTATCAGCTCTCACCAATCACTTGAAAGCTCAGTTTGCTGTTAAAGACCTTGGAGCCCTCACATTCTTTCTTGGTGTTGAGGTTGCTCGTTGTCGAGAGGGACTCTTGCTCTCTCAACACAAGTACACAGTTGAATTACTTAGGAAACATGGCATGGATGGTGCTAAGCCTGTTAGCACACCAATGGCAACAACCTCCGCACTGGCCGTCTCAGGTCCCATTGACCCGTCAGATTATAGAAGTGCGATCGGTGGGTTGCAATATTTGACTCTTACTCGTCCCGATATCTCATTCGCAGTTAACAAACTTGCTCAGGCTATGGCTTCACCCACACTTGCCGACTGGTTATGTGTGAAGCGTATCTTTCGGTATCTTAAAGGGACACTCCACCATGGTCTTCTACTTCGCACTCCCACATCATTATCTCTCACAGCTTACTCGGATTCTGATTTTGGAGGCAATGTCACTGATGGAAAATCTACCTCTGCTTACATTATCTTTCTTGGGTCTAACCCAATCTCATGGCGTTCTAGGAAGCAAACTGGTGTTGCACGATCTTCTACGGAAGCTGAATATCGTGCCTTGGCATCTACTGCAGCGGAGGTATGTTGGATATTCCAACTTTTTCGTGAACTCGGCATCTCTCTTCCATCACCACCTCGACTCTTATGTGACAACCTTGGTGCCACACGGCTTGCCTTGCATCCAATTATGCACTCTCGCATGAAGCATATTGCCTTGGATCTTCACTTTGTTCGTGATTTGTCTAACAAAGGTATTTTTTCGGTTGCCTATGTCAATACATTGGATCAGCTCGCGGATGCATTGACTAAGCCACTGCCTCGCTCCAGATTCTTGTCATTGCGATCCAAAATTTCCGTGGCCGATGGCACGTCAATTTTGCGGGGGCGTATTAAGGAAGAATTAATGCATGATTCTTCATAACGTGATTTGTGGGATTTAGTACATAATTGTAATTAGTAGTGTTAAGTTAACATGGATATTCTTCTAGAATGTTCTCTACTAATTCTGTTGTAATTGTATTTGTATATATATGGGTGTTTAACCCCTAATGAAATATATCATTATTCCACAAATCATCATTCTATATGTAGAGATCCAACGAGTTGTTTTACCTAATCCTCCAGATGCCGAATCTCATGTTATTGAGAAAGTGCCATGTGTGATGAAGAACATGCAAACGCTTCTCAATGTATACAATTTCAAGTTAAGTGAGGAGGTGTGCAAAATTATTCCGAACGTAAAGAAACTTAAAATGACTTTCACAGAAGGGCATGAAAATGCAAGAAGGCCAGTGTTCGGAAAGATTTCTACAGCACACAGAGCTTTGCTACAGTCACTGAGAAGTTTGAGGTTGGATGGTAGCACGATTCCTTGGGAGGACATGGAGAAGGTGGGGTCGTTGCCTAACCTAATTGAAAAGCTTTATCTGTGGAATGATGCCTTCTGGGGTAGTGAGTGGAGGACGACTGGAGGACAGTTCTGTAAGCTGAAAGCGTTAAATCTTGGATGCTTAAGTTTGGAGCATTGGAGTGCCAAAAGGAGCCACTTCCCAGTACTTGAGCGACTCACCTTTTATGGCATGCAGATGTTGAAGGATATTCCAAAAGAAATTCAAAAAATTTGGACTCTCCAATTGGTCTCGGTTAAGCGGTGTTGCACTTCTCTTGCTAAGTCTGCATATGAACTGAAAAAAGGGTAGAGCGCTTGGGAACCGATCGTCTTCGAGTGCAAGTAAATTTCTTTATCTTTCATTCTTTCCCTTCTTCATTTTAGCTACTGAGTGTGAATTCTAACATGTGTTTTATATATTCTTAATTTTTCATGCACGTAGACGTCAGTACATGTTGGAGTTACCTGTGATTATTGCGAGATGAAACCGATAGTAGGAGTTAGATACAGATGCAAAGATTGCACGGAGTATGATGGCTTTGACCTTTGTGAAGAATGCTACTCATCTGGGCTTGTTTATGACCATCCTGGCATACGCAATATCCAGAAGCATACCTTAGACCACGAGTTTGAAATTCTAACATCATCATGGGTTGGACGAGTTGTTCCTCTTACCAAGAGAATCCAGTAACATTGTGATAGGTGTGGAGAAGCAATATCAGACCGCTTTGCAGCTGACTGGGGAAAAGACAATTGAAATGATATGAGGGTGAGAGATTTAAAATTGGCATTTCACTCAGAAATTGCCTAAAATAAAAAATTTATCTGTTGTATATTTATAATTTACGCACCCCCTCTAGCTCAAAAACATTTTGTAATTTTTGTTGCCTTCTCTTCTTCAATTTTCAGAAGTTGTACGTTGCGACTTTAGAACAAAAAATGCACACAACCATGAGTTAATAGGCCAAAACTGCAATTGATTACATGTACATAAACCCTGAAGTGTTTAGAATACACTTTTATATGCTGGATTAACTCCTCTTTATATACCTGGCAACTATTGGTGCTTTTTCTAGCTAGTCGTCTTTTATACTACGTTAATTATAGTCAGAATCTTAGCATTCCGATCCAGTGTAGCCACATTGGAGACATGAGACATATACACAGGTGCAAGGGAACTGAACTTTACATGCATATTCTGATCATGATTTTCTAAGACAGAAATTTTCATGCAAAATTCCTGTTAAACTCGTAGGAAAGCGACTCGCCGGCCAGTTCTACGTGCTAGAGTTTTTTCAAATTTAAGCGACATTTTATGCCAAGTTTAAGTTAATTTGGTTGATTCAGTGCAAATAGTTAGTTGGGTCTGAAGAGTTACAATATAATATAACAATGAAGCTAGCTAGCTAGTTGGTGAAAAAGCATCAAAGCATGTTCAGTTCGGGAGAGTCCTCTGTTTTAGGATCTGTAGGATCTGCATTTTGCACGGAGCATGCATGTTCTAGTTTCGGTCAACCATCATTAAGTACTTCAAGTAAACAATGGATATTTGCATAATTTGACACGATCACAATTTTTTTATCTGTACAAGTTTAATGATAATCATGCGCATTGACATGTCCAGTTTACTAAACAGAAGTACAGAACGTACAGCTAGCTTGTTTGATTTGAACAATTGTTAAAGATTCTCATTTGTGCACACATCTCAAACAATCTCCTTTCTTCCTTCCACATTCTATACCAATTCCAGTCAGCACAGATCCATTTCCATGGCGGCTTATGCAGCTCTACTCTCTCTGAACTTCACCATTGAGCAGCATCACCAGCGATCTGTTGTTTACCCACCCCAATACCCGATTCAATCTCCAGTCAAACAAACTATCACTTTTCTTCTCAAAGTATTCCAAGGTTATGATTGATTACCAATCAATCACTGAAGATATTGTTCAGTTGGAGAGGCAGATAGCTGAGGCCTTGAGTATGTCATCGAGTGCCTCGCTTTGGATCCAGTTCTTGAGAAATCTGGTGGATACAAGCTAGGGAAACACAGCTAAAACCTTTTCTCTGAAGATGAAATGATTCAAATCATCAATAAGTTTTGTTGGTGATTTTAGTGTCATCAATTCATTTTAGTAGTAATGTGATTTGTTAGAGACTGGTGCGATCTCTCTCGTTGAGGCTCGGAACAAGTTTGGGTAGTGCGGAGTGCACGCTTATTGAGTTAACGAGTTATCGGCCACAAATACGAAGCAGGGGTCAAGGCGCCCCCTTGCGGGGTCGAGGGGCAGAGCCCCTCGCGGGGTTGCAAGGGGCGGAGCCCCTGTACGGGGTTGCAAGGGGCAGAGCCGCTGGGGTCCCGCTGCCAGGTCAGCGGGCGGGGTGCGGGGCAGCGCCCCGACCTTTTTGGACATATGCACCCCTTCGTGAACAAACAGGTTTGTTCGGATATATGCACCCCTTCATGAACAAACAGGTTTGTTCTGAACAGATGCGCCTCTTCCTTCTTCGTTTTGTACTTCTATATATTGAAGGAATCAGTCTCCTGAACAGATACAACGAAAACTATTACATCCTCTCTACTTTCTGATCGAAATTCATATTGCCTGAATTAGATTGCCTTCTTGGATTATCCCGGCAAGGAATTCGTGAAACCCAGGCAACAAGTTAGGGTCGAATTATCTTGTTTGGAAAGTGACTACACGATCCATTGAAGTTTTCCAAGATTATCACAACCCTCATATATTACTAACAAGTTTGTGTCTTTCGGGGAAAAGGCCATGGATTTTGTTTCTGATTCCGATGAAGCTGATCATCGTCAACTGCCAACAAGAAGTCTCACGCGGTCTAGTAATGCTGTTAATGATGTATTACACACAAACAGAATGATGGGATTTGATGAGCTCGACAAAGAGTTCAGGAATCATTTCAGTGACACACCAAATCTCCAGATACTAAAATGTACGAACATAAACATAAAAAACGAGCATCTCAAAATGTACGGAGATGCAATCCTACAATGTACGAACATAACTAAAAATACTAGCTACTCCTCTGCCTCTGCGTTCTCCACCCCACCCAAAGCTCCAGCATGGTGGTGCGGCTGGATGAGGGGAGGGTCCCGGTTCCAGTACGCTTCCCACAACGGCCGAGAAGCCGTGTCAATCCATAGGGGCCATTTTCCCTCCTTGCTCCAGTCAGTTTTGACTCTCATCATCGTATGCATGTGGATGCTAGATCCTCGGACCAGGAACGCATTCCACAACTCCTCCATATGAGCAGGAGGCATATAGTAGTAGTTCTGCAATATATATATATTCAATGTACATAAGTGAAATGAAACACAATTTACCTAAATGTTACACTTAATTAGTGAGCGCCGCCTCCTCAATAACCTAAGGTTGCGGTCTAACATAATCATGGGCGCCGCCTACCCAACATCATGAATGCGGACGTAAAGTTATTAAATACAAATAAAGTACCTTCAATTCCTCGAAAAACTGCTCCTTTGCGGACATAGGAAGCGTACTCCACCTTTCACCCCCACTCCCTGGCTCTGGAAGCGTATGAAATCTTCTACGGATGATGTTACCCAACTTTCTATTAGCTTCAGGCGGGTGAAACCTGTAACACATATTAAAAAAATAATTATGGATACCCACAACTATATATAAAAACAATTAAATACAAACTTTAAGTACAAAACTTACGTGGAACCCTGCCCAACAGACAAGACAGGCAGCCCATTGTCGCCGCCCTGGGGCAGTGCTTGACCATCGTCGCCGCCCTGGGGTTGTGCTTGACCATCGACGTTCATTGTCTTGATTGTTAGTTAACTTATTGTCACTTAATAAGTTGTCACTTAATAAGTACAGACGAGGACTTGGAAAGCAAGGAAAATTTGTAATGTTTACTCTATGGATACCAGGAAATAAAGTCCATTTATTAGTAGGTCACACGATGATCATATTATTAGTTTGGTCCTATGGTGTGTTCAGTTAAATACAATGAGTTCGCTTAAATGTCAGTAAGGCTTACCAATGGGTGCAAACCAATAAAACGCTTACTGATCGACAGTAAACGTATAGTATTAGTTATCACCCAATGTAAGCCTAATCCAACACTTCCAAACTAATATATGTATATCATCATCACACTTTATGAAATGATTAAATATTAAGCAAAATCGTAAAAGTCTACTTCCAGAATAGATTGATAGATTACATCTATTTCAATCTACTTTAATAAACCAAAAATTACTCAAAATAAATATAAATAATTAAATTAACTAATTAACATAATTAACCAGATTTATTTAACTGAATTAATCTATATTATACTAATTACAGTTAATATAATCAATTAACAGCCTATCATTAATTAAAACAAATTTATAAAATTAAATAAGAAATCGAAAAAATGGAAGAACAAACTGATTATTGCTATACAACATATATAATCTAACAATTTACAACTAGAAAAATCATAATTAAGCAAAAAAATTCAAAAGTCCCAAAAATTAGGGTTAGGGTTCTAACCTTTTATGTGGACAGAGATTGAATCGGAGAGGAGAAGATGGAGGAGGTGGCCCGATCTACCAATTTCACCCGAAGAGAGAAATTAAGAAATGAAATTGAAATTGAGAAGTAAGAGAATGAGAGGAAGAAACTTACTGTTGGGCAGAGATCATCGAGTGGATGGAGATGCTACGGTGGAAGGTGGTTTCTGCTCCGGTAGTGGCGGTCGACGGTGGTGGCTCCGGTGGTGGGATGGAGATGCTAGGGTTTCAATTGGGGGACAATGGAGATAAATGGAGAAGAGAAGAAGAGAATGAGAAGGGAAGAAGACGATCGGCGTTTTAGTCGAAAAACTTAGCGACGGATGATTCATCCGTCTCTACATCCAGAATTATTATTTTTTTTCCTTTTTTTATTCAGCAGTCAACGGAATATAGCGACGGATGGACTGATCCGTCTCCAGAGTACAGACGGATAAAGTTTATCCGTCACTATTTAATAGGCAGATTCGATCTCTTAACACACGAATTGAGCTTAGAGCGCAGTTCGTCCTCATCCGTCGCTACATGTAGCGATCCGTCGCTAAATAGAGACGGACCGCATCCGTATCTACTTATCCGTCGCTAAATGTCTGATTTCTTGTAGTGAGCATTGTACTATTTTCATTATTTTCATAGTTGAATATTGATTGAGTCGAAAGCTCTGGTGTTCTTGTGCACAAACCCTGAGGTAATTTAATTCTTGTGTTAGTTACTTCATAGGCAGGTTATTCTTGTGTAACTGCTTGTCTAGTGCGTGATCTTGTGATCGTGCTAGAGATTTACTCTTTTTCTTGCAAAATCTCTATCTTTTCTGTTCGGTGGATCTCGGGGCCTAACAGTAAATTTCTTTATCATCTCTTTAGTTCTCTAAAACTGTCATGCTAATTATTTGAGTTTGGTGGACATAATTTTAGGTTGGTTTATATATGTCAGGCTTAGCTTACAAAAGAACAGAAACTACCATTTGGCCATGTACTTTTTTTGTTTGTTTGTTTATATTCATTATAATTAGCATGCAGAGAGATCAGTTAGGTTGTTTTCCACCTTAATAAATTTTCAACTGTCACGTATACTTTACATGTACATATATCCTTTGCCATGTGCATATATTGGATTCTCCAGTACATAATGGAATTACATGTGATTATTGTGAGAAGAAACCTATAGTTGGTATGAGATACAGATGCAAAGATTGCACGGAAGAAGGAGGCTTTGACCTATGGGG
>CM051458.1:9250342-9275714 GCA_028274465.1 Plantago ovata
TAAACTCAACAAGACGAAAAACAAGTCATATGATAGTAACCCCCTCCCCAAACCTATTCGTTAGAATAGGTTTCAACAACCAAGGATCACACACCTGACTCTACCTCCTTCCTAGGCATTTAGCAATCTCAATAAGCAGGTGAAGACTTGTTGCCTCTTACGTACATAATCACACGGGAATACAACCAAAGACTCAAACATACAATTTTTATAAGGCCTTCGCGAACCGCAGTAGAGAAAACACCACATAGTGATGTCGAGACTACCAGTTTAACTAGTGCACATACAAATATGACAACCAAGCGAGACAAATCTCAACTATTCCATAGAGATGCAATGTATGGACAATGGTCATAACACTTAGTCTATACAATAAAAAATTTCAAAAAATTTGGCAATAAACTCCACACAACATCATGAAAGACTAGACTAAGGATGATGCCATACAAACAAACTAAATCGAAGAAAGCGGTAAACTGCAAACAAGGTTTTCACGAGTGATCATAAGAAGACTAAGTTATAGAAATACACAACGATAACCCCCCCTCCAATCTGAACTTCGTCATTCGTCCCGAACGTTAAAAGTGGATATGAGGTAAGAGCTAGACGTATACCTTTAACCTGTATTACTCAAGTAAACTCGTGAGAAACCAAAACGGTGATAAAAAGGGTAAAAGGGTCGATACGGTTGCATTCGGGGGTGATTTGCGGTGTCCGTGGTCATATCCGGACACCCGGGCACTAGCGTCCCCAGGCGCACCGCCCGTGTGGGCGGTCCGCCTGGGTGCCCAGGGGGCGCCCAGGCCCCTGCCCCTCCCAGACGCACCACCCCGGGTGTGGGGCGGTCCACCTAGGAGCGGCAGAAAACGCCCAGGTGTTCTGCCGTGTGGGGCGGTCCGCCCGGGAGCTGCAGACTCCTGGGTCCTCGTTGTGTCCCTCCGAATACGAAAAATATCAACTTTTTACCTAGGTTATCACCAAAAACATACTCTAACGCAAAGGGGAAAACACTAAAGAGTCAAAAAATATGCATGCAATGCAAGAAGCGATAAAACTCCGGGTTGCCTCCCGGGAAGCGCCATTGTTTATTAGTCTCTGACTCGACTTCTTCATCTCCTTCAGCTCCTACCAGGACGGGTACTAGCCTTCCCCCTCATGGATCTCTTCCTCATACCTAGTACCTGAGAATGAGAATGAACAAACGCAGCAAGGCCAATAAAACTTATGGGGTGAGAAACATTAAAGCGTGGGCTAGAATCAGAAACGGCTTGCAACACACGTTGCTTGCCATCCACCTCAATAGTGCAAGTTCTCCGATATATGTCGATTACAGAGCGCAATTTGGTCAAGAAAGTTCTTCCCAAGAGAACCACATCACTCATCTCAGGTATTGATGCCGACATCACAATGAAATTGGTGTAAACAGAAGCGTCACCAATCTTTATCAACACATCTTCACTATGCCTTCCGGTCGTACAAAGGTTCCATCTGCCAGCTGCACAATGGCCTTATGTTTCTCGAGCTCGCCCAGACCACTCTTCTCGAACACATTCATTGGAAGCACATTAGAGTATGCTCCCGTATCAAGTGTAGCACGGACACCATCGAGGCTACCAATCCCAACCTTAACATCAAAGCTATCAGGAATTGATTCAAGATCGTTAGGTTCTTCATCACTTACCTCGAATTCCAGCCCTTTATCTTCCTCCTTGGCCAATGGAGGCTCGTCTTGTGCACCACACTTGCACGCAGCAACTTGCTTAATGGTGATTTCCACCGGAAGATCTCCTACCAAGGTGATCGACATGGACCTCCCAGCGTTACTAGGAAACTTCCCCTGCTCCCTACTAGCTCCACGGTCTATCAACTCTTGCATCTTATGGTGTGCAAGCTTAGTACTAGCTTCCAGCTGATCTAGACGAGCACTTGTCTTCTCTGAATCCTCCTCGAATCTCTTCAGAAATCCTTGGGTGAAATCTACCAATTTCTGTAATTTATCCAAGAGAGTAGCATACTTGGATTGAGATGCTTCGGTAGGATTTCCACAATGGTCGTTTCCGTAGTTGCGATTACTACGGTCTACCCAGTAAACACTATCGTTTTCCAAATCAGATCTACACGTATGAGCCCCATGCCCATAGTTCTTGCACACCCTGCAAACTTCATTGGAAAGAGGCTGCCCCATCGAGCTCTTAAGAGCCTGCCTCATCTCATGGGCGAAGCCTTCAAACCTATCCCCACTCACACCGTTCAGCTGCACCTCGGGTTTCTTTGGAGCTTCAACTACACGCCTCATGTTCATACCCCTTGGATCCTTGAACTGAGATCCCTTCGCGAGCCTTTCAAACACGCCCACACATCTTCGACGGTTTCCTCCCAGATATTTCCTCGGCATTGGAAATCCGCAACCTGTTGGCTCTCATATGTGAGCCCATTGTAGAAGTGCTGGACAAGGTCAGAGAGTTCCATCCATGGTGTGGGAACTTGTTCATGAGGTCCTTGTACCTCTCGAGAGCAGTATAGATGGTCTCATCGTAGTCTTGCTTGAAACCACTTATTTGCGCCTTCAGTGCGGTAGTAAGTGATAGTGTATATGTCCTAGAGACAGTCCTTATTAAGGGCATTCAGCCCTTATAGAGGGCATATATGTACTATTACACATGTCAACGTAATATAATATATGTTTGTTGTTTGACTATTGAGTATCGCTTTCATATTTATATTACACCAGGCATGCAGCATGTCATATCTCTATTTCTGTCTGTATTGATATTAAACATGTCCCTTCGGATAGATGACCGATCACACATATAGTGGGAGCTATGTGAGTTATCATCTATCCCAAACTCTCCCTAGTCGAGGTTCATCTCGGATGTAGGGGTCTGAGTGAACCAGATGAGACTAGTATGCGTGGAGGTTATACTTGACACGATCCAGGATTATGGCTACATACAAATGGGGATGATAAGTGTTTCTGTGAAGGATTCATCTCTCATGTGTAGCACAGGAGAGCACTGCTCATAGTCGTTCATAGTTGTGATTGGTAAAACCGTTGGCCAGCGTATCAATATTATTATGATGGTCATAATAGATATTGGATTAACCACGCAACTCACTGAAGACGCCCGTGGATGTATTATTGGGATAGACACTTCATCGATCCTAGATGCATTCGAGTCAGTCAGATGAAGGGACGTTACCATCGTCGCGTTGAGCGCAACAGACTTCGCAACGAAAGGGTTTGCTTTGAGAAATCTCTCAAACGTCCTCGTGTATTAATATTGCAAATGGAACCGTCTAGATATTTCATTTTGCCTAGTCTAGGACTTGCTTAATACAATGAGGCCCTATGGGTTACATTATGTGGTGATTCAGTTTATCCGAATATCCTTGAAGATGGAATCGCAATTGATTTGGAATTAATTGTGATTGATGGATTATAATTGATTTGGAATTAATTATAATATTTAGTGGCTCAATTAATGATTTGGAATTATTAATTGAATTGGCTAATTAATTGTATTTTATGTAAATACAATTAAAGATTATATTTTAGAAATATAATAGAAGTTTGATTTGAAAGGATATGTTAATTTAGAATTAACATATGCACATGGGCAAAATCTACTTGGAGTTGAATTGCCTTGAACTATAAGTGGGTCCCAAAATCGGGACCCACCTATCTCCCTTGGGACACGCGCGCGCGCGAGATGGAATAAGGGAAGGAGTTCGACTCCTTCCTCTATTAGAAGTCAAGGGATAAGTTAGATTTTCCTGATTGAGTTTTAATTTGATTGGGAATGAATCTAAACTTGAAATTGGTTTCTTAGTGCGATAATAATTAGATTCTTATTCCTTTATGAAGTCTAATTGCTTATGCTTTAGGCTTCTATTGACTACTATATAAGTAGGTCATTAGAGAGCTTTTCAGTATTCTGAAGTATCAAATTCTTAGAGAATTATTCTACCTTTCTTAGAGAAAACAAAATCTCTCCCTTACCTCCACATAGCCACGCGCGCGCCACCCCTCGCCGGAGGAAAACCGCCGCCCCATCTTCTTGGTCACACAAAGAGTCAAAGACTATCCTAGCATTCTTCTGATAGGCTGTTCATCCGTGGATACCAAGGTTGAGGTTCTAGAAGCTGGAAACTAACTTTTATTGTCTTGCAGATAATCAAAGTATTGTAGATATCTTCGACTTCGACGAAGGAGAAGATTCACCGGATTATTATGAAGACTTGGAAGTTGTGCTTGCTTTTGGAGTATTGTAAGTCTTCTAATTGACGTATTTAATATATACGGCATATACATAATCAATTAACCTGCATGTTAAGAAAATTTTTGAAATTCCGCTGCGTACCCTATGGGTAACTCTGACCGTATTTTCTTACAGTAAGAGTATGGGGAAAATACTTCTCCATAAAAGCAGAAAACACCTTAGCCCAAGTGTCAAGTGATCCGGCTTCTAGAGAGCCTAACCATGCCTTTGCCTTATCTCCAAGACCCATAGCAAAGACCTTCATCCTCAACTCATCATCCGTAATCCCAGCTCCAGGCCTTGGAAGATTGTTGATGAAATCCTCAATATCATTCAAGTATCCCATAACATCCTCCCTAGCCAACCCATAGAACCTCGGGAGTTTCTGGAACATGTGATTGCACCAGAAAGAACAATAGCTGGACCTCTCATCCGTTCTTGGTTGGATTGAACCCATGATTTGAAAAGTGGGCGATCCGTCACAAAACCTGAATTTCTGCGACAGGAGTAACTCACAACCAAAAATCAGTCCTGTTAGAAATCGCCAAAATCTGGAATTCAACTACTAATCGAGACAAGCTAACTAAACTTATCCTGGAAATTGAATGCTGAAAATATAAACAAGCTAAAGAGTAAAAAGGAGTTATAGTCCCCGGCAACGGCGCCAATTTGATGAACGGAATTGTTAGAATTGAACAATCAAATAAATTTGTTTGAAAGCCAAAGGGCAACTCACAACTCAACAAAACACGTAGTGCAGAGGTAAGATGACCTCGAGTGTCGATCTCTAGGGACTAAACTAGCTTTAACTAAATAACTATATATAATTTCAGAAAACAAATTTATATTAACTCGGCTTAACAATATATGGAGAAAGCTGGTGATAGTATGCTCGTTCTAAGAATCAAGTTCTAATTATACATGAAAGTGCAACTCGTACTGCCTTAAAAGTAATTCGATTTACAAACACCAAAGACAGATTTGTAGACGTGTATTTTGAAAGCTTCCTATCTATACTAGTACTTGGCTAAGGTTGTCAGTCTTAGTTCAAGTAGTACTTGCAAATTATATATAATCGAATCGATGATCTTGAATTGTCCTAGTGTTTCTAACACTTTTCTACGAAGATATATGGCTTAGTCGGATCAAAGAATCGAATTAAGATAATTAAACAAGTAAAAGACTCAGAAACTCAGTCATGCATAATACGAACCCTAGCTACGAATTCACATACTATCACCAACTAGATGCTTAGCTACTCATATCAATAACACAATCAACAATCATAATTAAAGCAATAATGAATGAAAACATGTTGAATTGAAAGATAAATAGCAGAATTGTGAGATACAAAGTTACCACCAAAGGTTGTCAATCTCCGGTGAATTGCTAAACTCACAAAGATCTAGCAAGGTGAGATAAAACGGTGTCCAAATCTCTCCTCTAGCTCCAAATTCGCTAAGTTACAAAGGTTCTAAGAGAAAATATACCCAGAACAAGCTCTAGGGTTTTAGTCTGTAAAAATATGATGAAAGATATGAAAATTCGCAGATTTTGGAAATATATATAGTTGCTGTCGGAAGGCACCCGGCGGTCCGCGCACACGCGGCGGTGCGCCCCGCACGGGCAGGAAGCTGCCCGTGCCAAATTCTTCCTCCGGATCTTCGATTTCAGCCCCTTGCACGGTTTTGAGTTCCGAAACTTGGTCTTTTGGCCTTGAAACTCGTCTCGGTACTCCTTGACACACCACGGGTGATATCGTTGCACCAAACATCATTGTTTCGCCATGAATTACATCCAAAAACGCGATTTCCACCTAAAACCTGAAAAGAACAAAGAAATGGAAACGTGACACTATTCTAACAAAATGCACTAAAATGCATGCAAGAGGATAGCTAAATTGGTGAAAAAAGACTCGAATGATATTGTAAAAAACACTGTCATCATCTAACACTGGCAGCCAAACAAGATTGGCACCTAATTCAATTAGATGTGCATAATGCCTTTCTCAATGGAGAATTAGAAGAAGACATTTATATGAAACTACCACCAGGTCTTGCAATTGAGGGGGAAAGTACACATAATTTAGTTTGTAAATTGCAAAGATCAATCTATGGACTTAAGCAAGCCTCTAGAAAATGGAATTCAAAATTGTCAGCTTTCTTATTTTCCATTGGATTCACACAATCTAAAAGTGAATATTCACTATTTTACAGACATCAAGATGAGAAATCAATATACATTCTTGTATATGTTGATGATATCTTGGTAGGAGGAAAAGATTTACAAGCTATCTCACAAATAAGAGAACAACTCAAACAGAAGTTTAAGATCAGAGATCTTGGCAATCTGAAGTATTTTTTGGGATTGGAGATAGCAAGAAACAAAACTGGGATCCATGTTTCCCAGAGAAAGTATGCATCAGAGATCATACAAGCAGCTGGCTTACTTGGTTGTAAACCAGTAGTGACGCCAATAGAACAAAATGTCAAGTATGAAAAAGATTCATCTAGACAACTCAAGAATTCAACTTTTTACAGAAAATTATTTGGAAAATTTATTTACTTATCAATTACAAGACCTGACATTAATTATGCAGTAGGAATCTTTAGTCAATTCATGGAAAAACCATGTCAAGATCATCTGGATGGAGCGCTGCGCTTGATAAAATATATCAAAGCAGATATTGGTTTAGGACTCTTCTTCTCCTCAAATAAAGACATGAAATTAACAGCATATAGTGATTCAGACTTTGCTGGATGTACTTTCTCAAGAAGATCAACAACATGCTATTGTATCTTCATAGGAGATGCACTTGTGAGTTGGAAATCGAAGAAACAAATCACTTTGAGCAAATCAAGCACAGAAGCAGAGTATAGAGCAGTGTCACATACATCCTGTGAAATCATTTGGCTTAAAGCATTGTTGAAAGATTTCAGTATTAGAACAGACAAGCCAATCACCCTTTTGTGTGACAATCAATCTGCAATATACTTAACCAAAAATCCGGTGTTTCACGAAACACATAGAAGTTGATTCCCATTTTATAAGAGAGAAAATTGATCAACACATAATCGAGTTAGCCTATATACCTACAAGGCGACAACTCGCAGATATCTTCACAAAGGCAGTCCCTTCTGCAAGTTTATTGGAAGCGTTAGTCAAGATGAACGTAAAGAATATATATGTTCCTCTTGAGGGGGAATATTGGAAAACCTTGGAATCAAGAAGGACCAATAATGAAATTGACAATGTAAGTCGTTGCAAAGAATTTGAATCTATAGAGGTCGAAGAAGAAGGCGGCAACATTGCGAGGACTAAAGAAGAAATAAAGGAAGGGAAATCCAATAAGAAAAGAACACGTGTGGCATGCTTACGTGTTGAGAAGAGATCGCGAACTGACGAACGAACTCAAGTCGAGGAGAGCGGGAGGAAGGGCGGCATAAATCGTCTGGTGTATCTACACCATCACAGCAGATCAAGAACAGTACTATTCATAGTACAAAGACGGAAACAGAGCGTACTCGACGAAGCAAGGCCACCATATCAAATCCAACGGTAGGATGATGTTTTCTTGGAGAGAAATTCAGTAGTACATTAGCTGTATCCTTTTAGGTTTGTAATTATCTCTTTTTTTTTTCTTGAATTATTGTTTAATTGTCAGCCCTTTTATTTTAACTACAAAAAGGGGCTTAGTTTAGGGTTCTTATGTAACTTTGATTCATTCAATTCAATAATACACAAGTATTAGATAATCTCGGTTTTTAACATGTTGGACTTGAGCTTAGTGTGGATTCCACAGGGGTCTGCATTG
This sequence comes from Plantago ovata, assembly GCA_028274465.1. Classification (NCBI taxonomy): domain Eukaryota; kingdom Viridiplantae; phylum Streptophyta; class Magnoliopsida; order Lamiales; family Plantaginaceae; genus Plantago; species Plantago ovata. The sequence continues at coordinate 9,258,416 of CM051458.1, forward strand.
GGCTTGGACTCACTCGTGGGGACTCAACAATGGATTGTGATGGACTCAAGCTCACATGAGGATACTTGACTGACTCTTGTGTTGGACCCATGCGCACTTGAGGGGATTCGACAGGGATCTGCATTGGACTTGGGCTCGATTTGGAGGGCTCTGGTGGCACTGAAGGAGGTGCATTATGTTCCTGATTCACATCTAATTCATTAAATTTTAAAAAATATGGGCTGTCTACACTTACAAAAATATAATTACGCGTTAGCTAATGCTTTAAGTCGCTCACACTTATAGGAGTATTGAAGATTACATACCGGAGGATAATATACTGGAAATGGCGTGAACCCTGTAGCGTTCTCGGTGTGCCAATTCTGTGCCAATTGCTTTGCAACCCAACCCCAATTGGCCGTCAACAAGTCGTCTTGGTATTGAACATAAGCATAAACAGAGAGATATACTAGCATTGTAAAAATCCGCGCAATTTCCAGAGAGATATACTAGCCTTATACTCCTACACTACTTTTACACAAATAAGCTGGTGTACCACCTTATATCTCCACACCTAAACCGTCTTATATCTCCGATCCATCCGGGGATCAAACCATGTACATCTACTTTAATTTTGTAAGGGGTAATAAACAATTATATAGTGTTAAATTGTTACTCGTATAAAATGTTACCCTTTTTAAAGACGGTTAAAACATGGACTCATTTATAATGATACCCCCATTATATGTTAATTTTCATAATCAAAATATTTTGTATAAGTTGGAGAGAGTTAATTCTGATTGAAAATGTTGCTCAGCTGATCAATTTTTTATATCAAGTGAGTTAATATTTAACTTGTAGGTTAGGGTAATTCCATATGACAAGGATTAATTAGTAATTTCGTTTTTTACTACAGTCTACAGTAGTAATTAATCAATAAGTAATTAATTGTTCGCATCTGAGACACAAATTGAAGTCTGAAGAAACCCAATTCTAATTTCTGAGAATACATTCTACTTTAATTCCATTTCAATCCTCTGAAATCCAAGCTATCTTGTTCCTATCATATTCTCATTTCCAATCCAATCCAGTCGAGCTCACATAGATCCATCAACCCATGGCGGCTTATGCAGCTCTACTCTCTCTCAACTTCACCATTGACCAGCATCAACAGCGATCTGTTGTATACCCACCCCAATACCGGCCGATTCAATCTGATGTCAAACAAACAATCACGAACCTTCTCAAAGTGTTCAAAGGTTATGATTACCAATCGATCACCGAAGAAATAGTTGAGCTGGAGAGGGAGATAGCTGAGGCCGCTTATGACGTTGACTATGTGATCGAGTGCCTTGCTCTAGATCCAGTTCTTGAGAAATCTGGTGGATACAAACTGGGGAAACACAGCTCACAGCTTTTCACTGAAGATGAAATGATTCAAATCATCAATAAGTTTGTGTCTTTCGGGGAAAATACCATGAAGGAGGTTGTTTCTTATTCTGATGAAGCTGACCATCATCAACTGCCAACAACAAGTCTCACGCGGTCTAGTAATGCTGTTAATGATGTATTACACACAAACAGAATGATGGGATATGATGAGCTCGAGAAGGAGTTCAGGAATCATTTCAGGATTGCCAAATCAAATCTCCAGATATTCCCTGTTGTTGGGATGGGAGGAATAGGTAAGACTACTTTTTTTCGAAATCTTTTTGATCATTTCAGGAGTGCCACATCAAATCTGGAGATACTCCCTGTTGTTGGGATGGGAGGAATAGGTAAGACTACTTTTGTTCGAAATCTTTTGATCATTTCAAGAATGCTTATGGAGTTCATATATGGTGTACGATCTCTCAATCACCCGACATCCAAAGTGTTGTTCAAAGTTTTCTACACGACCTTGGCATTAATAATGTTAATGATAGTAGTCCAGGGGAACAATTGCGCAACCGTTTGTCTGGTAAGAAATACTTTATAGTATTGGATGATATTTGGGGTGTTGATGTTTGGGATGCAATCAAAAGTTTCTTTCCGGATGATCGTAATGGGAGTATAATCATTATAACAACAAGGTTGTTAAGTGTGGCTTCTTATATTGGCACTTACAAACCTTTTGAATTACGGTTATTAAACGAAGAGGCCAGCTGGAATCTACTCAGAGAAAAGGTGTTTGGTGGAGATATCTGCCCTCCTGAGTTGGAGCATATCGGGATGCAGATAGCCCGAGATTGCAAGGGACTGCCTTTAGTCATTGTTGTTATTGCGGGACAACTGTCAAACAACATGACAAGAGATTCCTGGGAGACTGTTGCAATCCGTTTGAGATCGACTGTAGATTTAGAAACCAACGAAGATTGGTGTCTAATGATTCTGTCTTACTGTTATGAAAGATTGCCTATTCATCTGAAACCATGTTTCTTATACATGGGAGTTTTCCCAGAGGATCACAGCATTCAAGTGTCTCTACTCATCAAGATGTGGGTTGCGGAGGGGTTTTTGAAACCTAATGGATATCATCAATGCTTAGAAGATGTAGCCATGGAGTATCTAATGGATCTTATCCAGAGAAATCTCCTTTTGGTTACCGAGCGATCGTCCATAGGGAACTTCAAGTACCTCCAGATTCATGATTTCTTAAAGGATTTGTGCCTAAAGAAAGCTCATGAATATAACTTTCTTCGTAGCCGTACATACCTTAACCTCGGCATTCTTCCTGGCGCCGACAGAGATTATCCTATGTACCTCCTCCCCACGCATGAAAGGTCTATAGGAGTATCTCCTTTCGAACTGGCAAGCAAATGGGATTTTTCTGCCAATAAGAATCTGATGCACTTTCGCCTCCGGTGTATTCGTTTGTCAGCTGCTCAAGTCAAGGGCATTTTGGTTTGTTCAACATCGCTTGCTTCAATATCTATGTTTCAGAATCTACACAGTCTAATTATGAAGACTATTCCTGGAAAGAGCCAGTTTTCCTACCACCTCAGGTATGGGAGATGCCATTGCTTAAACATGTTGAGATCCAACGAGTAGTCTTACCTAATCCTCCAGATGCTGATTCCCGTGTGCTCAAGAACTTGCAGACGCTTCTCAATGTATACAATTTCAAGTTCAGTGAGGAGATGTGCAAAATGATTCAGAGCCTAAGAAAACTAAACATGACTTTCACAGAAGGGTATGAAAATGCAAAAAGGCCTGTGTACGGAAAGATTTCTGCAGCACACATAGCTTTCCTGCAATCACTGAGATGTTTGAGGTTGGATGGTAGCATGATTCCTTGGGAGGACATGGCGAAGGTGGGCTCGTTGCCTAACCTTGAAAAGCTTAGTCTGTGGAATGATGCCTTCTGCGGCAGTGAGTGGAGGACAATTGAAGGCCAATTCTGTAATCTAAAGGCCTTACATCTTGGATGCTTAACTTTGGAGCATTGGAGGGTCAAAAGAAGCCACTTCCCAGTACTTGAGCGACTGGCACTCTATGGAATGCAGAGATTGAAGGAAATTCCAAAAGAAATTGGATATATTCAGACTCTCCGATTGGTCTCTCTGGAACAGTGTTGCACTTCTCTTTCTGAATCAGCATATGAACTGAAATGGGAGCGCAAGGGAAAGAATGATCATCTTCAAGTGCAAGTAAATTTCTTTATCATCTCTTCTTCAGTTTCATTTCTTTTTTTTTTTTCTTTCATTAAAAATTTCCTAACCTATAATCTGATATACCTTACTTACCAATTATTATGATAATTAGTGTGAACAAAAATTTCTGAGAGGAGGTTTATTTTTCATCTTTATTTTTTTTTAAATAGAAAATTTAACTGTCATGCTGATGAATGAATGCCATGCGATTTTGACACACACACAAGTATGTATTTTTGTATCACTCAGACTTTTAGTCAAGACTCAAGAACTTATAATTAAGGCCTTAGAATTTCAATTTGGTTTATATATGCCGGCTTAGCTTAGAAATTTTAAATCTAAACAAATTACACAAACGACCCGATAATTGAAATGCCAATTAACAAATGAACCCGTAATTTTCCTCTTTCCACCTTTTTGTTAATTGTATATATTTTTTCATAAGATAGAGAGATTATACTAATTCTAACTTACACATTATATATTCTTACCATGCACACAGACGGATGACTCTACAGTACATGCTGGATTTTACTGTGATTATTGTAAGAAGGAACCGATAATTGGTGTTAGATACAAATGCAAAGATTGCTACGTGGAGTATGAAGGCTTTGACCTGTGTGAAAAATGCTACTCATCTGGGCTTGTTTCTGATCATACTGGCCGAGACAACGATCTGAAGCATACCTCAGAACACAAGTTTGAAATTCGAACATCAAGTTAGCAAGGCTCACCAGGTTGATGCTTTTTCATGGCTCTGTGTAGAATACAATTTGGCCATATCACATGGAACACTGGTTCATCTGCTAGTTATTTCTGGTTCATTCTTTATGCAGATTGCAGATTGATGAATATACCAGTTAGTGGTCCATTTGCCAAGCTTTGTTTCTTTACATTGTTAAGCTGAAGTTGGTATCTTCTTTGTGAAATGGTATTCGGAAGTCATCTTCTGAACCATACTATACTCTTTATGTTGTAAAAGGAGGCGATGAAGCTAGTATGTGGCCATGACTATACAATTTTAAGTTCATTGAGGAGATGTGCAGAATGATTCAGAACCTAAAGAAACTGAAAATGACTTTCACAGAAGGGTATGAATGCAGAAAGGCCTGTGTACGGAAAGATTTCTGCAGCACACATAGGTTTCCTGCAATCACTGAGAAGTTTGAGGTTGGATGGTAGCAAGATTCCTTGGGAGGACATGGCCAAGGTGGGCTCGTTGCCTAACCTTGAAAAGCTTAGCCTGTGGAATGATGCCTTCTGTGGTAGTGAGTGGTGGACGATTGAAGGCCAATCCTGTAAGCTAAAGGCCTTACTTTGGAGCATTGGAGAGTTAAAAGAAGCCACTTCCCAGTACTTGAGCGACTGGCCTTCTATGGAATGCAGAGATTGAAGGAAATTCCAAAAGAAATTGGATATATTAAGACTCTCGGATCGGTCTCTCTGGAATGGTGTTGCACTTCTCTTTCTGAATCAGCACATGAACTGAAAACAGAGCAAGCAAGCTTGGACAATGATCATCTTCAAGGGCAAGTAAATTTCTTTATCATCCCTTCTTCATTTTATTTACCGATTGTGATACACGAAGTATGTAACTTATCAATTATTATGATAAGTGTGGACAAAAACTTGTGAGAGGAGGTTTATTTTTCATCTTTATATCATAAAATATAGAAAATTTAACTTAATTATTAGATTAAAAATTCTTGAGTGCTCTAGAACTGTCATGCTGATGAATGAATGCTATTCGATTTTGACACACAGATGGACTCTGCAGTACATGATGGAATTTGGTGTGATAATTGTGAGAAGAAACACATAATTGGTGTTAGATACAAATGCAAAGATTGCGGAGGCTCTGACCTCTGTGAAGAATGCTACTCATCAGGCCTTGTTTCTGACCATACTGGCCGAGACAATGATCAGAACCATGCCTCATAACACAAGTTTGAAATTCTGAAGAGTTAGGCCAGGTTGATGCTTTAAGATGGCTTTGTAGAATACAATGAACATATAATTATATAAGTTTGAGTTTTTTCCAAATTTGTACTGTTCAGTAAATTTGTACTGTGTCATCCTTGGAACACTGGTTAATTTGCCAAGCATTGTTTTTTTTTTTTTCATCGTTATCTGAAGTTTTTATTTGTCATGCAAGTCTGTTGAGAGCCTTGTGGAACTTCTGAGATTGTTACTGAGATCTTGTTCGAAGATAGGAGCCTGTTTTTGTTGGTAGATTTTAAACCATGGTGCAACTCTGTCTTGTTTATAGTCTGCTCGCTAAGTTGCTGGCATTGTGTGGCAACTGGCAGAGTATGTAAATATTTAATAATTCGACCTCACCTCATTCAATGATTCTGGCTTGCTCTTTCAATACGCTATAAGCACAAAGAAAGTGTAGTATGGTTTTATCTTTGTTTCTTCAGAAAGGCCATGTATTTAGTATAATTCTGATTGAATAATAGAGTAATTTGTGTATGTGCAACGTAGAAAGAATTTATGATTGGATATTTTTCAAAGAATGCATTACATGAAACTCGGGAAATGCCCAGTTATCTGATGGAAGCTCCCGGGCATTTGAAGCTCCAAAACGTGGAAATGATAATGTTGTAATCTATATCTGGGCCAGTTTTGACATGATGATATCCACATCTTTAGAAGGACGAATCTGTTCTTTCTTCTTTGATTTGATTGTATTGTATGCATCTACTACTTGCTGAAACCACCACAAGCTCAAAATAGGCCAGCATTCGAAGCTCATTTACATGGCTGGGATCCAGGTCTGGTACGTCCTTGTTTGATTCTCGGTCTTCCACAACATACTCCTGCAAGTTCAAAACAAAGGACGGACAAGTAAACCCTTTGCCGGTAACTGAAATTACTTTGCCTAATCCGTGAATTTGCTTGAGTGGATAAAGTACATTTTGTTTTGTGAAAAAAGAGAATTAGATCTTGAAAGTCTCCAATTCACAATCCCTATCCCCTCTGAAGTTCATTCCAGGTGCGAGGAATGGGATATATATAAAACATATATGTCCCAAGTCATTTATGAAAGTGATGGGAAAAAACCAAACAAGCTAAAATTTGATGTCCATGTCCATTGAATTTAGTTAAGCGAGAGTCAATCTCGGGATATTACTCGCGAAAAAAGACTAACCTTTGTCAGTTCTTGCTTGGCAAGAACATGGGTAGTGACGCTCACTGATCCTCTGTCCACATATTATTGCGATGAAGATCCATAGAGTAACCCCACCAACAAATTGGGTCATTTCAATCGCACATCAAAAGCTGGAGATAGTCCCTGTGTTGGGATGGGAGGAAATAGGTAAACTACTTTTGTTCGAAATCTTTTTGATACTTCCACGGAAATATTTGATGTTAATAGGTGTACGATCTCTCAATCAACGAGTAGTCGTACCTAATCCTCCAGATGCCGATTCCCACGTTAGTGAGAAGTGCAGCGTGTTCTCAAGAACATGCAGACGCTTCTCCATGTATACAATTTCAAGTTCAGTGAGGAGTTGTGCAAAATGATTCCGAACCTAAAGAAATTGAAAACTTTCACAGAAGGAGATAAAAATGCAGAAAGGCCAGTGTACAGGCAAGATTTCGCAGCACACATAGCTTTCCTGCAATCACTGAGGAGTCTGAGGTTGGATGGTAGCATGATTCCTTGGGAGGACATGACGAAGGTTGGGATCGTTTGCCCGAATCTTGAAAAGCTTCGGCTATTGGAATGATGCCTTCTGTGGGAGTGAGTGGAGGACGACGGAAGGACAATTTGTAAGTTGAAAGATTTGCATCTTGGATGCTTAAGTTTGGAGCATTGGAGAACCAAAAGCAGCCACTTCCCCGTGCTTGAAAGATTCACCTTTCATGACATGCAGAGGTTGAATGAAATTCCACAAGATTTTGGAGAATTGGGAGTCTCAGATTGATCTACGTGGAACGTTGTTGCAGTTCCATTGTGAAATCTTCAACTTACAAAATCACCAGCATCAAAACTACAATGAGCAGCTTCTAACTGAGTATCACCTACAACGAGCAAGCATCTATAAGGCCAATATCTAAGAGAATTCAACCATATTATAGATAATAAACTAATATGTATCCAAAACAGAGTAAGAAGTAAAAAAAGTCACAAAAATCCGTACATCACATAATTGAATGCATTATTCCTGGGAGTCTGAAAATTTAGGAAGTGTACCAAACTGATTGTATACACCCTGCCTTGAACTTAAGATGTCTTCAACCCGCACAACCTTCGGGTGGAACGTGACTTCCTCTTCGCATTATTATCTATGTAAGCAATAACAAGCACAACTTCAACTCGCACCTCTCTCAGATCAGCAGAAAAGTAAGTAAAAATGTAATATATACAGTCGAAGCCAGGTGAGAAAGCACATGCAGAGCCTTGTCCACTGAGATCCTGATCCCTATCACTCCGCTGTAGTTCCAATCCATCCTATTCCTTCACAAATACAAACCATATCAGACCACTGAAACCAAGCAAACACATGAACAAATAAAACACGTACAAATTACAAATAACTTCATCCACTGTCCCCTCACACAAACCACGTCGTCTCTTCTTGCGCGTAGACCCATCCATTAAAACGCTAAACAGAGCTGGCACTTACTAAAATTTAATTATCACCTAAAAACTCTCCAAGCACATTGCATCCTCTCCTCTTATCCATGGGAATCAGTTCAACGCTCACAATAGACACACCCCAAAGTAGAATAGAAAGTGCAACACTAACTATAGGAATCATCAAATAAAGCCACATGTAATGATCTTGCAAGTCATGAAGCATACATATGAAACAACTGAGACAAAGAAAGCAAACACAGAGAGAAAAAGTAACACATAATGCAGTGAGGTAAATAATACAATAAAGACTGAAAATAAAACCTTGAAGAAGCAACAACTTCGCACACGCTCACTACAGTAGCACCAAGCCGCTCTTTTAGGGAATAAATATTTTTGCAAGAGCAGAAAGCTTAATTTCAGAATTCAAAAATGAGAAAGATAGTAGAGGAGGAAAATGGCTGTAGCAAGCCGAGTTCTGCAAACCCACACCATAGCCCAAAATCCATTAAAACCCCTATATTTGGCAGAAAAGTACATCCACTTTTCAAACTGGTCGGAATTATGATCAACATCGTTGGCTGAAAGTGTTTTAGCATTATAGATATTGGTAGATTGGTAGATTACCTATACATAATCACATAGAGACCCAGCTACAGTAACTTACAGTAAAACGCTACAGTAAAGAATAGTGAGTTAGGCGAGGTGACTTATTAGAGATTGGTGTTAGATACGGATGCAAAGATTGCACGGAGGAAGGAGGCTTTGACCTCTGTGAAGAATGCTACTCATCTGGGCTTGTTTCTGACCACACTGGCAGATCCACAATGATCTGAAGCATAACTCAAGGCACAAGTTGAAATTCAAACATCAATTAAGAAGCTCAACCTGGTTTGTGCTTTCTTTCTTACATCGTTAGTCTGAAGTTGGTACTTTTGTGAAATGGATTTTGGAGTCATCTTCTCAACGATACTCTACTGTTTATGTTGTAACAAGTGGCCAGGGGCGAATGCAGAATTTTTAGTCAGGGGGAGCACAATTTGTAACATAATTTTTTGTATCTACAATGTAGTATTGAAAATACTAAGTTTAATTAGGGGTGAATTTTTTTTTAAAAAATTGTTTTTATAAGTAACACGTAAGTCAATATTTTTAATAAATAATAATATTCAACATCATGCATTCTACTTTCAAATGTATACGTTAAATAAAAGTGATGAAGATGGAAAATTTAATATTTTCAAGGAAAAAGGAAAAAAATTGCCTCAGCATGATATTAGGAGTTAAAAGGAAGAAAAATGTAAATACAAAGAAAAGTTAAAAAATATTAATAAGTTGAAAGAACAAGATGAAAGTATGAGTCACAATGGAGAAATATAGAAAGAGGAAATAGAAAGGGAGTAAACGAAAAAACTGTCAACTTGCAATAAAAGCAAAAAAATGGAAATTGGAAGGAAGGAGAATCGAACCCAGGACCATTCGTTTTGATGTAATACTTACGCTCCACGCGAGAGCCCATCAGGCCAAGCTATACTACTTGATTAATTAACAGAATGGGTAGAATAATATATTAACATACAAAATCCAGGGGCAGCAAGTGAGGCCCCTTGCGCCTTACTGGGCTCGCCCTGCAAGTGGCGTTGCAGCTAGTATGTGGCCATGACCATACCCATGGCGTTGCGTGGGACCTGGGCCAGCCTGCCTGCCCAGGGATGCAGCAGCACCAGGCGTTTTGCCTGTCTGCACCTACGCGCATCGGTAGCCGTTATTTGGTCGCGCGGTGCCGACCAAATTCGGGCAACTTCAACCTTTTTATAATACTTTTATTAATAAAAATTAATTGTGTTATAATATTATTGCCTTATTTATGTTATGCATTTAACTATCTAAATATATACAACTGTCCTAGTACAACTGTTAGACAGGGAAAATCGAAAAAATGCCCTATAATAGTAGTTGCGACCATTGTGTCACTGATGTGCAAATTTTATGCCGTGTCCCACGTAGTTGTGATTAACATTGCCAACTGTAAGTAACTGTTTCTCTTTCGCATGGTAGTAATAAACACACCACATGAAACTTGATCACACCGCAACTAGTGATGAGAATATTTGATAGAGTTAATAAGAAATGGTAAGATACACATACTGAGACACCAACAAAAACTTTTCAGTTGAAATGGTAAGAATTTTATAGAACATTTTACTAGTTTCATGGGTATTTGCGTATTTGCAACAAAACTTATTCTAGAGTCTAGAGTATACTTCTCGTAAACAAACAATAATCCGAAAAGGCTGATTGGGCTGAAGGTGTATAGTAAGATAACGGATAGATAATTAACAGACAAAACTGCTCACAAACATACAGACACATATTTCCACTTCCATTTCCAAAGAAACATCCCCAGACAACAAAGTTGCCAATTCTTATCTATCAAACTTTAAACTCCCGAGATGTTGAAATTGCGGGGAAATTGAATTGTGCGGTAAAACGGGTGGTCGAGGAGTGAGGATTGATAAAGAGGAGATGTCATGGAGGAGGCGGAGCTATGGCGGCGACTGCCCAAGTGAACGGAGGAGGAGGATATAAGGGCCTATTTGGTTGGGGTGCGCATTGACCACGCGTTAAAGTGCATAAGTTGAGATGCACATTTGGTCCAACTTAATGTGTACTAAAACCGGTGAGGGAACCTCGATCCTCACCGTTTGTTTTTTTATGTTTCTGTGTGTTTCAGGTGTATTTGGACCAGATTTCTTGAAAATTTATATTGTTTGGTTTGGTGGTGTAGATGGGTCAGCCCAACAATTTAATAGTCAAAGCCCAAATAAACACACTTTCCACACTCATTCGTCTGTTTGGTTATATCTGTGCGTGCGTTTTCAGTTATATTAATGCGGATTTTTTCTGGGAAATAGTCGGTTACATGAGAAAGACGTTTAACGGGTTTAACGGATACTGGATGCAGCTTTCACTGGGAAATTGAAGATTGAAATCTTCGTTGCAGCTATCACTGGACAATTGAAGACTGAAATCATCGATGAACTATTGATTCCAATATTTCTAGCAGCAGCCCGTAAGGTGAATTCGATTGAAATTGGTATGTTTACTTTCAATTCTTTGTTCCATTCGAATAATTAAGTACACAATTACGCACGATATTTCTATTTATTGTGTTGCTGGATCAGTTTCGATAGTATCATTTCAATGTGTTGGTTTAGTATGAACCCTAATTTTCTTCAATATCATAGTTGCTTAAACAGAATAGTTTGGTTACAACAGAAGGGGGAATTATAGGGGTACAGAACTGCTAATTAATGACAGAGCATCAGTTGATTTATTTGGTCACTTCCTAATGAACTTATCCATGATTGTTTTTATGCCACTAGTGTTACTAATATTCCTGAAATTTCCAGTATCTTCTTCTGTTGGCTGATCATCTTCAAATGCAATCTTCTTCTTTGCCTTTCCATTGTCGTTGCACTGAGTAGTAGGCACATTACACATTTGGGACATGGTGCGTCTATTTCTAGGATACGGGCTATAAAATCCGGGGACATTGGAGGGTACGGTGTTCCATGATCCAGTGACCACATAGGTTCCGTTTTTGGGGTTGGGGGTAACAAAATGTTTGTGTTGATAGAAATAGGGCTATTTGGAATACGAAATTCAGTACAGGGAACTGGTCAAGATTGAAAGAAAATGGAATAATTGCAAGGTTGGTTTGAACTGGATTTGCAGCAGTTTTCCAAGTTGCGTCAAACAATGCATTCCAGCCTTCAAACAGTATGATTAACTCTTTCCACAATGGTTCACCTATCTCAAAGTACCATTTTACATTTTTTTCAGCCTACATTTCATTAACAGAATATGAGCAAATAAGGTATATATATTTGCAGAAGTTTAAAAATTTGTAGAAAAGATGATTCAATTAGCTTAGTACCTGCACAGCCTGACTCCATATCTCTGGATCAACATTGAATCTGTGCTCCTCTTCATCCCATTTCATGCCAGGTTTGTTTAGTAGCATTTTGAAAACACTGTGTCGCTGATTCAACTTTGTCACCACCACTCTGATATCTTCTACTTGGTGAGTAGTGCCAACAGAAAAGCAAGATTCTTTTTTGAGCATGTGATAGGCTGCATCAACAACATCTGGCCATTCCCACTCCCCTTCATATGCAAGATCACATATGTTGTTGATAAGTTGCCTTACATGGTTCTTTGGGAAGGATGGATCGTAAAAAGCTCTATCCTGTTCCTTCTCTGTGATAGGAATTAGAGTCATTTTTATGGTTGTTCATAGAGGGTGTGAATTTAGATGTAAAGACTTTGGAGATGGTCAAAATAAGTTTGACAAAGACTGAGGTAAATATATATAGGTACAGTTCTGCTTCATTAATTTTAGTTGTTTGCAATGCTCTATCATTAGGATACAATGTTCTGGAACTTAATTACATGTTTTAATCATGTATTAAATGTCTAAGTTGGAGCTTAATATTGGTTGTGATTAGGAAACCATATTACCTGACTTACTTTTTTACAAATTGATGTGAATACTGATGAACCACATTAATGGATTCTGCTTTATCATGTGATATGAAATTTTCCTAGAAAAATTAAAAAATTAAATGCATTGGTAGAACCTTTACAGTATCTACATACATGAAAATATGATAGAATCTTCATTTATTTGAATCTTATATGAATGTGACATGTTCTGAATGACCTGATTTTATCTTCCTTCAATGAATTGCTCTATAAAGCTTATAGTTACCGAAAAGACAATCCATATACTTTGTTTATGTGTATGTAAGTTGAGCCTTTTGTTCTGTTCCAAAAATATCAGGTATACATTTTGATTATTTATGTATTGAATGTATGCTGCCAACAATCCTTGAAGTACCTAGTATGCTGCATCTGTATGAACTTTACTGCATTTTTAATCTTTAATTTTTACAGATATTTTTCCTTATTTGTTTATCTTAGATGTTGGGTGTTTGAGTACTCTACCTAATAGAGTCTGAAATTTGCCCCTCCACTGAAATAAATTTGAAATATGCAAAAATTCAACCACCTTTCTACCATGTGATAAATGCTTAGGTTTTGGCAGTTTACTACAAAACTTCAAAGTTCAATAATACAATATAGAAGAACTATACTCATTCTCTTCCAAACACACATACTATATATCAATCAATGGCTTCTTCAAGTGAGTCTGCTTCAAATGTTGCTGATCTGCACCAGCGTAATGGGCGTGCTGATGCTCCTTTCAACGGCAGGCTATGTAATTGCAAACTAATTCCCAGGCCGATGTATGCATTCACCGCTGGCAGAGTTGGGAGGCGTTTCCTTGCCTGCCCTAAGCCGTTAGGCCACCAGTGCGACTACTTTGACTGGCTTGATGTTGTTATGACCCCTAAGGAGGTGGAGTTCGGCAACATAGTCTACAACAAACTGAAGAAGGAGAAGACTCAGAACGAGGCACTTCAAGCACAGGTGCACAGTTTGGTGATAGAAAGGCAGTCTGTTGATTCCGCCAACAAGGAGTTGCAGATGAAAGTTAAGGTGCTGGAGGAGCTTAAGATGAGTAGGGGTCCGAGTGTCCTTCTGGGATTTCTCTTTGCTGTTGTGTTGTGCATCGCCTGGTTCATGACCAAGGATTAAGCTACATTAAGTTTTCTGCTTATGATTGTATTATACGTATTAGTTTAATCTCGTATTTCAATGTGTACTTCGCCATGAGTACCGATTTCCTCTTCGGAATGTTTTAATGATTATGTCGACTTTGTTATGTTATGGAGACTAACTAATTCAAATTATTATCTTCCATACTACCTGCTAAGATATATTCTTATATGAATGATCAAATTAATAAAAAAAATGTAGTACATACAAAATAATCTATGTATTCTACAATGGTGTATTGGATGATAATTGAGAACTTTTGTATAACAATTAAATTTGATTAGATTTCGTAGGAGGTAACCGAAATATTGTAAATGCAGGGGTGAATGTGATATGTTTACAATTTATTGCATTTATATCAATAATTATTTCATAAATGTAAATGAACCCGTAGGGAATACAAGGGTTTACAGTTCTTTCTTGACTAATCTACTTCCTTTCTCCGTTTTCTCCAGTGTAAAATCGATCTCATGGAATCAGCAGGGTAGAATTTCGGTCCAGAATACGAGCATGCTTTCGATGAGTACGAACATCCAATTCCGGGCAACATTTCAGCTCTTGAAAGTATTAACATACCCCCAGGCTAGAAAAGAAACAGAATCAGTAAGTCCCAATTTGACATACTTTGAGATTCTCTACTTTTCAATTTCAGGTTTCTCTGCATGCTGAGTTAATTAGAAACTCGTAGTATGAAAACAATTTCTTAATACTGGGCCAATTTTAGTGTATCGACTGTGTATTAGCTTAAAAACGTCACTGTGATGTGGTGTTATTGGATGTGAATAGTTACCTATGTTTTTAACACCTAACAATGCTTCATTGATTCATTATTGTTGTCAACAACCATCACCGATCATATATGCTGTGATATGCTTGATCATATAATGTTGGCTTGTAATACTAGAATCAGCTATTACAACACTATTTAGCTTCTTATTGTAGTAAGATTAGAATGCTTTATATTTGTTATCCCCTTGCTTGTTTGTTATTGCAGCATCGTAGAATTTGATTTTGACATATGAACTGCTCTTATAATTGAAACAGATGGATTAAGATCTTACCATATATGACGTTTGAATATAAGATAAGAATTACATCAATGCTGAAAATAAAAATATATGGAATGTTCAGATTTGTGCTTACATAATGTGGTAAGTAATTTTAAATTCAAACGGAGATTGCATGAATTAAGGATCTTCTAAACCCTAAAAAACTATTATATATAGCTAACCTTATTATGTATCCTCTCTATCAATTTTCGGTTTTTGTCTTTTTAAATCAGTCGAATTCGAACTAAGAGGCAATGAGTGGTCCGCAGGGTTCCGTAGTTCAACAACGTCGTATGAACACAATAAGAAAAGTCATTTGAAATGTTTGTTGCTTCTTGCATTCAGTGGCGGATCGACTCTATTTCGATCATTGTGTGGTAAGTTCTCAATCCTGAAGTTCTTTGTCGATTTTATATTTCATTCGCTAATAAAACTTTTTGTTTCGATTTAAGTATGGATTCATTCAGGACCGTGTTTGATTACGAAGGGTTTTATGAGAGCTTTGATCTTTCATCTATCTCTAACCAGCCATTAGCAACTCCTAATTTCTACTACATGCTGCTAATTGTAAGTTTCATTTTTGTTTTGATTTTTAATTTTGTACAATAATTGTTTAAACCTGTTGTCTATGTTTTCTTCATTTTTTTCGTAGATCGATGTGTTTGCGTACCGTAACTTTCATAGGGCGAACGCCTTCTAGGACATTTAACCGCTGCTAGACATCGAATGAACAGATATGCATCATGCATAGTTAGAATGTTGAGTGATGAAGATGAAGTGCGACAACGAGGATTATGTCTCTTTAAGAGATTGCAACGGTGCCTGGAGGATTGTTTTGTTTGAAGAAATTTAGACAATATCTCTTAAAGCAGCTTTGTCAATTAAATCATGGTGTGTTTGCTTTGAATTTTAACATTCCGAAATTTTGTTGTAGGATCATATTGTTGGGGAGGGGGGATTAGATGACGGTTTGTGCCTGATTGTTTGGCAGATCGTGAAGTTCTATTCTATAGTCTTCTAATGAGTTTCACGCGGCTATAGCTGAAATCTAATCTTGAGATTCATGTAATTTTCCATTTCCAGATACAATTGATTCGTTTTATGACATGATTTATTTTCGCCTCATGAACAATTGATTATTATTTCGATTAATGTCATTTTTGGGTTTATTCTATATACATATTCGTCTTTGAGTGTTCGAGCTCATGAATATTACATAGCTATCTGAAATTTAATATATGGAATTTGTTATGGCGGAATTTTTCCATAAGCGTTCATTCGTGTTTTGAATTTGGCTTCATTCGTGTTTTGAATTTTTCTTTGATCCGTAACTGTTTATTTCATCATATAATGTGTTGTTATAAAAATGATTCGTTTTATGATCATTTATTTTCCTCATGAACAATTGATTATTATTTCGATTAGTGTCGTTTTTTATTTTATTCCATATACATATTCTTCTTTGTTTGTTCGATCTCTGAGTTTTACATATCTTTTAAAATTTACAGTCGGATGTTCATGAAGTTTACATATTCCGAAAATTGACAATTGAAATTGGCTACGATTACGTCATTCTTTAATTGTATGAGTTAAGAGAAAGAATACCAAAATCTAAAATCTGTGTCGTTTAATACATTGCTATACATTTGAGCATTAAGAAAAGTTGAATTTGGAAGCATATTCATTGTCATGTTGCTATATGTTTAAATCAGTGGTTATTTTGTTTGTGTTTTGTATTTACAATAATCTCTTTTTAGAATCCGTCTTACGATAAAAAAAAAATAAGTAGTAAAGTTGTGGCCGGGGAATTGAAACCGGGTGGTGAGGATGATGAAGATCCTACATTCATTCGGCCCAGCTTTGTAATCGTTTATTGTTGATAACATTTGATACTGGTACTGATTTACTATGCCTCGTGTTTATTTCATACACGATTTATCATGATTATGATATTGATTCTCGATTCTTTCTAATTTTAAAACTCTCTAAATTTAAAGGATTTAGTTTGACTGAATGAGAGGTCATTATCTTTGTAGAAATACGTGGATTTCTTGAGATTTTGCATAAATCAATTCAATTAACGTGCCAACTTATATACGGAAGCGATATGAAATCTCAGCACCATATTTTGTGCTTGCCAAAACTCTCGAGCACCATATTTTTATACGGGATCCGTGATTTAATACATTTCATATCGTCTAACAATTTTACAATCTTAACATATTAGATTACAAAATTGATTTAGCCAGACATTATATATAAACAATTCGATTTTGTTCTAATGAGAGTACCATATTTAGACTACTAACAATGTACTATAAAATCGAAGTTGTTTATAGTGAAATAATCACTACATATTGCGAAAA